>OX101787.1:19078919-19365671 GCA_944452715.1 Ophion slaviceki
ACTTGTGAACCCCTTCGAATATCGAAAAATCCTTTGGCTCACATTTTCTACACATGTTGTAGATGTGATTTATGAAAAAAAAAATCGATTTTTTCGACCCGAGAAACTAGAGGACCCCATTAAGATTTGTAGAGTGCATTCAGCATATGACAACTAATATACTGTATAATTTTGAAGCAAATGGTAACATTTCGTCATTTGTCCCGAAACTCCTTAAAGTTTTACTAGCAGTTCTATCGTACCTATCGTAAGTTTAACTTCGATTTGCGATTTCATATGTTGGATCTTCCTCTTTAGTTTGAGTTGCCTCAAGCGACGAACGAGAGTTTTGAAATCTTCACAGTAGCCTCACCCCTCAACCAGAACGTTTGAGACCTTATGGAGCGTTTCACCGACGAATGAGTTTCGAATTGAGCTACACGTAAATACGTTTAGTTGAAGTTTAACCCTACGTTACACACTGGGTCATTTTGACCCGGATGAATTTTCAGTAAAATTCTCATTCTTCCAAAATTGAAAGTTTTCAATAATATTTTTCAACGATTTAATTTAATGTTTTCCAAATCATAATTATGCAGACATATAAATAAATGTTTAAAGTGTATCCGCGATGTTTTTCAATAAAAACCAACCGAAGGGTTGTCGATGGCAGGTGGATGAAGTGCTATCCGGGTAAAATTGACCCAGTGTGTCAAAATCGTGGCCAAATATAAGTGTGTCAACGAAGGGTTGAAATCAGAGGTTCGTGATTTCCATTACACTGCTTTCGAGAGAAAATCGAATTCTAATATCCAGCAAATTTGGCAGTTTTTAACGTACAATAGGGTATTTGACTGTTGTACGGAAATCATCTTAAGGGATGACGCCACTCTAGCGGCAGAAAATAAGGCCTCACTTTGACAATTTATTTTGGGCGTATGAAAAAAGGAATAGCATTTCTTTTGAGAGGGTTTATTCAACCCTTAATAGTCACACTGGGTCCACGGGACCCAAACAAATTATTTTGATACCGTACAACTTTTTTTTTCCCCAATAAAACATACATTTTTTTATATGCGTGGGCGTTTCATTCTTTCCTTCTAAATCGCACCTGCGTTGGATGAAATAAATATACTTTTTGAAAAGTCCACAGAAACCGCTATGTCTATTTCAAAGTACATTGTTTCCAGATTATAAAACCATTTTTTTTGGTCAATAATTACAAGAGTCACAGCAATTTTTGTAAAAAAAAAGTCATTTTACACGTTTTTTTTTGCATAATTTTTTTTGCATATTCTAAATTTAATTTTTGATTTCTAACCAATATTCTTGTATTAAACAAGGTTGAAATTGAACCTCACTATTTTTTTTTATATCGCTCAATGCATTATTTCAATATTTATAACAATTTAAAAACGCCTGGGTCCCATGGACCCAGTATGACTATAACGTGATTCTAGCTAAGAGTGACCACTAAAGTATAGAAAAAAAATTATTATAATTTTCATACAAAATGGCAGCGACAGAGCGCATCTTGAAAAACATGTTTTTTACAAATAGCTTCACGGGAGGACGGTTTTCTCGTAAAGTATAAGACCTGGAACAAAAACAAAAAAAATATAATCTATATATTATTAGCTATGGGACTACGCAGGGATTTTTTTAATCAAATTTTGAAAAAAAATGGCGCACTTTGAAAGAAATAAATCGATTTTTTGCCCAAAAAAATAAGCAGTAAACAGTTTATAAAAAAAAGTTTACATTTAATTTAAAAAAAAACGGCTACGTACTTCCATAGAGAATGTAATTGCGAAGCTACTATCAAAATTTCAAATCGATCCATGCAAAGATGTTCGAGTAATCCGTCCTCCCAGTTTGAAAAAAGTGGTTTCGAGAAAAACGCGTCTAAAGTTGTACGAGGCGCCTGAAAGAAGTCCGCTGCGGCAAAATCGATAATTGAACCTTTTGAAAAAATAAATTCGCTACAGGACCGATTGCGTATTGTTTTTATGACCCCAAAGTATTTTTTACGCCAAAAAACGATTTTTTCCAAATCCGAGAGTGGTGTTATCCCTTAAATATTTAATTATTTTATATTATGCTCACAGTATTTTTTTATCTTCGTAAACGTCAGTATTTACGATATAAATCGGCAATCAAATTTAAATATTCAACCAGACCGCCAAAACGCTCCGGTTGTCAGATATGTAGTCACGTGACGCCTGTGACGTCACATGCCAGTAAACAAGGTAAAGTACCTATATCGCCGCTGAGTTGTCGCACAGCAATTCTTCCCTTCCATTCTTACTTAAAAGTTAATAATATGGTAACTATCACTACGAATAACTATTAATTAACAGAAAAAGCACGAAAATACACTGAAATAAACTATAAAATCGCTTGTTACTCCTCACAGGACACGTAATGACAATCTGTTTACTGGCATGTGACGTCACTAAAGATCCAACCAATCCTGGAGCGTTTTCGTTCACGTGACGAATCGTTCAAATTCGTTTAATCTAAAAATTGAAATAAACGAAAATGACGCATATTTTTTTTTCGATAAAATGATAGAAAATGCTTTTTAAGACAGTATGAGCGAGCAATCTTGATTTCTATAGATTTTGTTCAAATTTTAACCAGACATTGTTCATATTATGCACGTTTCAGTAAAACTTCAGAACAGTCGACCATTTAGATTGGGAGACAATGGATTTTTGAATTGCAACTTTTAACACTGCAGGGTCTGCATTGAAATTTAGACAGAATATTTTTCCGTAAAAAATATTTGTCCCCTATAATAAGAAGACATACGACAACACCGCATCGTTCCACGTATCCAATGACGTGAGTTTGCGCGGCATATTTACAATAATACTGCAACACAATTTTTTATTTGAAAGTAATTTTTAATCGAACAAAGTTTTTAATTAGTTATGAATGAACCAACACTTTTATTTGTTAAGGCGTTACCCCCACTTGTAGCGCAAAAAAGGCCTTTTTCATGATTTTTTTTAAAGAAAACTACAAAACTTTTTTAATCGATCAATATACCATCTTAAAGAACACATCTTGAAGAACTTTCAGTAATTTTTTTATTGAAAAATATTACATTGTTTAGTGGCAAATGGCCGTCAATGAAATAATGTTTTTATATACACGGTTTGCGGTGACCAACATTGCGGCGAAGTGGATCATCTGAAAAAAAATGCGGATGGATTTAGTCAAATATAAGTATAAACTAGTCTTTAATCGAAGGATTTTAAAAAATATTCATTTTTCACAAAATGGCGGACAGTCAAAGTTAATGGTTCGATTTTAACGAAAAAAAAAACGGCCGTTTTTTGGCTATAAAACGGCCATTTTTTTCGAAAAAAAAATCGAACGATTAAAGACTACATTTTTATGTATTAAATAAGCCTGCAAAATTTGAAGAAGATCGGTTCATTAGTGTTCGAGTCATCTTCGTCACCGACTTCAGAAATGCCATTTTGAGAAAAACGCGTTTAAAGTTTCAATTTCACAACGGATTCTTCTCTTTCAACGCTCATATCTCAGTCAATTTTGTTCGGATCGACTTGAAATTTTCAGGACATATTCTCAGATACTTATACTTCAAAAAAAAATGCAATACAAATCGATTTTTTCAAGATCGCAAGTGGGGGTAACCCCTTAATGAAGATAACATAAACAATATAAAATATTAATATTTATAATGCAAATATTTTTTTATGACAACATTTTTAACTTTAGGAACACGATAATTATTTTTTTCTCAAAATATTGAACAGTACTGTTCTGCGGTGTTGCCGTATGCCTTCTTATTATAGGGGACAAATATTTTTTACGAATAATTATTCTGTCTTTACTGAACGTTTTTAGCAAAACTGAATAGTAAAGGCAATCCAAACTTTTTCACTCTTTCCCTAACTAGTTTGGTATCTAAACGTAATTTTTATTCAAAATTTATAAATACAATAGTACGACGAATTATGCGACCTGACTTTCGGTCAATGCAGACCCTTCAGTGTTAAAAGTTGCAATTTTAAAACTCATTATCTCCCAATCTAAATAGTCGAGGGTTCCGAAATTTCAGTCAAACCTGCATAATGATATGAACAATATCCGGTTAAAATTTGATTAAAATCTATAGAAATATTAAACACTATTCTTTTAGGATGGCAAGAGGGTGAACGATATTTTTAATATAGTCAAATACCCTACAGTCAATTTCGCCGCAGATAATATCTCTCACTGAGCTCCAGCTGCGCTCATTGACGTTTCCAGCTCAATGCGCAATTCTCCACAACGAATTGTATCAATGTCTAGATTTTATTTTTTCTCCAAAACGATGTTGGGTACTTCACCGAAATTTCGTAATTAAATTTCTATCGGACTCATCTACGGCTAAGAACAAATGAGCCATCCTCTAACATTCAACGGTGAACGGCTCGGCCATCCCTAAATTTCCACGCATACTGTGCGAGAATTTAATTGATACGTCTCCGATGTGCAGTTAATCTCATTACGACCTTGAAGAGGCAAAAAGAAACCGAGGTCAAAGAACAGACAAACACATACACGCAAAAACCGTATCATTCGTGAAAATAAAATGTGCAATTATACTAATGCGTATGCCACCTTAGCGATAGCTGCTTGTGTGATTGAGGGGGTAAGTATGAGATTTCCGATCGACGCAATATCCGATCGAATCACCCGTCAACATTTATACGTACCCAAGCAGATAGCGTAACGATTTCAACAGTGGAATGCGTCTAGAAAATCATGTATCGGTTCCTCGCTTCTTTCTCACTCGATTATAGGCTATTCGAGTCTCTTTTTTTATTCACACGTGCGATTTCTTGATTGTATACACTACCGGCGAAAAACACGGATACACTGTGCGAATTTCCAATCGAGACGAAAATGTCATTGACCGCGGCCGAAAAACCGCGCAAACCAATGTAAACATTCATGCTCGTCTTCTTTTCGAAAAAGAAATTTCGCAGAATGACAGTGTTGTGAAAACGAATTTTTTAATCGTTATACCTAACGAGATATATTATTCCGATGGAAAAAAACGTTCGGAATAATTGCAACAAAGAATATTGGAGGAATTGATAAATAAGTAGCGAAACGACGAAATCGTCAGTAAATGAACGTGTAGTGCAGATGAGCGCGGTAAAGGACAACGTTTTATTATTTATTTTTATTAAATGCTAGAGTTGAAGATTGTATTGCACACAAATTATAATATTCTTAGACATATGAGTATCATATCTGTTATTACGATTTCGTAAAAATAGACAAAGCTTTTTTGCGTCTTAACGTGACATTCACAAAAACCACCAAAGTTTGTTTCGACAGAGAAATAGGAAATTAAGTTTTGCAAAAATTTGAAAAACGAATGAAATGATTTTATGAGAACATTTAAGGCCTCAGACCATTTTAGAGGCCGAAAAAATAGGCTTTTTGGGGATTTTTTTTTTTCAGAAAAACTACAAAATAAATCGAGATTACAAAAAAGGGTGTTTATCATACATATCAGTGACTGTATGCAATAATTTTTTTTGAAGCGATTAATTTCAAAACGGCGGCTGTGCAGCGTTTTTCCGATGACGTCTCCGTTTTTCCAGGGTCCCCGGCCGGACAAACAGTTCCTGTAATTTTTTAATTATAATGAGCCAATGATTTTTTTTCGATTATATATCATAACTGCTATAGAAGTACGTAGGATTTTTTTCGATATATTGATTTTTGGCCAAATGGCGCACTTCTAAAGTGGAAAGTGAAAAATTTGCCTAAAAAATCGTCAGATAATTATTAATAACAAATGAACTATACAATATATAAAAAAATCATACGTACTCCCATAGACAATGTATTTTTCAAGATACATTCAACATTTCAAGTAAATCGGTTAAAAATTGTCTGAGTTATGTTTCCGGCCAACTTAAAAAATGCAGTTTTGAGATAAACGCGTTTGAAGTTTTGAGTAGTGAGCTGCGGGCCAGGCGGCCTTGTACTAAAATTCGAAAACCGAGTACTCAGAGATTTTTCCCGGCTATAATCTTTCGGGACATCATTTTTGAGGTCCTAGGGGACCGTTAAAAAAATCGATTTTTCGAAAATTCTGGAGTGGCCTAACCCCTTAATATAATGTATATTGTCATCCCTTAACAGTAATTAATTTTGGAATTTTCAGCAGATAAGCTATATTTTTTACTCTCCTTTGAGAATTATTAGAACAGAGCCCATACGGCCATTCACTGGAAAGAGATTAAAATACAGCAACACTGAATAAACATGTCTAACTCACACATTATTACGAATTTATCAAAAAATTTTGCAAAAAATAAAAGATTGATTCTAGCTTAAGTAGTAAAAGTAATACTCACCCTTAAACTCATAAAAACTATTGTTCTCGTCTTTAGAACACGTACTGTGCGCAGCCGCATCGTAATTAAGTTGCACGGTCTGCAAGTACCACAAACTAGAACAATTCCGTGTGGCGTCAAACTTCGCCATTAAACTAAGAAATCGGTTTTAGCGACACCCGAGACTTTTTTTGCTAAATTATAGTGATTTGAGTTTCAATGGACAACTCATATTCTTTATTTATTTCAAATATAAATCCGTTTTCGTCCATTCGCTGGTCTGTTTACCTTGGTGCAGTTTTAAACAAACCGGAAAACTGCGAAAAGTGTTTGTGCGTTTTCTCAGCCAGAAACAGTCCGAGGTTTTCGCCGGAGGTGTATATTCTTTTCTTTTTCAATTTCTTTATTATCTCGCAATCTCAAGGAGATTATTTAAGCCGAATCATGGCGATTAGAAGCAGAAAATTGACGGTTGAGTTACTCATTGCTAAGGTGGTTCATACGGTACTTTCGACATTTCTTAAATATAGGTAGCTCTGGTTCCTAGAGGTATAACACATCTTACTTTAATACGTTAGTCTAGCTGGCTGACTAATCCTGCTTTGCATCGATTTACAAATGAATTATATATACGTCAATGGAGATACTTATAAAAAAGCAATAATAATTAATTGAGAAACCGAACACGCCCACCACGGCAAAGATTTTTGAGCAATCGCGCATTTTTTCTAGGACCATGACCAGAGAAGACGTCGCGATAATTCAGGAGCGTAGGATGTCCCAGCAGAGCCAACGTGAGTACTCTTCCCATCGTAAATGCACGTAATTATTTCATTGTCACTCCAGCGGGTAAATCCTCTAGAATTTGCCCACCTATGAAATGAATGCGCGATTAAGGTAGTCCTATCGCTTCACACTAGTCACACCACTGATCGTACTTGAGACTTGTACAAATTATATTTTTAACATATGCAAAAAAATGGTAATAATTAAATTTCCCATGTGTAAACTATTTCATGAATGTTGACATTTAATTAGAAAAATGAAAAAATAGTTATTCCAACGATTCGCGCAGTATTTCTCGGTTTGATATTTGGCAATATTGGTTCTATGTCCGTCTCTTTTTACTTAACTAGGCGAGTTAAACCTTCATGCTTTTCAACGTCGATCTGTCAAAACAATGTCAGGTGCGGGAAATATAAAGCATTGTATTCGGGCCACGACTGGTAAAAAGCGTGGAAAATTTGTGTCGGCGAAATATGTCGGTTAAAAATGAAATATGTGTGCAAATGGGTCATTCCATGTCAAATCGACAAATTTTTTACCTGACCCCCTTTGATTTCGCTGAAAATTTTCTATCTTTTTCTACCCCCCGAAAGTTATTTTTCAGAATTTTTTCAAATTTTTTTTCCCGACTCAAAAAAAGTTATGAATTTTTTAAAAAAACCGCTCTTTTATTTTTAAATTGCCAGAACTTTTTCAAAAATTGACCGTTTGGGAACTTTTTTTTTTCAAAATTTTTGTTTTTAAATGTAGTTTTCGAAAAAAAATATGAAAAAATTTTCAGAATCCCAATTATATGAAATATTTTAGTTTTTTTGAAAAAACCGTAATTTTCTCAAAGTCCGACCGTTTTTTTTATTTTTTATTTTGCTCTAAAAATACTTCAACTAATTCTGCAATGATCCCCGTTAATCAAAAGATGTGACGACAATCGCTTCTAATTTTTTTTCTTGATTATAAAAAAACTTTTGTTGAATTTTTGCTGATTTTAAATAACTTTGTTATGAAATTTTTTTTATTTCCTCGTGAAACCTCAAAAGTTAAAAAATAAAATTTTATTGGAGAATTTCAAGTGATTATCGTCCAAGAAATTGTTATTTAAAAAAAAAAATAATTTTTTTCTCTCATTGACGTTATTTTTTTACTCTTATGGACGTTTTTTTTTGGTACTGAAATATGACAACTTAACGTCATTTTGGTACTGAAACATGACAAAATAACGTCAATGAGAGAAAAAAATTATTTTTTTTTTTTAAATAACAATTTCTTGGACGATAATCACTTGAAATTCTCCAATAAAATTTTATTTTTCAACTTTTGAGGTTTCACGAGGAAATAAAAAAAATTTCATAACAAAGTTATATAAAATCAGCAAAAATTCAACAAAAATTTTTTTATAATCAAGAAAAAAAATTAGAAGCGATTGTCGTCACATCTTTTGATTAACGGGGATCATTGCAGAATTAGTTGAAGTATTTTTAGAGCAAAATAAAAATAAAAAAAAAAACGGTCGGACTTTGAGAAAATTACGGTTTTTTCAAAAAAACTAAAATATTTCATATATCTGGGATTCTGAAAATTTTTTCATATTTTTTTTCGAAAACTACATTTAAAAACAAAAATTTTGAAAAAAAAAGTTCCCAAACGGTCAATTTTTGAAAAAGTTCTGGCAATTTAAAAATAAAAGAGCGGTTTTTTTAAAAAATTCATAACTTTTTTTGAGTCGGGAAAAAAAATTTGAAAAAATTCTGAAAAATAACTTTCGGAGGGTAGAAAAAGATAGAAAATTTTCAGCGAAATCAAAGGGGGTCAGGTAAAAAATTTGTCGATTTGACATGGAATGACCCAAATTCGAATGAGTGAGATTAGGTTAGGACTATAGTCAGCTGTTGCCTTGCTGTCACGTCTCTTTATCGTAGCAAGTGGTAATAAATTCAATACCGGAAGTTCAAATTAAACTTGATATTACATAAGAATTAGGTCAATAAGCGTAATTTTTTGAGAGCACTGGATTACTACAAGTGTTAAGTATGTAAATCCGATTATTTGTAAGAATCTGACGGATTCCTACTATCATATACACTTTAGTATCGACCGGAAATTGCGTTTTTGTATGTCGTCTAGGAATTCCTTCACAAAAATACGCAATTTTAATATTGCTTTTCTCTGTAATTAGGTCGATAAACGACCCTGAAATTTTACAGAGACGATTATTAATATATTTAGTGAAGCTCAAAAAAAATTATGAAAATCCTATGGATTGAAGCCTGGCGATAGGACTACCTTAAGGCGTTAGGCCACAGTAACGAGTATAAAATCATGTGCGAATTTAACAATTTTTTTCGTATGAAAAGGTGATTCACGCATAAATTTAATTACACATCTATTTAGTATGAATATCAAGCTGTTAGAAAATATATATATACTTTTTTTCGATGTATAAAATGGCCGACTACTAGTATTTTCTTTTGTTATCCTTTTTTAGGCGCTCCGCGGCGTGACATTTAGCATCCACAATTTTTGACCTAGAACAAAATACAAAAATTCTCGTCAATCTATATTAGAATACCTAGAGAAGTACGTACGGAATTTAAAAAATATTGTTTTATTCAAAAGTTGTAGGTATTTGAACTTAAGAAATGAATTTTCAGTGAAAAATTTGGTTATAACTGCTCATCAGTTGCTCATAAAATGAGAAGTTTTCGATTAATCAGAAATTCCGTACGTACTTCTCTGCGAAATGCAATTAGGAACATAACTTTAAAATTTGAAGTATATCGCGTGAAAATTGTTGAAGTTATTTGTCACACCAATTGGAAGAAAACTGTTTCGAAAAGTTTCGAGTAGTCGGCCATTTTGTACATCGAAAACAAATATATATATATATATTTTCTAACAACTTGATATTTATACTAAATAGATGTGTAATTAATTTTATGAGTGAATCACTTTTTCATACGAAAAAAATCTTTAAGGGGCCAGTCCACTTTGGAGCCACGAAAAAGGCTATCTTCGTGATTTTTTTTCGAGGATTTTATAAAAGATACGAATATAAGAGTTGTTGGGCTTGATACATAAAGTCTTAAAATATATTTAAAAAAATGTTAATCCATTTTTATTCATTTTTAAGTACAAAAACTATAGTTTAACGTAACGCCTCGAAAATAGGTGGGCTAGATAGCTCCATCACAACTCGGCAACGGCTTGTCTGAAACAAAAATATCAAAGTCCATTAGATTCAGTATGACTCCAGCTACAAAATGACCCTCGGATATAAAGTTTTATCAAAAAATAAAAAAATGGCAGATGAAAAACGAAAAAAGTAAAAAAAAACGCGTTTTTCCGCAGTTTTTCGCAAAAAAAGAGTAAAAATCAAAATTTTGAAACCATCGAGGGTCACCAAATGCGGATCATGTTTACAATATGTGGTTCAAATTTCAAGAGAATCGGTTTATTAGTTTTCGAGATACGATGGAGCTAGATTTTGAAAACGTTGTTTCGAGAAAAACGCGTTTGAAGTTTATACTATGAAAAAATCTTACCTAAACTCAATCGGCAATTCCTGCACGTACAAAATCCCTTCCGATTGTTCATCATCCTCGATTTCTTCAAGTCTTCCTTGCTTTCGATTTTTTAAAACTTTCAAAGTGGACTGGCCCCTTAAATTCGCTTAGATTTTATACCCGTTACTGTGGCCTAACCCCTTAATAGTCTATAATGATGGCCGCACAAGTTCAAGCGCTACCGTAATAAGCGAGAATGTCATAAATAATTTTTTGTCGACCGCAGCTACGAATGGCCCGAGTGCCATATCCCCGAGTTGTCCGCCGGCAGCAGGACAGCAGCAGCAGCAGCAGCAACAACAGCAGCAAGGTCATCACAGAACGTCATCAGCACCACCGGCGCCCCAGCCGCCAGTCGCATGTCTGCAGCAGCAGCAGCAGCAGCCGCAGCAGCTGGGAGCGCCTCTAGCGGCGCCGATAGTACCACAAATGGTCGGTCCGCCGATACCGCCGCCGCAGCCACCGGCGGCGCCACCAGCGCCTCCCTGTCCACCGTCGATGATGAACTTCGCCACGCCCGTGCCACCCCCAATGATGACACAGTACGCACAACAACAACAACAACAACAAACGGCTTCCCAATCGAGTATCCCCTTGCAGTCGCAATCCCAGCCCATTTACGCAACGAATCAGTCCGGTAATTACGGGAATAGCGGTCAACAGGCGAGCTCGCAGTATAACGTCAATAGCCAATCGCAGGGGCAATACACGAGCGCGGGAATGCAGCAGGGTAGCGTTATTTACGGTCAGAGCAGCGTTCAGAACAACGGTGTTTACAGTCAGGCCGGTACGGTCACGAGTCAAAGCGGGGCCGGCGTCGCCCCGGGCCCGGCCAATAGTCAGTACGCGATTAACACTAGCACCGGGAGCGGCCAATATCTCGGCAATAATAATCAATACGGTAGCAACAACTCGATAAATCAATACGCGACAGGCTCGAGTCAGTACGCGAGCGGACAAACGCAATTTGGCAATGTTGCCCAAACGACGTCACAGTTGCAGTATCAAGGCAACGGTCAAGTTGTTATTGCGACCACTAATCCGTACGGTACCCCGGCCAATGCGGTTAATCAATACGCAAGCGTCGCGGCGGTAGCCTCCGCCGCCGCCACCACGTCGAATTCTAATGCTTACAATCCCATTAGCAACAACAGCGGGCCACCACCGCCCCCTATGGGACCTACGGGTGGTCCCGCTGCTCCACCTCCACCTCCACCCCCGCCCGCTCCCAACGCTAACAGCGCCGTTATCATACCCAACGCACCCTCAATGGGGCCCGGAATGCTCGCCAACGTTGCCAACGACGTCATACCCGATACCAACTCTCTGGCGGCCGCTCTTCAGGCAGCCAGGCTGAAGAAGAAACAGGTAGGACTCGTTATCGGGCGCCTCTTCGATGTTTTATTTTCCTCTTTTCTACGTAACTTTTGTCCTGTACTTTTGGTTGCGTTTGATACCGACGAACGAGAGATATGCCATTTTTGCTCGGAAAGAGGGAAAGCGCTTATGTGCCTTTTGTGAACGCAGCAATCGCAACCGGTGGAGAACAGCGGATCGAGCACGAGCAGCAGCGGCAGCGGCGGGGGTGGCGGCAATTACGGTACCCTGGGACGCAGCGGTGGCGGTGGCATGGCATCCATGATGGATGAAATGGCGAAAACTCTCGCACGAAGACGCGCGGCGGTCGAGAAAAAACAGCCCGAACAACCACCGGTAAAATATTGCGATCGCTTAGGGGGAGATTCCTTTGGGCGAGGAAAAATGCTGATTTTCATTATTTTTTTTAGGAAAGATTTCTTTGCCTTTTTGAGACTTAGGGTACGTTTTATTTGTACTTTTGACTGTTACGTGGTAGTTTTTTAAAATTGATCTTTAACCCTAGGACACTACACTATCAGGACGAAACGAAGAACCTACACAGCAGAGATGGGCATACTCGAATACTTTTAGTGTTCGAGGAGGAAAATAATACGGAAGACATGTCAGATGGATATTCATTTTTTTCGATAATGAATTCACCGCGCTTCAGTATTCGTTCTGAGAATAAGCAACGAATCCAGTTGGATTCAGTATTCGTTCCGAAAATGAATAATGAATCCAGTTGGATTCAGTATGAATCCAAAATGAATAATGAATCCAACTGAATTCAGTATTCATTTCAACATAAGTAATGAATCCAATTCGATTCAGTATTCATTCCGTATTCGGGTATCATCAAATTGAATGATCTGGAAAAATTGACAGAAAACATGTTTTTTTCCATTGAAACATTATCGTCCGATTACATTATATTTACCCAAGGGAAATCGCCCTCTTAGTATCTAGCAACTGAAGAAATGGAGGTAGAAGTGGGACATATATTTGTCCCATTTCCATTGTCCATTTTTCCAGATTATTCAATTTGATGATATCCGAATACGGAATGAATACTGAATTCAGTTGGATTCATTATTCATTTTGAAATGAATACTGAATCCAGTAGGATTCATTATTTATTTTCGGAACGAATATTGAATTGAGTTGGATTCATTATTCATTTTTGGAATGAATACTGAATCCAGTGGGATTCTTTATTCATTTTCGGAACGAATTTTGAATACGTTTCTTTATTATTCATGAATTAAAAAAAAATCAAATATGCCCAACCCTGCTACACAGGGGTTACGCGCATCCCAGCACTTCAAATCAACGCTGCTAACGAACTGATTGTCGGAGCATTTTTTTATTTCATTCGAACGCTGAAAGACTGAAAAATGGAACGGATGTGCTAGAAAAACGTAATATCAATTTTTCGTTAAAAATTCGATTGAACAAAGAAAGAAAAATGATTTTAGCATTTCTCACTAATTATGCGGGGTTTGCGGTAACCATGTGTAGGTTCGGAGCCGGGTTGAAATTCTGAACTTTCAATGATCAGAACGCTCAAAGCTCCGAAAGAATACTACCCCGAAAGACCAAAACTCCGAAAATCTGAACACCGTCAAAATAATTCGGCTATGGAAGTTTTAAGCGTTTCGAAATTTTCAATAAATCGACGAATTTTTTGAAGAATTTTTTTTGATTGAGAAGTGATTTTACGTCAATTTTGAAATTTGTCTAGACAATGTTATACGTTCTACGTCATTTACAGTCAACTGTGTAGACTTATGCTGGCATGATCTTGACCGACCTTGTAATTTCGGAACATTAAAAGTAGGAATTTTAAACCGTTGGCGCATTCAGAGTTCGGAATTTCAACCTAGCTCCCATGTCAAGATCATGGCAGCGAAAGTCTACACAGTTGACTATAAATGATGTAGAACGTAAAACATTGTCTAGAGAAATTTCAAAATTGACGCAAGATCACTTCTTAAATTAAAAAAATTCTTGAAATAATTCGCCGATTTATTGAAAATTTTGAAACTTTTAAAACTTCCATAGCCGAATTATTTTGACAGTGTTCAGAATTTCGGAGTTTTTGTCTTTCGTGTAAAATTCTTTCGGAGTTTTGAACGTTCGGATCATTCAAAGTTCGGAATTTCCACCCGGCCCAATCGTGAATTTCGGAATATTAAAATTCGGAATATTAAATCTTCGGAGCATTCGAAGTTCGGAATTTCAATCCAGCCCCGTAGGGCCCTAGGATTGAATATGGCCGAAGTATAGCATGGTCTTTTAAGCGGGTTGCGGCGGATGTCGTCAGACGGCGTGACCCGTAGCGTTGGCGGGATTAATCTGAATAAAACCAGCGAAGATTTACCCTTCATTAAAACTCATACGCAGAATTTGAACCAAGAAAAAGTGAGAAATGTTGAAAATCGATGGGATGGTACGCTTTGAAACAAAAAGATTGAATTTTCCGAACAAAGTGCCTACATTTTAAAATAAAGTATACTTTTTTTTGTCAAAAACATTGAGGCGCATATTCTAGACAATACGGTTAGAAAGATTTATACCAAATTTCATCAGAATCGGTCGATCACTTTTTCAGCTATACGTCACGCCAGTTTTGAAAATGCAGTTTAGAAGATCGTGCCATACCTTCGCCATTTTTAAAGAATTTTTAAAATTATGTAAGAGTCATAAGTAGTAATGGAACATATCCCAAGTCTCAAAAATGGCGAAGAAATTTGATCTTTGAAGGAAAAATCATAAAAAACAGCAAATTTTCTCATCGCCTGAATGTATCACCCCCCTTAATTTTTTTTGTCCGAAGAATGGGAATGATGTTGAAGTTTGCATCGTTGGAATGCATCGAAAGTTAACTGCGTTTTCTGTTGCTTACATTTTTTTTGACGATCTAAGGTACGAAGATCGGCCAAACGGTTTTTTTTAATCCTCATAAGAGACCCACGAATTTAATCCATGAAAATAAATGATAGATTGTAATAAAAATGGAGAAATGAAGAAAGAAAAATTGAAAAGAACTTTCATTGGATTCCAACCATGCAAATTTTAACGTCATCAGATGGGAGATTCTTCAAGCGTCCACAACTTGTGGACTTCTCGAATTTAAACAATATCAAGCTGAAAAATGTATTCTTGTAAAATTGTCCGCATCGAGGTGCGCGAGCTCCGTTATTCATGATTCGTTGTTCCCAAAGGAACCGGAAAGCTCGCCTGACAAAAAGTGGGACAAGAGCAATTCGGCGAACAACAAATTCTCGAACGGTGGGGAATCACCAAAGTCCGCGCGCAAGAGGTTCGGCTCCGCGTCCGAGGACACACTTCTGAAAGTGAACGGGGTCGGTGACGGTTCGTCGTTTTCTGCTCAAGAGATGGAGGCCTTTAAAGCTGAAATAATCAAGGAAGTCCGAAAAGAGTTTCAGAAAATGAAGCAGGAAATAGTGGACGGTGAGTTCCGAACAAGCGAGAAAAAAAAATTAGATCGGTATTTATTTTGGGAACCTTTGAAGTTCACGCCGGTCATACCCAGAGCCCTCGTAACCCTTTGGTTAAAAAGTTTCAAACGAATCATAAAAATAGCTTTACCAAGCACTTTTGAGGAAAATAATTGCGGTTGCACAGAAACACTTAGTTTCAAGGGAAAAAAAAGTAACACCCTTATTAATAAGCTATTTTATTAAGGCCTTATACACCTTTCGAAGGTCGGGAAAAAAGGCTTTTTTGGGATATTTGTTTTTACATTCCATATTATATATTATTATTGACAAAATAATCATTTTGTTAATATGTAATAACAATATTTTTACATAACATATATATTATTATTTACAAAATAATAATTTTGTCAATATGCAATAATAATATTTTTCATTACACATTATATATTTTTATATTCTAAAATACTAAAAAAGCAATAAAAATAAAAATTTAGAGGGTTTATTTTACGTATCTGTAGGTACGCAAATCAATTTTAAATTTTCCAAAAAAAAAAACATGGCGGCCGGTAGCCGGTAAAAAAAGAAAGCCTCTTTTTAAGGCCCGGGCGGACTCGTTAGAGACGCACATGAGCACCGAGAACAGAAAATAATTTTTTTTTCGCAATCTATATAAGTTTTGCTATCAAACTACACACGATTATTAAAAAATATTTGGTTTTGCAAATTTAGCACCATTTTGAAAAATTCGCATTTTCGACTAAAAAAAGAACCTTAATTTGTTTATAAAACTGTAATTTTTAATCGATCGTAAAAATCGGCTGTACTTCGCAAGCAAATATATCTAAGGAGCTGCAGTTGAAATATGAAGTCAATCGGTTGGAAATTCTAGGCACTACGAGTCCGTCTGGTTTTGAAAACGTGAATTCAAGAAGAAGGAGTTTAAGGTTCTGAAACCATTTTCCTTTCGACCATATCATTCTTGGGATGGCATACATATCAACCATACAATTCTCGGGATGTTTGTAATCATTTAAGCAATAAAAAAAACGATATTTTTTTTCAAAGGTATATAAGGCCTTAAGGAGTTAGGCTACTGTGACGACCCGTACATGTGGGTTGGATAAAAAACCTAATTCTAACGGAATGAGGAAGAAGATTGAAAAATCATTTGGACATTTATTTGTATGTACATTAACAATGTTGTGTACCAAATTTCCCTAAATAATATTAATAAGTGAAGAAGTTATAAACAATCTCGTGAAGGACGTTTGACCGTGAGGGGCCCAACGCTGTACTTGATTTTTGCCACTCGGTTGCACTAAAACAAAATGAACCAGTTTTTTTTCTTAAAATATAAAATATTGGACAGAACTTGACTACATTTTTTTGTTATCGTGTTTAAATCGTAAAAAAAAATATTTTATTTTATTTTTCGAGGATAAATGATATCGTAATAACTAATAAAAAAGAATAGTTCAATAATTTAATAGTTTAACAATAATTTGATACTTTAATAACTAATGAAAAAATAATTGTTCAGAAGAAAAACATCGGTCAAGACTAAACTACTATTAGACTGAATAAGTAAACGAAATTTCCACTGTCGTCGAATATTCATAAGTGAATATCGATAAGTTGAATATCCATAAGTTGAATATCCATAAGTACGAACATCCATAAGTACGAATATCCATAAGTACGAATATCCATAAGTATGAATATCCATAAGTGAGTATAGAGTAGAAATGAGTGCCAAAAATGGCGGGAGGTAGAGATAAGTGAGTTCGTTTGGGTTTATTTTTCTGGTTTGGATGGGTTAATTTTTTGGGTTTCTTTGGGTTCCCTCTATACTCACTTTTTCTACCTCCCGCCATTTCTGGCGCTCATTTCTACTCTATACTCACTTATGGATATTCACTTATGGATATTCGACTTATGGAAATTCGACTTATGGCTATTTACTTATGGATATTCACTTATGGATATTCGTACTTATGGAAATTCGACTTATGGATATTCCACCCCAATCGAAATTTCAAGTCAATCTGTTCATTAGATGTTCGAGAAATCGCGTACACCGTTTAAAAAAACATAATTTCGAGAAAAACGCGTTTAGACTTTTACCAGCAGTTCGATCGTTGCAATCATAAGTTTACCTATGATCTGCGATTCCTGCACCGCATATTGAACCTTCCTCTTGAATTTGAGTTGCCTCAAGCGACGAGCGAGTGTTCGTCATTTTGCACAGTAGCCTAACCCCGTAACTTGACAGGGTTCGTATCCGCCCAATTATTAATACCGTAGGAAAACAAATTTGCACGCCTCATACTCATAATTTAATGTCATCATTTTTTAATTACCTTGTTCAAAAAATCTTCTCACAGCCCTGAAGGGAGAACTGAGAAACGGGTGAAGACGAGTCCGAAACTGCAAATTACGAAAATGACTGGCGTTACGAAGAAAAGAAAAAGAGAGATTTGACTAGATAGCTCAACCGCAGCATCATCGACAGCCACCGACACAGGTTTTTATTACACATTTGCGAATACGATGTAGCAAAGCGAGGAACACAAGGATAAAGAAAACGAAGAAGAAGGAAAAAAGAAACAAAACTAAAACATTCGCAAGTATCAGGCATTTGCGCGTAAGTTCGGTCATGACTAGTTTAGTATTCTAAGTAAACTTTACTGCCCCTCCGTTATCTCCGAAACATCATCATCATTAATATTATTATCATGCGTTTGAACTCGCGCGAGCCAGCGAAGGATCAATTGAGTGCGTTCCACACCAAAATACACGTCTTTGGTTATGTTTTTTTAAATTTATTTATTTTCTCTTCCCGTACGTCGTCGCACAATTTCACGTATCAGATTTTTAACAATTCGTCCGTAAGAAACGTACCGATTTTAAGAGTTGTACTCACAAAACCGAGGAGAAGCTGCGTCGAGCGGATGTCTTATTTCACGATCGAAAAAAGTGTGTAAAATAAGGTATTACTTTGTTTCCAAGCTCAGTGAATTTGCGTACGGGAGCGAAAGGCTGGGCGATCCGTATTATTTATTCTTTCGCGGACTCAATTGATTCTATACGGCTGTAAAAAAAAGACAACAAAAATTACCAGCCACGACTATTCGGAAGTTGGTTTTATTTCCGGAATTCTTTATGGGAACACGATCGAAGGAAAGAGAACTTGAGAATTTTCGCTCTCGTTGTTGTGGCGCGAATTGGCAGTTGTATTCGAAAAGCGAAGAAGGCACCCGTTCAAGGACGAGATATAAGAGACTGTCGCCTTTTGGATTCTCACATATCGTAATCATTCCAGTGGAATTTGTTTCTTTCTCGAGTGACAATTTTGATTTTGCATTTACACGAAACGCCTTGAACGTCTTTTAGCTTCTTGATTAGTTCGAGTCGATTTCGTTCGCAACTGCCAACATTTTCTTTCGTTCATCGCGCGCACACACACACGTAAACAGCCACAATGTCCGTTTTCGTAACTTCAGGATTTGTACGTCCGACGAGCAAAGGAAAGAAAGAAATACGGTAAAATCAAATCAAAAGTATTTACGAGCTGCACGTGCTTTCTTCTTAGGCCGTTAAGCACAAATTATTTGTATTCTGATCAGTCTTTGAACGGAGGGCTTAATTTTACACTTACATATATAAGCTACGATCTCTATTAGTCATTTAATTATTAGGACAAACAAAAAACGTGAAAAACTTGTGATTTTTTTGTAACGCACCATTGGAAAATTTTACGTATCGATTTACGTACGTTTCTTTGTTTTTTTTGTGTTTTTGTTTTTACTTTTTCACCGTCGAGGAGGATGACTTTTGATTGAAGCCACCGAGATTCGGTCATTACCGACAGATGAGAATGTCACAAAGATGTTTTCACGAGCGAGAAAAAAAAATGTGCACGACGATAGCTTTGTCGAGCTGCAAAGTTGAATCGTGAGTGTTTGAACTTGGACACTCGAATGTCGGACAATTCACGCTTTCAGTGTACAATCAAGGGGTCAGGGGATTTTCAAAATAAGACAAGTTTTTCGCTCATTTACGACTACTCGTGGACTCTGTCGGTGTCGTTGCCGTCGTACAAAACTATTCAAAGGCTGATCGTAAACTCTATAATACGCGACGAGAAATGCGCCGCCGCGCACACGCGACAAGCCTGCCGTCTTCTTTGCCGGTAAATTATCATTCGGGAATTTCTCTACTTTATTTATTTATTTTTATAGACGCAGATAAAAGTTCGATTCGGCAATTCGCAACGTATCGTTTTCAAGACGAAAGAAAATACTTAAATCCAGTTTGAAACAAAATTTCTTATGAAGAATCGCCAATGCAGCCGGAATTTCATTGACTATAAGTTCATTTGTCACAAATATCGACAATTTCAAACTCATTCGAACAAACTTATTAAAACTTTGGAGTTGAACACTTGTTGGAAAAAACAAGTATCTTTTATCATCGATCGGTAAAAATCAGTATCTTTTATCATCGATTTAAAATCGGTATCTTTTATCATTTTTTATCAAACGCTCGACCAAAGCATCAAAGTATTACAAAATGGCGACAAAATTTTCGTCGTTAAAAGTAAAAGTGTCCTAGTTCGTTTTTTTTTTCTTCTCTTCGTTGCATTTCCGGCAAAGAACGATAAAGCTTGCTTTACACGGGAAAATCACACACTGTTTCAAGGGAGACACACAAATACTCCTCTTCAATCTATTGCTATCGACCTAGGAGCTTTATCATAATGTTATGTCTGTATATATAAATATATCTATATATACACATAAATTTTTGCTCTGGTACAGAAAAGTTCGTGCATTAGAATTTGTCCTGTATGAGGGGAATATATATATATATATATATATATATATATATATATATATATATATATATATATATATATATATATAATATATAAAGAAGCGAAGAAAATGAAAATCTTCAAAAGCAAACCAATGTAAAGGCTACGGTCTTCACGTGCATCGTATTTTGCGAACAACAGACAATTGGCTGTTATTGTCATACAGCCCCCCCCCCCCCCCCCAGCCCCTACCCCCGTTCGGCGCGCGCATGAGCTCGGTAAACCCCCTCGTTTTTTAAATGTATTTTATACATCCCTTTTGTAAATATAATTCTTATATCTTCCAGTATAATATATTTATTTTTCATTTTTCTACAAAACGAAAAAAGAAACAAGAAAAACGAAAGAAGGAGAAGAACGGAAACGAGAGAAAACGAGAAAGTTAGTAGCACGGACATATTCTTTTGAGAATTGTACGGTGTTTTATTTCCTTCGTTTTGCATCCGTACGAAGGCCCAATGTCACAGATCCGACGGCGATTCGTGACGAGGCTTTATTTTTTACATTGCATTCATGAACATTCGTCTCTCGAGTCATTACGATTCTTGTTTCGCCATTTAACTGTAACGGAATGCTTTTTTTTGTTTTAAAATGTTTGATTTTGAATACACGAGCCCGAGGAAGTACTTTTTCGCTCGTTTTTTGTATTTCTCGGGACTGAGATTGTTTCCGCGATCCACGTACCGCGTTCTACGAGTATCGATGACGAACGAATCGTACGATCGACCGACTATAATACGAGAAATCTAATCAAATTCAACGATCAGTAAAAAAGAAGCTTCGCACGATCGATTTTTGCGCAACTACGATTTTTGTTTTCACTTTCAAAAACGATAATTACACACCGATTTTTGCTCTGTTATTCTTATCATTTCTGAAGAGGATAATCATACGGCAGTTTTCATTCGTTTTTTTATCGTAAATGCTAAAAAACGATAATCATACGCCGGACCAGACGAAAGATTTTCCTAGCAAATAAGATCGCATTCGCGGGGTGTTTTAATCTCGAATAACTTCGAGGAGAAGAAAAAAACTGTGGAGCAGTTCAGACTAGACGTTAGGCAGGGAACGATGGGTGGAGTGTTGTGTTTCTTAAATTCATCAACAACCAAACGACGACACGATACGTGTGATTATGCGATTAATTAACGTTGCGTGGAGGAGCGAGTGAGACGAATGAAGAAAAAAAAAGCATATGTCTCGTGTAATAACGCAGAAGTCATTTAAGTGTAACCGAGGCCATCATGATATCATGTACTGTAATAATAAATTGCCAACGTTCGACAACCGTCAACGGAAGATCATTTGTTCAATCGCATACTTCTTTTTGCACACCATCAGCCGTTTTCTTCCGATCGAAAAAAACGAAACTTCGCTGCGCACTTTTGTCGACGGTTGTCAGCGTACTGATAAACGAACAAAACGAGACGACAAACATTGTGAAGTATTTTATAATTCGTCGCGGGCGAAGGAGGCGAACGTGTGAAGTACGAATTGACAGAATTTCATTGACACAGGAGGAAGGCGAAACGGGATTCGAAATTAGCCATTTCCGGTCACCTGCTTTCGTCACAAATATTTCAATCTCATTGCAAAAGGTGAATAGAAGGGCGAGCACGTTATTGCACCGAACTATGTCGACTCGACGTGCGTTAGACAATCCGTTGAGGGGTTATATACAATTAGGAGGCCCAAAAAGATCGATTTTTCAAGAATTTTTCTTCAGAAGACCTTTAAATCTATTAACGTAAAAATTTGTACACATATTATGGTAACTTTTAACTGTATTTTGACATTTTTTACTTGTGAAAATAATTATTTTGAAAGCTGCTATAGCTGATTCCGGGAGCACCTCTAAAAAAAGGCGACTTGCGGTGAGCACGATATCTCTAATTGATCGAAGGAATAAGCAAAATAATAATTTTTGACAAAATGGCGGCTTCTCAAAACTAAAAAATCGACTTTTGACAAAAATTTAGGCCTTAAGTTGTTTATAAAATGGAAAATCCGTATCGGTGAGAAAAACCTTCGATTAATCACTAAAAAATATACTTGAAAAAATTGTGTTAAAATTTGAGACTGATCGGTTCAGCCGTTTCCGAGAAATCTTGCTCACCGACTTTAAAAACACAGTTTTGAGAAAAACTCGTTCAAAGTTTCGAAAGCACTTTACATGTAGTAAAAAAAGCAATTACAAATGTGCGGGTAACTTCGAGAATATTCGCCGGATTGACAAGAAATTGTCTGTGTGTGTATTTAAATATATGTACATTACGAAAGAAAAAATCGATTTTGCGAAAATTTTAACTGCATGTAACCCCTTAAGGGAGAAGATAATTTTAGGAAGGAAAAATGTGCTTATTTTCATGATTTTCGTTAAAATGAAAGATTTCTTCACCATTTTTTAGCCTCAGTGGATGTTTTATTACTACTTTTGGCTGTTACGTGGTATTTTTTTTTAATAATCTTTAAAAATGGCGGAGCAAGGTCTTCTAAACGGGGTGCGGCGGATGTTTTCAGACGGCGTGACACGTAGCGTCCGCGGGATAAATCACGAAACAAAAGGTTCGAATTTTCCAACAAAAATGGCCACATTTTGCAATAAAAATACTTTTTTCGATATTTTTTGGAATTTTTAGTCATGTTTTATACAATAAGGTTTGAAAGATTATCACCAAGTTTGATCAGAATCTGTCCTTTAGTTCGTTAGCTATACGCCACGCCAGTTTTAACCTTCGCCATTTTTGAAGACAAATCATAATCAAAAAATAGCATGTAACAGCCAAAAGTAGTAATAAAACATCCCCCAAGTCTCAAGAATGGTAAAGGAATATTTATTTAAAAAAAAATCATGAAAATCAGTAAAAAAAAGTGTCCTCACCTAAAGGTATCTTCCCCCTTAATAATACGCGGGAGGCTGGTCGGAACGTTTCATTCGATACGTGAAAAACGGCGCGTAAGATTTCGTGTCCCTTTTTGTTTCTTTTCCTCCATCGTTCATTGTAAAGCACGAAATGAATAGCGCTAAATAAAGGCTGTGATGGAAACAATGCAACGTAAAACGAAGAAAAAAAACCGAACCGACGTTCTCGCAACTGTTACCCCCAATTCAAATCGAATACCCAATGAAAACAAAAAGACGATCACCTGCCTCCTGTGAAAATTAATCTGCAATTGCATTTATCGATCGAGCGACCAGGCGGAGAGGAGAAAATAGATGCGAAATAATTAAAAAGTAAAATATTCAATCTACATTGTAAACGAATTGTCACAACTCGCTCATTTTTGTAATCTTTTTTCAGCGTCCATTTTACAACAAAAAACCAACTACGATAAATTCGATCGAATATTATAAGAAGCGTATAGGAAGTCTCAGCGGAAAATTTGATCGTGATCAGCGGCCATTCGATTTGTTTTCTCTCGGGAACGCTAAGTCTCCCACTTATTCTTTCTTCCACTAACTGGATACGAAAAAACGATCGTGGGCGTGTGCGTCGTTGAGAAATGGAGAAAAAGAAACGATTATTGAATTTCGTCGAGAATCCTCATTAGTCTGTCTTTTTTTTATCTGATCACACGATAGTTCAGTTTTTCAAATATCATCGGGGGAATCTTTTCTTTTTATTTTTTCCATTGAAACCGGAAAAAATCGAAGTTCAGCGAGCGTACGTATGTGTGTATGTATATCGACATATATATATATGCATACGTACACATATAAATATTACGCGATGAAGAAGTTGGGGAAGCAATTTGACAACGCCACATAGTATTTGGAAAAAAAAACAATAGACGATAAGTAATGTAAAAGTAATTTGTATGAATACATTTAAATTATGAATATAAACACGGACATATAGATGAAGGGCGAGACGAGAAGAGCGCGGGTGTAACACACGACTAAATAGGTTCATTTCGTAAACGTATCTTGAAAAAAAAGAACACGGAAAAAAATGAAAAAAAATATTTGTATGTAAATGAATGACGAAAAAAAAAATATACATAAAAATGAAAAACGAAAATGTGTGTACGCGATTTCTTTGGACGATTATCCTCCTAGTCTAGAACGCACTCCCTGACGCGGCGTGTGTTCCTCGAAACGAGAAAAGGAACAAATTAATGAGCACGAGGAGCTGAAAGACTGCAGCGATTTTTTGCGCGAACGTACAATTTTTGTTAGCCTTCGAATTATGAGCTGCCACACTTCGAGTCCTTTCACGGCGATGTAAGGCCAATTCCAAACGGATCATTCCTATAAATAGCGCGATAACGACCTTTGTCGGAAAGACGCAGGGGGAGGGAGAGGGAAACAAGCGCAATATTAAATAACAATGGGATAAGCGGTTACTTTATGCCCGCACACTTAAACTCCGGATATTATTTTACGCTTCGGAAGTTTCGCGTTTTTAAGGAAATCTACGAACTTTCGAGCAGTGTGTTTTTAACTTTGACATGGCTGTTGCGCGTATGGAAAACCGAGAAAACTCGGGAAGTTTCATTTCTCCTGGAATAATCAGGAAAAAGTCAGGGAATTTTGAAAATTCTCTGGAATTTTTTCAGAATTTACTTTTTGCAAGAATTACGAAAAAAGAAACCGGATTGAAAAAAAAACTGAAAAGTATTAAAAAAAATATTTTTGCATATTTTAAATATTTTTTCTATTCTTTACTATATACAAAAAAGGGGTAATATAAATAGGTCCCTTGAAATTTTGCTCAGACCTCCATTTTAATATTTTAAGACAACCCCTGCAGGGATTTTTGGCGACGCGCAATAGTTTTTGGGTTTGGGTTTGTTTGGACAAAACGGGGAACACGATAAAATATATAAATATGAACGGAGACGTAGCAGATATAGATATGGTCGGTGCGCGTGAAAATAAATAACTTGAAAAATTCAATATCTCGCCAAAAATCCCTTTAGGGGTTGTATTAAAATATTAAAAGGAAGGTTTGTGCAAATTTTCAGCTTGATCGGGGGGGGGGGGGGCGACGCCCTATCCAAAAGAAATTTGTGTTAGTGCCAAAAATTGGAAATTTCAAAAACTAAAAACTAATTTACTCTAAAGCTCGTTTGCATTCGATTCGTTGATACACAACTACACAACTATTATTGTTGATAAGTGTTTATATTTATTTCTTATTTATTGGCACCGACGTAAAAATTTCTGTTTATGATAAAAAACAGGTTGTGTATTTGCTTTTAATAAATTTTTTTACTTTTGTGTTTAAACTATTTTTCGAATACCAGTTTTTTTTTAATTATTTCAATATAAAACATTTCCATAAGTTTGATGAAAAAAAATGTTCTTTATTTGACCCCAATTTCCCTGGAATATTTGCAAAACCTGTGTGGATTAGTGAAAAGTCAGGGAATTTCTGAGTCAATAATGCGTTGTTACCATGTTTGAGCAAATTGTCTTCCGGAAAGGGTTTTTCCAAAAGATTTTTACACCGTGTTTCTTTCTGAGCTTGACAGAAAACAATTCACTTGCTAGTTAAAGGTTATTATACCCACTGCCGGCCAAAAGTTTCCGGACACTTCAGATAATTGCAAAAGTTTCCATCACTGGATAATTGCCAAATAATGTTAGAATAATATAATTCATTTAATTTATTATTATACATTTAGCCATTCTTGCTTCTCGGGCTTAAGAATATTCCATCAAATTACAGTGGTTACATACTTTTCTCTTATCCTACGCTTAAGTCTAGATATAATCTTGTCTTTGGTTTCCATTACTCTTTTTCTCTACTGCTACATTTCCATTACAACTTATCGTCTTGTACCCTTTTTACTTCTTGTATTCTCTTGTTCGCACCTTTTCCTCGAACTTTCTCACGTATTCACAGAGTACATTTTATTGATTATTTTACAAAGATACTATAAAGCTCTATATAATAAATTATATTATTCTAATATAATTTCGCAATTATCCAAAGTGATCGAAAGTTTTGTCCGGAAACTTTTGACCGGTAGTATGTGAAAAAATGGTTTTTCTCTCGATTAACTTAATTTCTCATGACTGACATTTTAGTATCTCAATTCTAAACCCAAACAAGCCCAAGCACTTCCATCAGAAGTTGTTTTTTTTTAATCCATTTTTCTTAGATCGATAAGTCGATGATAATTTCCATATCTTTGATTCCCTTCCAGAGGTACCTCGTCCAAATAATTTCGACGAAACAACTTCCAACACCGAAAAACCTGACAAACAGAAACAATCTTGTTTATCACGAGTTATTTTCCCGAGAGTTCGTCGAAGTTATCTTCGTTCAAATGGCGCGCAGGTGCCAGGATTTAGCCGGAAAATTTTCGTTTCTTTTTTACGTCAAATTTTTTTCTTGCAGTGTCTCGTGTTGGATTTAACGAGTCGCGGGGTACGATGAGAGCCGAGCGGAGCCGCGCATCGGATCGATAGCGACGAGAGAGGGAGAGAGAGAGAGAGAGAGAGAGGGAGAGAGAGAGAGAGAAAGAAAGCGGGAGAGTGCGTCTCGGCGATTGTGGCCCCCGTGCCGCTGCTTATGGGCTTTGACGGAAGAAACGTTGGTGTGTTGCTGCGGAGCATGCGGATGTATCAACGTTGCGATACACACGCGACGATGGAGAACGGCGTATAGCGGAGGTGGGGTTCACCAACAACATACCAGTCACGAGAGTCACGGAGTGGGAGAACGTATGCCGTGAAAGAAGTTTTAACGGGGGAAGTGTGCGGCACTGGACGTAACGTCGCCGTGCGGCGTGGCGATATATCGTAAGCCCTCGCTATTCTCCTTTCGATCGCACTCCTAAGAACAAGACATTTCATAGCCCAAGCGAGGAAGTGAAAAATCAAAAATACTCAAAAAAAAATCGAAAAACGTTCTTGCGGAAATATCCAAATTGCGGAACTATTAAAATTGTTTCTCCAGAGGCTTCCAGACTCGAAGTAACGTTTCGATGTACGATCTTGTGTGTGTGTGTGTTTTGTCTCTACGCATCGTGCAATATTTTTACTCTCCTCTACGTGTGAGTAGTTTCTCATTCGTCACCGGTCGCGCTTTAATCCCTGCTGGATTAATATTATTCACGCGGCGTCGACGAGAGTGAAAAAAAAAACAATTGTTTTCAACGACGATAATGTCATATTTTGAGGGATCATCACAGTGTAACGCGTCGAAGAATAGCGGATTTTCGCGATTTTTTTTTTTCGATCGTTAAAAAATGCTTATCAGTCTAATTTTTTTATGTCGAACCAAAGCGGTCGTGAAGAACAGAAAATGAATTTTCTAAACGTTTGTTTTTATTTTTTTTTTACACTTTTTTTACCGGTTGAAAATGTCTTCGAAAAAAGTGAATATTATCTGAAACAAAATTTGTGAAAAGATTATTAGTCAGCACGGAAGTCGCTATGTTGGTATGGAAGTTTTTTAAAAATTAAAATTGACAAAATGGTGGCGGTTTGAAAAAAAAAGTATCGAATTTAGCCTACTTTTTGACAGTTTAACGTTAAAAAAATATGAAGATTAAAAAAGCTTCCATAGCAAGATAAAGAATGGCGTGAAGAATGTCGTGTGAAAGTTTGAGACGAATAGCTTGAAAACTCTTCCTTTGAGAGTGTACACCGTTTTGAAAAACATTTCGAGAAAAAACGCGTTTTTCGAATGCGGAATTTTCATATAAATTATCTGCTTACGTTTATGTAAGTATATAAACCGCATGTTTATAACCGTCTATACTATCGGATAATGCAAAAGAAAAAACGATTTTAAAAATATTTTACACTGCGATGATTTCTCAATTTATTCGTAATTTTTCGGAGGCTCGTTGGCGGCAATCGTGAAGGCGTGACAGCTCCGTGACGCCGAGCAATGAAAAATAATTTTTTAAGCACCGAAGAACGCGCCGCGCATTTTTATATACTGAATTATATGCTCGAGGAGTGACCAGCCCCGCTCTCGCTCTCCATTGTTCGTGTATCTCGAGTGTACACAAATCGCCGATAGCTACGGAGGATGGGGAGCTGTCGGTGCGAATGAAAATTGTGTCATCGATATAAGAGGCTCGCGGCTGAGTATTGTTTACCGGCGTGGAGATCGGCGAAGGACTTATAAGAAAAGTGCAGTATACGGTTCTTTAAAAAAGTGTTTTCATCCTCACGTGTTCGACTGGATGTTTTTATTTTTTGGAGCATCGTCAGCAGGGAAATCCTTTCAGGCGGCCGAAAATAAGCGAGCTTTCAGAATTTTTTGTGTCGAAACTATTTATTCTACATAGTAAAAATTTTATCTACATATTATTGCAGCTTTTAACTTTTCGAGGAAGTTTTTTCATCTTTTAATATTTAAAAGTGGCGGCTGTACACTTGTTTCAGAGACGGTTGCCGTCTGAGTTATTGCACGGCGTGCAACTTAGCGTCTGGCGCGTTGGTCTAAAACGTCAGAGTCAAGAAGTTTTAGATTTCTGAGACCCACGCGCTCTATGTGAACCTAAAAAATACAAAGAAAAGTGAAAACTGGAAAAATGCCACGTGGTTCAAAAAAATGTTCTATTTTTTGTGAAGTTTTTACTGTAGTATTTGTTAGTGAAAAAGTAGTTAAAAAAAAATAACTTTAGGTTCACGTAGAGGGTGATTATGTTATGTGAAAGTGTACGAAATTTCAAACTAATCGGTCAGATTGTTTTTTAGTTACCTTGTACGAGGTTCACAAAAAAGTGATTTTCAGAAAAGCGCGTTTAAGGGGTTAGGCTACTTTGGCGACCCGAAAATCAAGGTTATTTTTAAAAAAACCAATATTGAAGTTGTGTACCAAATTTCATAAAAATATAATAATAATTTAAAAAGTTATGAACAATCTCGTAAAGGACCTTTGAACTCAACGGTGAACTAGACTTTGGCCACCCGGTTGATCTGAAAGAAAAAAAACGCGTCTTTTTCTCGAGGCCGGAGCCTGAATTAGAAGGTCCAAAAAAGCGTTTTTTCGGGATTTTTTTCAGAAAGGAAAAAATCAAGTGAGCCTAGTAAACATTGAGGTATCTTTTCGTGTATATTTGAAATGTCTAAAAAAATGTTCAACATGAAACAATAAATGACTGCAAATTTATCAGCATATTTCGTCTGCGTCTTGCCACTGCAGTCCCCAATTGGCGGGAAAGATGCAGCTCGTAATTCTTGACTGAACCAAATAAACCAATAAAATTCTCAATTGTCATATATTTTTTTTCTGGGTGAACTAAGCAAAAGCTGAAAAAATCGTGAAATTACAACTTTTCTCATGTTTGAAAAAAAAATGTGTCCAAAAAAACAATTTAACGTGCTATAAAAATTATTTAAAACACTTTTTCAATGACTCTTTTAGTTCACTTAAAAGAGGTTTTCATACTGAAGAAAATAAACTTTGGTTTGATTCAATAGGTCGTTTAGTTTTTTTGGCTATCACGCCCGCCAATGCAGTGGCAAGATGCACATGGAATAGGCTGACAAATCTGCAGTAATTTATTGTTTCATGTTGAAACATTTTTTTTATATATTTCAAATATACATGGAAAGATACAGCAATGTTTACTGGGGTCACTTGTTCTTTTTGCTTCTAAAAAAATTCCCGAATAAACGCCTTTTCGGACCTACTAATTCAGGCTCCGGCCTTAAATAACATTGGCTAAGACTTGACCGGGCTCTTTTTGTTATCGAGATTCAATCATAAAAAAAAATCGAATTCTTTGTTCTATTTTTCGAGGAAAAATGGCATCATTATTGTTGATAACTAATGAAAATAAATGTTAAGAAGAAAAACGTCGGTCAAGACTAAACTACTATTACACCAAATGTCAAGTCAATCCGTTTATTAGATGTCGAGAAATCGTGTACACCGTTTTGCAAAACAGTTTTGAGAAAGACGCGTTCAAAGTTTTACTAGCAGTTCTATCGTTGTAATCATACGTTTACCTTCAATCTGCGATTCCTGCACCATATATTTTACCTTCGTCTTCAATTTAAGTTGACTCAAGCAACTACCCATTTTTTTTTCACAGTAGCCCAACCCCTTTAAGTTTCAAGACTCAAACATTTTGTGGCTTAGCGACCTACATATTAATCTGCGATACCGGGCCCATAAAGTAGTCCCTTAATTTCCTCGTGGAGTTTAGTTTAGGCCGTAAGCTCTTTTCTACGTTATAAAGGGATCTCCCCCCTTAATTCTGTCACTTAAACTTATTCAGTATTTTTGGAGTATACTAAAATGTTATTTTCCATGATTTTTTAAATCGATTTCATCGACTTCCAATCATTTTCGTATTATTATCGAATTGAGTGAATTTTCGTAAATACTTTTCCAACACGCGGCGAATTGGATCGATACCGCTTTGTTCTCAAGGATACACACTTACTCTTTTAATCCCTCTTTCTGTTTGCGCGACGGACTGATCGGGACGAGTCGTTTTGTGGCTGGTTATCGCGAAGCCGTATACTGATAGAAAGCTGCTTCGTTCGAAATAATATTGTTTGACCGAAAATTCATCACTGAGTTCAAGGAATTTTGATCCGAGAATTGCAAGCTGTGCGCTGATTAAAAAAATTTGCTTTGCTCGTTTCTCCGTGATCTAATGCGAGTGTTATTTTGAATGTCGAGTGAACATGGAAAAAATATTATTCCTAGATTGCCGTACTGCAAAAAATTACCCATAATTACTATTTACATTTGAGGAAATTCTCACGTGTCGGACTGGTGTTGTTTACACGGCATAATTAATGACTCGTCGAACGATTCGTGTTTCAGAGACAGCTGCGGCGTTAAAATTTCGCGCTTGCGAGGACTGGATGGTCGTTGAGCGCATCGGAAAAAAAAACGCCACGTTTGAACCTATTAGACGACGCGATAAGAAGGTGAACGTTTTTTGGAGTAGTTTCTTTTTCACTGGGAATTGTTGTTTTTTACTGCAAATGTTTACATTTTAAATCCAAATTACTCAAATTTGTAGGTTTGTCACCCCAATTTTTTACTCTTCCTACTCCAAAATTATTTAAATTTGTACTCTTTCAACTCGAACTTTTCTTTGAATTATTGGAATGTTTGCTGCTAATTACTCAAATCTTTACTTTTTAAAATCCATGTTACTCAAATTCGTATCTTAGTTACTACAATTGTTAACTTTTCTGCTCCAAAATTAGTTAAATCTGTACTCTTTTGACTGCAATTTTCACTTTAAATTTAATTTCTTACTCTAAATTCTTCAAATGTTTACTTTTTAAATCAAACTACTCAAATTTGTATCTTTTATACTCCAATATTTACCTTTAATACTGCAAATGACTTGAACTTGTACCCTCTTAACTCCATCTTTAACTTCAAATTACTTGAATTTTTATTACGAAGTATTAAAATGTTTACGTCAATTCTCTAAATTTGTTCTCCATATTACGCAAATTTATATCGTGGTTACTCAAATTGTTAACTCTTCTACTCCAAAATAATTTCAATTCCTTACTCCAAATTACTTAAATGTTTACTTTTCAATCCAAAGTACTTAAATTTGTATCTTTGTTGTTCCAATATTTCATTTTTCTACTCCAAATTACTTCACTTTGTACCCTTTCAACTCCAATTTTTACTTCAAATTACTCAAATTTTTAAAACGCAGTATTGAAATGTTTACTTCAATTATCTACATTTTTACTCCAAAATACTCAAATGGTCACTTTTGCAATCCATATTACGTAAATTTCTATCGTAGTTACTCCAATTGTTAACTCTTCTATTCTAATATTACTTCAATCGCTTACTGCAAACTACTCAAACGTTTACTTTTTTAAATCCATATTACTCAAATTAGTATCGTGTTTACTCCAATTGTTAACTCTTCTACTCCAATATTACTTCAATCTCTTACTCCAAGTTACTCAAATGTTTACTTTTTAATCCAAACTGCTCAAATCTTTGTTACTCCAATTTTTTATTTTTCTACTCCAAATTACTTCATCCCGTACCCTTTCAGCTCTAATTTTTATTTCATATTACTTGAATTTTTACTACGAATTGTTCAAATCTTTACATCGAATTACTTTAAATTTTACTACAAATTGCTCAATTTTTTACTCCAAATTACTTAAATTTTTACTACGAATGGCTCAAATTTTTACGTCAAATTACTTAAATTTCCACTCGTACTTTCACTCCAAATTGCCCCAACTTGATAAAAATACAAAATTTCTCTTTGTCTTTTAGATGACCCGTCAAAGCCGCCAGAATGATCTTCGCGGAATCCAGTCTCTCCATGCTGCGGATGGACCACGAGCGAATCTCGAACATCGCAACGAAAAAATGTCCTCCCTCGGATAACTCGCCAAGATAACAACCCTCTTCTCCGCATCGAATTTACCGAGCGGAAAATACATCCCGACAGCGCAAAAAAAAGCGTAAACAAATTTGGTTCTCGAGTGAACGTCATTGACAGGCAAGAGGATCGTTTTCGACACCTGCTATGTGTCCCTAACAGTACATAAAAAAGCAAAAGAACTGAAGCTTTCGGCAAAAAAGCGCTTTATACGAAGCATAAAGCAAGTAGAAAGGAGCCCGAGCTGGAAAAATTCGTAAGAATCAAGAACGAGAGACGGCGAAGAATTTGTAAAAATCGAAGAATTTGTAAAAATAAACACACCGGAGCTTCACAAACGAGTATTACGAGTAGAGTGGAAAAGCTCGCGAGTAACGGCGGATACCGAAATAAACGAATGTAAGCCTCGCGATAATTCACAAGATACAAAATCTCGATAAGTAAACTCGGCTATATCCCGCGAATTCTGGAGAACCGAGCAAATCTGAGCTTTCGCGGAGACTTATGCAGGCCGCGTTAAAAACGTCAAGCTGCGCGAGAGCTTTGGCAAATGTTTTACATGGGTGGATGAACTAGAGAGACTCCGGAAAAGTTGAGAGCTGTGCGAAGCGAGCGACGGAGGAGCCGCGTGAATCTCGATCGAAAGCTCCCAGCGAGAGAAAACCGGAAGATCCGTAACGTCGGATGGTTCTCGGGGGCGCCGGGAGTCGTCGGAGGCGTTAACTCTGCCTGAGAAAGAGAGTGAATGCGAGAGAGAGAGAGAGAATCCGCGCTTGCCAGGGTGTATACCCAGTTTATAAATAGCGTTAAAACATCGTCTCGAGGAAGCTCGTCCGAGGCTTGCTCGTGTGTGTACGTGAGTATTCGCGTTTCGCGGTCGTGTGTACTTCCAAAGTACAAGGCGTGATTGGCTCGCGTCGGTGTGATATACGCCGTAGTGGGGATTGGAAGCGATCCGCTCGTCGGTTCGAAATAGAAAAGAATGTTTTCGGAATCCAATTGGACTTGGTTGGCAGAAGGATGGGGCAATATGGCCGACTTGGCCGAGCGTGTGGACGATCTAATATGCAGTTTCGATTCTACTGGTGATACGACAATGGATACCCTGTCGATGCTCATTTTCGGCTGGATGTTATTCGGCCTTGTAGTCCTGTGCGTTGGTAAATTCATTTACAATCGTTTCGTTGTCGGCAATGAGACGAGTGCAACGTCGATAGGAACAACGTCGACCTCGTCGACGACGAGCGCTAAGGAGCAGCATGCGTTTCACCTAGGTGAGAGTGTCGTTGGTGCGGGCAACGTAGCCAGCAAATTGTTGGCTAATGAGAAACCGATAAGGGCGATGATGGCGAAAAGTGCGTCGATGGGTATCGCCGGCGGTGGTGGTGGTGGTGGTAGTGTTGGTGCTGGTGGTGGTGGTTCGAGCTTAGCTGGTGGTTTCATCGGCGGTGGCTCGAGCGGGGCTGGAATACTCATGTCCTCGACTTCCTTCGCTTCCACACCCGGCGGTTACGTACCACCCACACCTCCATTGAGGAAACGCATCACCAGGAAGAATTCCGGTCCCATATTGAACCCTTCCAGAAGCTCCAGGTCCCTCAATTTGCCAGCAGCAACGGGACCCGACAACGAAGCCGTGCGATGGGTCAACGAGCTCGTCTACTGGCTACACAGCGATCTCGTTATACTCAACGAACTGCTCGGCACATGGGTCCTATCACTCAACGATTTTGTCAGCAGCTCCGTTGAGGAAGTACGTATTCGCTCTTCCAGACGAACTTTTTCAGCCGGGCATTATTTGTTGGTCGTTCCAGCTGTACAGGCCCTTTTTACGAGCCCCAATCCGCGTAAAACTTCGTTCTTACCTCCCATTCCACATCCCCACCCCCTCTAACACCCGTTCCACAACTCTCCCCTACCTCCCATTGCACCCCCCCCTCCTCCACCTTGCGGCCGCAGTCGACTTCCCCCTCTGTATCGTATTCACCATGACATATCTGCAATGGGCATAGGGAAACTGCGGGAAACCTGTACCGATACAGCCGGCCACAAGTTCTCTTCTCAGTCACGGAACTAGTCGTCTTGCGACGAAAAATGTCGAAGAAAAAAATTTCAAAAGTACGCGACTGGGATTCGAACCCGCGACCTTCCGATCCGCGGGCCAACACGGTAACCACTAGACCAACGCACCGAATACATTTTCAGTTTATCATTTGACGTACGTATTGACGTACGGCTTGATCTGGTTTTTGTTCTTTTTGAGGCTACTTGGCATCGCGAACTTTTAAACGTGGGGGATAGTTTCGAGCTTCGATCGAGGATCCGCTAGAATGAGGGAAAAACAAATATTTATCGGTACGGGTTGGGCGAGGAGGTTGAAAAAAATATCGAGGCAAATTGAGGCGGGTTGCGATGGGAAGCGGGCTTTTGAGAGTTGTGGGAACGATGAGCGAAACGGTTTTGAGGTTGCGGACGATTTTGTTTTCGCCCCCGAGGTATTATAAATAAACGGCTCGGCTAGAAAGACCCGATGGATTTGTTCGAAACATGTTGTACATTATTTTATTTGCCACCTCGGTGGAGTGCGAACTTTTGAAAGTGAAACGTAAAATCACTAGGGTTCCTCGTACTACTGAGGTTTACATCGGTGGAATGCAACGGAGATTCTCTTTTATTTTCTTTTTGTCTATTTTTATTTTTTTCCAAAATATTTTTCTCCGTCGGGTTGTATCTAATGGGAATAAAAATAAAAGTTTAGCGTACCTTTGAACTGGAAAAAAATGCAATTGGGAAATAAATGTTTCACTGCAGTCCAACGATGCAAACTTCGATATCGTGATTTTTCGTGCCAGAGAAATTACGATTTCTTTCGAGTAGCCGGAAAATGTTATATCCTTTTATAGGAATGAATGAAAATCATTTTGAGATTGACAAATGTGGAAAAAGTGGTCCTGTTTTGTCATTGGGATTTAGTTTTTTGTCCGGGATTTATTTTGCGAATAATGGAAGTGGCTCTGGTCGGAAAAATTGTGTCGACTTTGATTATTCTTAGGAGATGCGTAATTACATCACAGGCTTTGGATGCGTTCGAAAGTCGACGCCGTCCGAGGAAGAGAAAAGAAGAGCGAAAGAAAAAGCAAACGCGTTTGGCAACAACTTTGGCTATTTCGTTGGGACAATTGATTGACTGATGAGACAAGGCAAATGCCAAGATTCACCGCTGCATAATATACGTTATGATTACATACTCGATCCTATCGCCAACATTATGTAGACTCTTCTCAGACTCTTATTTGCATCTTTCTCGAAGGCAAATACGGGAGATATAAAATCCGACACTTTTATCGCAAGACCTCTCTCTGCTGTCGAGAATATTATCGTGAAAAATGACAAATTAATCGTCAATAAAGTGGGGTCGAAATAATGTCGAAACGATACTCGGAGACAAAAACTTTTCTGAAGTAAATTTCGAACCGACGAATTTTACTCTCCGATCTGAAAAAACGTTGGCAGTACGTCTTAATAATTCAAAAAATAAATAAACGCGGTACAATAACTTTGGTCAAAGTAGTTTACAACAAAAAAGTTCGCTTGGGCTGATTTTCATGATTTTTTTTTAAAGAAAATATTTTTTCACCATTTTTGAGACTTTGGGTATGTTACATTACTGCTTTTGGCTGTTACACGTTTTTTCAAATTTATCTTTGAAATTATTCTGTAATATCCTTTGAACAGGGTTAATCTTAAGAAAAGAAACCAACAAAGGTTTTTCTTTCATTAACACTCGTACGCAGGATATGCACCAAGAAAAAGTGAGAAATGTTGAAAATAGATGAAATGGTAAGCTGTAAAACAAAAAGATTCAATTTACCAAAAACTACATTTTGCAATAAAAAATACTTTTAAAAAATATCAAAAACATCTAGGGTGAAGTTTTAGACAATAAGGTTAGAAAGATTTATACAAAATTTCATCAGAATCCGCCGGTTAGATTTTTAGCTATACGTCACGCCAGTTTTGATAATGCAGTTTGGAAGACCGTACCTCCGCCGTTTTTGAAGATTAAATAAATAATACCATGTAACAGCCAAAAGTAGTCATTAAACATACTGCAAGTTTAAAAATGGTAAACTTTCTTTTAAAAAAATCATGAAAACCAGAAACAAATTTCTTTGCCTAAAGATAAATGGTTCACTTCAAATTTTTTGGTATCGTAATACCAAAAAATGACTAATTGATAAAAAGTACCTAGGCTGGGTCATTTTTTTTTATTTTTCGCGCTCATATTTCTAGAAGCTGCGGAAGAATTTTTTTTCGCATAATAAACTCGCCCACGCGGATTATGAGTTTTTATAAGATTGTGACATAGTTTAGTTATTTTTAAAACAGATTTTAATCTGTTTTTTAAATGTTTTAAAAAATCCAAACATTTTGAAATGTGTAAAAACATTTAAAAAACGCCATTAAAACAGATTCGACACTGCGAACGGCTTTCCCCCCCCCTAATATCTGAACCTGAACAATACAGAATTAAAATCGGAATCGGTTGGCCCGAAAAAAAGTTTACTTTCACGAGATTTCGTCAGGAAAAGTCCTAGTCGAATCAAAACAATTTCACTAATTCGGATCGAAACAAATAAAGTTACAATAGAAAATTTTAAAAAAGGTTTTTTTTTCTTCGGTGGAAAAATAAATCGTGTAATTTTTTTACCTCGCAGTATACGAAGCTTTCCGGTTGTCTCGGTCGACTTTGAATTCCGTTTAGTGCGTGTTTAAATACATGAAGAGATAATAAAGGGCGCGTTATGAAATTGAGGAGTGGTATTCTTGTACTGACCATGGCCTACAAAACGAGACGTTTGCTTCGAATCGAAATTTCGAGGCCACGGAAAGTCGTACAGATATAGAGTGCAATAAAAACGATGCTGGAATTTTATCGGTGAGAAAAATAATCGGGTCGGGCAAAATTCGTCGATAACGCGTCGAGGCTTGAAAAACGCGAAGGCGGATCGAGCCCGCGCTCTTGACGCGATGCCCTACGAATTATCGTTCAATTATCAGTACTTCGACATTCTCTGATCATTCGAGGGGAACGTCGTCCTGCAACCGACGTCGTGATGACTCCTCTAATACAAATGAAAAAAATTCTACGAGAAAGAATTTTCACGAGTATGACTATGAAAAATTACTATGGAAGTAAATCAACTTACGTCGTTAAAAAAAAGGTAGAATTAGACAAAAATCTCCTACTCAATTCTACTTTAATTGCTGAACAAAAATCCGAAAGAGTGTAATATTATCTTTTATTACACGTTATATATCAAAAAAATAATTAATAACCCAATGGTTATTAATTTTTTTTCAATGTTTTCATCGATCATATGCGGTCTTAATAACGAAATGGTTTTATTTTAATTTTTTTTAACAATCAACAAAGATACAGAACTTTGAAATTTTTATTTTATTCCAATAGTTTTCGTCTAGCCGAATAAAATCAAAGTTTCAAAGTTCTATATCTTTGTTAATTGTTAAAAAAAAAACATTTTTGCTATAAAAACCGCACATGATCTTTACAATGAGAAAAAAATCATTGAATAACCTAATTTCAATGGCGTTGAAGGTTACATCGTTAGACTGCAACGAAAGCTCTTTTTTATTTTTTATTATTTCTTCATTTTTATTATAATTCAATTTTTTTCATTTACCGCGAACGTAGATCTCTACACTGAGAAAAGAAAATCGTTGAATGTGCAAAATGCATTTTGTTGTCTCGAAATTTTGTTGTTTTAACAGTTGCTCAGACATGCTAAATAAGCTACAGTTCACACTACTAAAACTATCAGTTAGATTGACAAAACGTGTTTTATGCCAACCAAAAATCAAGTTGAACGTATTTAAAGATACATTTTGTTAAACCAACTGAATTTTGGATGGATGAACGAATTTTTTTTTCAGTGTACTGAAGATAGGAAAAATCATTGGAGTATTTTTCGTACTCTAAGTTAGCGAAAGAAAATGTGAGCAATTAAAGAGGAGTTTTTTTCTCGTTGAATTCCAATCATGCAAACTTTAACATCACAAATTTTGCATCCTCATGCAACAACGACAATCGTTTTTTATCCATATTCAAAAACCTCGCTTTTACTCCAATTACGAATCTGTCCTTCTCAAAGTCCATCAATGGCATCGCTATTTCAGAATTCGGTACGATTAATACAATTCACTTTCCACTATACAAGTTGACTCTCCAGTCGACAAAAGCCTCAAATTTTCAAATTGCAAACCAGGACAACCAAAACTGGGCAAGTAAATTGAGGTGTGCAATTGCGTTAAAAAAAATAATTTTTTGCAACATTTTCCACGTGTCCGGTGCTTTGACATAAATGAAATTTAAAACCGACGCATCTTACATTGCAATGGTGTATGAGAACTTGTCGCGTACGCAGACAAAACAAAGGGGTCGACTTATTTATAGGCAAAATTTATCTCGAGGAAAGCTCTTTGGCAGAGATCGGAGAAATTGGACGATGAGAAAGATGAGTTGAACGATCGTTGGCACATTTCATTTTCGTACAAACATTGCTATGGTATTCGGAATTCATTTTTTTTCTTTTTCATCACGACGAAAATGACGTCAAATTCTGCAGAAATGTTTTTAAGGAGGAAAACCATTCGCGATATGAGGTCATGCCGATTACGTCAACTAAGCACGCGACATAGAGATATTTCGTCACACAAACTGTCAACGGCCTTGGGTGAGCTGACCGTACCAGAATGAGAGAAAGACGGAGAAAGGTAGAGGGCGAGAGAGAGAAGGGAGTGACGTCACCCTGTCAAAAATAAAGTCGACGTCCACGCAAAAACCGAGGGAGCTCTCGCTCGAAATTTTTCGAATCTTATCGATCAACATTTTTTTACAAGAAAACCTGGCCGACTTTCGAACTCAGTGGAAAGTTTCATTCGCTCGAAGAATTGGGAATCAATTATGAGAGTTTTTGAAAATGATGCACTGAGGCCCGGTTCCAAAAATGTTAAACTTTTTTTCCACGATCATTATTGCAGATACTTTAACCCAATACCAAACCCAAAGTTTAAAGTCTTCGTCCCGTTATCAATATTCCAGATGCATTTGCGATGCAATAAAAAAATGCACAGTATTTAAAAAACGTCCGAAAGTAGACAATCTCAATGTTGTCTTTTTATTTTGTAGCTACAGGCCATGGAGATTAGTGACTCTAATTGGCAAAATTAATCTTCAATTTAATTTTTGTTAATTTGTATATCAATATTATAATGGAATAATTAATTGAGTTGAACATTTTTTTATTGCCACTATTGATTGAAACATTCACCTGTTCGTAGCAGGGATTATTTATTTTTTTAATTATTTGCGTTTGTTGTCATAGTTAATTTTTTTCCGCAATTATTTTTCAAAAACTGAAAAAAGTTTAATAAAATAAGATTTAATAAAATAAAAGGTAATGTTTTAGATAAGTGACTTTTCCGGAAAATGAGCCTAATATTTAGAGTTGCAATTTTCTCATTTATTGGGATATAAATGATGACATTCGGTCGAGGGAAGCTGGAATTCACCCCCCCCCCCCCCCCCCCATAAAAATGTATGGGGTTTTGAAGTGCGCGGAAACACGTGATAGAATAGGGCATTTTTGAACATTTCGACGCCTATATTGGGTTTGTTTGGATTCAAGTATGGGTAAAAGTTATGAAGTTTTGAAGTTCGCGGAAACATGATAAAATAGACACCTATATTGGGTTCGTTTGGGTTTGTTTGGAAACAACAATTATCCGGGAAAGTCACTTATCTAAAGAATTGCCAAATAAAATTTAATTGTAAATAGTTTTAATAGTAAATTTAAATAGTTTTAAAAGTAAATATAAATAATTTTGATAGTAAATATAAATTTAATTGTAAACTTTCTATCAATTTAAATAATCCCAATTGAGAAAAAATCGAGTTTCGACGTGGACTTCGATCGTAAAAAAATGGTCTCTTTCTCCTCAACTGGCAGGTCGAATGTAGTCTCGTGTCTTTTTTTAAATGGAATTAAAATCGTCGAAATTAATAATGCGGAGTGAAAAGTTCAAGGTGCCAATTTGCGAGTGACTGACACTGATTGAATTATTGCGATTGCCAGAACTGTCGACGTTCCCAGACGCTGTCACAGTTCGAGACCTGCTCTATAATTGGCGAGACGAGTGGTATTTTTTTTTCTTCTACTTTTTTCAAACGGGAATAAAAAGATCGAGGAGAAAAACGCAGACTGAACTTTTTATCAGTGACCTTCGACTCGCTTGTTCACTGTGGCTAGAATAGAATAAACTTCATTGACACGGCGTGTTCTCGGCCCCGATACGTTCGGAGATATTCGAGCGTTCAGATACATATCTTATGTGCTGTATTTTCCTCGAGGCGAATAACTCTACACACGCAGTTAACACATAAAAATGCGAAACGTATGCAAAACTTTCGTAAACGGCAATGTCGTCATGTAGATTTGTCGATTTTTGGTCTTCGAGTCCCCAAATTTTCGCTGAATTGAAAAATATTGCATTTTAAATGTATTTTTGACGAAATATTTTTTAAACTTGGCAAGTAACGCTGCTATTTATAATAGCTTTACTTTGCATAATTTTGAAGATGTGCAAAACATTACGTTAAAAACGGCATTAAAAAGTTAATTCAATTTAATTTGATCTCAATTGAATTGAATCGAATTGAATTTGATAAAAATTAAATTAAATTAAATTTGATCAAAATTGAATCAAATTGAATTAAATTTGATCTCAATTCAATTCAATTCAATATAATTTAATGGAAATTAAATTTTAGCCTCATGCTGACATCTTAGTTTTTTTAAACATCTCAATACGTAATTCGAAAAAGAACGTTTACGATTTTTCTGAACGTCGGGAATCGTCATACATTTATATGTGGTTATTACAAATCAAATCCATGGGATTCATTGTTTATTAAGGATGTATGGCAACTAAGTTATTTACTACTGTTCGAATTGAAACTCACTGATATTGTAAAGGAAAATATCGAGAACTTTTTGAGATTAAAAAAACAAAATTTGCCCACGTGAATGCTGAGATAAACGAATTCAAAGTTGGGTCATTTAACACGGGGAACATAGGACTGTACGTCCAAAATTCCCTTTACATTGGCAAAAAAGGTATTTCCGGAGTACTCTTTTGTAAAAAAAACTTTTGTGCGGTATCGCTGTAATATGCATGATACGTTAAAAAAAAATCGACATGTGCCCATATATTTTGCGAGATATTGCGAGTTAAATGGGACCGTTTTCGTATTTCTTTAGCTCGTATGTCGTAACCACGACAACGTCAGGGAAAACGTGCATCAAATCAGCAACTAAATTTGCAGTTAAAAATTGAAAATTCGTCTTTCTGTACCGCATGTTTTACTTTGAGCTGTGGTAAATCTCCTTTTTAGCTTCAATGAATACTACAATTATTTTATTTAGCCTTTAAATGCGATTTTTGCAAATTGCATAATCAGTTCTGTAACGACTCTGCAGTAGCTGCCATACATCCTTAATTTGACTTATTGAGAAGAGAATAATGGATTGAAACAATTTATGGTTCACAGTGCCTACTGAGTCACGATACCCGGAAATTCCTAAAACTTATTTAGCTGCTCCTCATTGGAAGGTTCAAGTTATTTTCGGTTTATATTTACCATCGACATTTATTCGATATAATCAAATAATAAATTTTAATTGAAGCAAGCCGCAACGTTGTGTGTTAAAGTAATTAATATTTGTGACGTTAGAGTTTGCATCGTTGGAATGCAACATTTTTTTGTTGCTTTACACATTTATTTATTTTTATTATTTTCCAAAGGCTCTTTTTTGCGGATTAAGGTCATAAATCTCGAATAAGAATATGTAAAAACGTTGGAGTGATTTTTACAGCCCCGGACGGCCAAAAAAAATGAGCAATTGAAAAGGATTAATTTTCGTTACATTCCAACGATGCAAACTTCAACGTCATGCTATTTACAATAACTAGAGATCGTTGGCTCCTTATACAAAAAACCGAGACGAAGGTAAAAAAAGTCGAGTCGAATAAAATAGGAAACAATTATTAGTAGAGTCACAAATTATGGAAATTATACAAATTATAAAAATGTTCAACTACACGTTTTATCGAATTATTAATTCGATAATTTAATTCGTTTACCATAGATTAAACGATATTAAGGGAGGCAATCACTGAAGGGCCGAAAAAAGGTTGTTTTCTGATTTTTTCGTCTACTGATTATTTATTTGGAATTTGAAAAAAGGTATGCTATTAAGTCTACATTGAACTTAATTCGTGTAGATTTTTTTGGAAAAAAAATAAAAAATAAAAACATTATTGAGGTATAATGGAGCTTCTGTGTAAAAATGTGGTCGTACGGCCCGATCGATAACGACAATGATTGCTCTGAAAAATACGAATAAAAAGTTTTATAATCTATAAAAATGTAGTTCTCGTTGTACGCAGCTGTTTTGTCGAAAAAAAGTTCACACAATGGCCGGTGTTAAAAAGAGTGTAGTTTTGGCGATTTTTAACTTATATTCGGGGGCTCGAAAAACACTAAATTAAAAAAAAAACGACTACGTACAAAGATGGCTACTGCAATCACGGAAATTCTGGTTTAAAAAATTGAATATCGGACAATTATAGCTAGAGTTATCATTCCGGCCAGGTGGAGAAAAGACGCTTCGAGAAAAACGCTGTAGAAAGTTTTAGTATACGTAAATCGTTGTGCTACCTGCTTTTACCGAATCGTCTGTTACTTGGTCAATTTTCAATATTGAATTTTTCTTCATATACTCGTAAATACGTATACTTCGAGAAAAGTCAACAAAGTCGATTATTTTTCCCCGCCACAGTGGTATCCCGCCTTAAGGCAGGACACCACTGTAAAGTTTTCGAAAGATCGTTTTTTTTTTTTGGAAACATTAAAAAAAATCCTTTGAACCTTCGAAAATATTATGCATAGTCGTTAATAGCTGAAAAACAGTTTCGAAGCGGTTTTCGAGCTATTTTTTAGGGGAGTCTCCGACCGGTAAAGGCGCTTTCGGCTATGCCACGCCGGTAGACGCAGTTTTCGACTCTTATAAGCCTATTATTTTTGGGCAAAAAGTTACCGACTAAAAATAGTTTTACTTCCTACCAATAGGTGGCATTAGATTACGGCAAAAAAATTCATCAGCTGTAGCGTCTATGAAACCGTTGACTTCGAACACGTTTTTCTCAAAACCATGTTTCTGAAATCCGCCGGGTTGAAATTTCGAACTTTGAATGATCAGAACACTCAAAACTCCGAAAGAATACTACTCTGAAAGAATTTTACGCGAAAGACCACAACCCCGAAAATCTGAACACCGTCAAAATAATTCGCCTATGGAAGTTTTCAAAGTTTCAACATTTTCAATAAATCGACGAATTAATTCAAGAATTTTTTTGTATTAAGAAGCGATTTTGCGTCAACTTCGAAATTTGTCTAGACAATATTACACGTTCTACATCATTTACAGTCAACTGTGTAGACTTTTGTTGGCATGATTTTTACATGGGGGCCGGGTTGAAATTCCGAATTTTGATTGCGCCGACGGTTTAAAATTCCTAACTTTAATGTTCCGAAATTTCAAGGTTCGTCAAAATCATGCCAGCGAAAGTCTACAAAGTTGACTGTAAATGATGCAGCACGTATAACGTTGTCTGGACAAATTTCAAAATTGACGTAAAATCACTTTTTAATAAAAAAAATCTTTAAATAATTCGTCTATTTATTGAAAAAATGTTAGCTTTTAAACCTTCCATAGACGAATTATTTTGACGGGGTTCAGATTTTCGGGGTAGTATTCTTTCGGAGTTTCGAGCGTGCTGATCATTCAAAGTTCGGAATTTCAACCCGGCCCCGAAATCGGCACGCCGCAGAACCCGAACAATTTTCGTGCAATCGACTTCAAATGTTAACTGTAGCTTTTTAGATTGCTTTAACAGTCAAGTACGAACGTTTTTTTTTTGATTAATTGAAAATTGTAAATAATATATCATTTTTTATTTGAAAATTATAGTCGAAAAAACGAACTTTTTTTCAAAATCGTCTCTATTTTTTATTATTTTTAAATTTCTTATTATCTATTTTTTATTATTTTTAAATTTTTAAATTTTTTAAAGATCAACGAAAATATTTCACTCTTAGTTCCAGGATTAAATTTACGACAGTTCTACTGCGTGGGCCGGAGAGGGTTGGCTGAAAACCAGTAGTGCTATAGCGACTCATACGCCGCCATTTTCTTTTTTTTTACAAATACATTTTTTTACATACTTCAATATATACCTAAAAAGGCCGAAAAGTTCTTTTGACTATGTATCCTCCCTTAATATAATACGCAATAAAACACATTTAATACATTGTTGTTTATCTTGTATTTATTATTATTTTCACTATAATTTAAACGATCTAAATTGTTTCAGCACGGCGTGGGTGTCGAGTTCGTACGTGTTTTACCGGAAACGCATTCGCCTGTTTTGTCCAACATCTTCTGCGAGTGCGACAGCAAAGACGATGTCGTGAGTTCAAGATAGCAGACCTGTCCTCGACGATACTCATTTGGCAGTATATCGATCGTTGCGATATTTTTGCTCGACTGAAATGTAAATTTCATCAAATCGCGATTAGCTACACTCGTGGGTATCTTATCTTTTCACAGACTATCACGTGTGACTGCGAAGCTACACCGGCTCTCCAGTTGAAGGCATTCCGCCAGAAAGGTGATAAGGTTGAGGTCAGCCATTATCGCGTGAACGTCAATCGCTTCCGGGCACGCCTCAACGTTGTTTGCATTACGGAAAAAATGTTGCTCGATCTCAAATGCGACGGTTGGCCCGAGGTAAAGTAAAACAAAAAATGAAATGTTGCAAATCCAACAAAATCTTTCTTTTTTCTTCAAAGATTCACAAACACAGTTATTTATGGAGAAAAAAATGTATATTTGAAATGATATTTATATGTAATATGGGGTAGTTCCGAAAAGGACATAAAGGAAATACCCGCAAATTCAATTTTCAAGGTCAAAACTCACAAAAACTGATTTTTAAAACTTTTTTCTACTTTATTTTAATAAATGTTGAGCTTAGAGAAAACTTTTTCCCACAAAAGTGGTAGCCTATAAAAAGACTGACCTTTAATGTTCCATACAGTGTTTGTCTAAAACCATTCTGTTTCGAGAAAAATGGGATAATGCTCTAATAAGTACGTTTTGCTGAACTGCGTTCGTTTCGATATTATCTACTTACGCACTTTACCGCCGGAAGGTTGGAGTTTGTTCGGGTTTGTTTATGGTGTGTTGTTTGTTGTTTGGGTTCGTTTGTTGTGTTCCGTGTTAAGGTTTGTTTGTTGTGTTGTGTGGGCTTGTTTGTTGTGTGTTGTTTGGGAAAATGTACTTTTTGGAGCATTATCCCATTTTTCTCGGAGCAGATCGGTTTTAGACAAAACTTGTATAGATCATAAAAGATCAATCATAGGCTACAACTTTTGTAGAAAATATTTTACTCTAAGATCAACATTTATTACAATAAAATAGAAAAACTTTTAAAAAATCAGTCTTTGTGAATTTTAACCTTGAAAATCAAATTTGCGGGTATTTTCACTATCATATCCGTGATCAGCGAGTAAAAATACATGGGTGCACAAAATTCCAAATTAATCGGAGGCATGTTCTTTTCGGACCTTCACCCTGTAATAATTATATTTAGAATAAAAATATAAACGATTTTGAATAATATAATATAAGCAGTGACGTGAAAAATTGTGATTGAGGTATTAAAATTTAGATATTGCAAAATTTATCATTTTATATGCGCGATTCTAGATTTCGATTGACATTCAAACATTTTTATTCGAAATAAAAGCGGAGTTCTAGTCAACGAGGATTGAAATTTAATCCATATTTGTGAATTTAAATATTTACTTCAAAAGCAGACATTGTAAATGCAATTTTATCTTTCTTACATACTGTTGACAAATTTTTGACGAAATAACATTACAAGACCCGCAAGGTGGGGATATAAAGTGGAATATGGTGGGGAATGTATTAAGGGGGAAGAACCCTGTACAGATGGAAGCTTAACAAATATATATATATATATATATATATAACAAGAATCTAATTGCAGAACGATCGAAGTTTTTTTTTAAACGATTTTTCTCATTAAAATAAGAATCACAAAAATAACGTATATTTTTCCCAAAATAATAAACGAACAGACACATGAAACTTGCTGAATATAATTGTACTCGTCAAACTAGATTATGTTGACTCGAAAAAAATCATTGAAAAATAATTGCAATTTCGAGTTGACTTTTATGATTGAAAATCGCGCTGGAGTTCGATCTATGGAATGCAACGACAATTTTTTTCGTGTACTTTCATTCCCTTATTGTTATTATTCTAATAAAAACATTATTGTCCTATATATAGATCGTAGATCTTCAAATACGCAACTGAAAAAATTGTTGAGCGTTTTTAATAGCTAAGATCTGCCAAAAGAAATTTGCGCGATTGAGAAAGAATAATCTTCGTTGCATCCCAACGATGGAAACTCCAATCTCACGATTGGAAAATGAGGATGACGTTTGTCCAGAATGTATTTTTTTAATGCGATGAACGTTACTGTCTACGAAGGTAAAAGTTTCGTTGGCCGCGGTTGGAACGATAAAGAAGGATTTGGACGAGAGTCAACTGCAGGAAGTCGTAACGGAAATAGTAGTCGGTGCGCTGAGAGGTACAAATGTACATTTCAATCTTGCCCAATACCCAACGTGTCCCCGTCTCTGGAGAGATCCCCCACCCCAGCCTGGCCACCCTTTGCCTCTGCACTACGATAGTATGGTAAGAGTTTTTTCAAATTCAAATTCGGTATGGTTTTTTCCGTCTGATGGCTCCAATTTTACAAGCTTTGATTTAACTTGACTTTCCGTGAGATGCAAAACGAATAATTGATATTTCACCCACTTCCCGACTACTTGTAGCTCTGAAATTTTGCAAACATGCATCTAAGAGGTGACAATGCATTATTCAACGTAATATATATATATATATATATACATAAAAATGTTAACTTTTCATATATAATTAGCGATATCTAATCATCCATACAAAATCTCACTAACACATACAAACAAATTCGTATCCGACTGTGTTTGTATGTGACAAGTTTATATGCAGCAATTAGTCGTAAGTTCAATCCCAATTACAGTCTGTTATTTTTTCCAACTATTCCATGTTCCTGACGTACAAACGCGTAAACTAGTAAACTACTAGTAACAACTAAATAGTAAAATCAATCAAAGACTGAAAAGTAGAAAGTAATTTATATGTAAAAAAATATTTTAAAAAACAAGCTTTTATTTAAGGGGTTATATACAGTCGGGAGGCCCAAAAAGTTCATTTTTTCAAGAATTTTTCTTGAGAGGACATTTAAATCTATTAACGTAAAAATTTGTACACATATTATGGTAATTTTTAACTCTATTTTAACATTTTTTATTTGAAAAAATAATTATTTTGAAAGCGTCTTGCGGTGAGCACGATATATCTGGACTGGATTATCTAAAATGAAAAAACCAAAAATATTTCGTTAATATAATGGATTATCTTGTAATTGATCGAAGGAATAAGCAAAATAATAATTTTTGACAAAAATTTAGGCCTTAAATTGTTTATAAAATGGAAAATATTTATCGGTGAGAAAAAACCTTCGATTAATTACTAAAAAATATACTTGAAAAAATGGTGTTAAAATTTGAGAATGATCGGTTCAGCCGTTTCCGAGAAATCTTGCACACCGACTTTAAAAACACAGTTTTGAGAAAAACGAGTTTGAAGTTTCAAAAGCACTTTACATATAGTAGAAAAATAATTACAAATGTGCATGTAACTTCGAGAATATTCGCCGGATTGACAAGACATTTTTCGTGTGTATTTAAATATACGTACATTACGAGAAAAAAAATAATCGATTTTTCGAAAATGTTAACTGTATATAACTCCTTAATGTACTAAAAAGTAGAAAATAATATTTTTTACCAAGTCACCTATAAGCGACTATAAATAAAAGCTTGGAGCGCTCAAATTTCATACATATAATCTTTAATTTACATAAATCCGTTAACATATCAACTATATTTAATTTACTTTAAAACAACGTTGGATTTCTTAAATAAAAATCCTGTAACTGAGTATAAACGTGTGATAATAATTTCTCTAATGACTATTTTGCCAAATTAAATACGGTTAATGAAACTGAATTGATCAAATTTATCAAACATTTAAAAAGTTGAGCGCCCCAAGCTTTTATTTATAGTCACATATAGGTGACTTGGTAAAGAAAAAAATATATTTTCTACTTTTTAGTACGTTTAATAAATGCTTGTTATTTTTATATTTTTTTTACATATACTTATTACCACGGCCTCTCGTTGGTTGTCGATTTTTTTCTAAATTCCTCGAGTATCAATATCGGCACGCTCTTGACCTTAAAAAATGTCAAGAGCAGAGGGAATGATTAACTAATTATGCTTAAAAATCTCTGTAAACCGGAGTAACAATCATTTTTAAAAATCATTCTTATCGTGAAATATCTAATTTTAACGATTGAACGACGACGCGTGCGTATGTGCTCGCAGATTTACGTTGCTAAAGTTAATCGGGGCAATTCGATATGTGACAGCAACCCCAGCAACGTCAGCAGACGCATCATTCTTCGGCCTCGACGATTCACCAATACGCACCGGGTGAGAGACGTTTGCTCGTCAAAGTTGTCAAGGCAGCCGAATTGGGAGGTCCCAATGGATGTCGCGAACCGTACTGCGTCGTCGAGCTCGACGAGCCACCGCAGAAGAATCAAACTTCGATAAAAAAAGACACGTCCAATCCAATTTGGGAAGAAGCTTTCTTGTTGTAAGAATTTATCATTAAGACGGGATATACATTTAGACGTGAAAAAATTAAGCAACTTTGAGGGATTTTATAAACTAAGATATAATTGTCCTACATTTGTCAAACTGTAGGTATACTTTAATAGTATATTTAACGGGTTACCCACACTTGTAGCGCAAAAATGGCCTTTTTCATGAATTTTTTTAAAGAAAACTACAAAACTTTTTTAATCGATCAATATACCATCTTAAAAGAACACATCTTGAAGAACTTTCAGTAATTTTTTTATTGAAAAATGTTACATTGTTTAGTGGCAAATGGCCGTCAATGAAATGTTTTTATATACACGGTTTTCAGTGACCAACATTGCGACGAAGTGGATCATTTGAAAAAAAAATGCGGATGGATTTAGTCAAATATAAGTATAAACTAGTCTTTAATCGAGATTTTAAAAAATATTCATTTTTCACAAAATGGCGGACAGTCAAAGTTAATGGTTCGATTTTAACGAAAAAAAAAACGGCCGTTTTTTGGCTATAAAACGGCCATTTTTTTTCGAAAAAAAAAATCGAACGATTAAAGACTACATTTTTTCGTATTAAATAAGCCTGCACAATTTCAAGAAGATCGGTTCATTAGTATTCGAGTAATCTTGGTCACCGACTTCAGAAATGCCAATTTGAGAAAAACGCGTTTAAAGTTTCAATTTCAGTTTACACGAAGAAAATATTTTTTTTGTAAATTTACATAGAGTCATCTATTCCGGGCCCATACTTATACTTGGGCCCGGAATACTTATACTTCAAAAAAATGCAATAAAAAAAATTCGATTTTTTCAAAATCGCAAGTGGGGATAACCCCTTAAGGGATAACACCACTCTAGCGGCAGAAAATAAGGCCTAACTTTGACAATTTATTTTGGGAGTATGAAAACAGGAATAGGATTTCTTTTGAGAGGGTTTATTTAACACATGGTAAAGTATTTTTTAAAAATTTCTTATTTTCATACAAAATGGCGGTGACAGAGGCCATCTTGAAAAACATGTTTTTTTACAAATAGCTTCACGGGAGGTTTTTTCGTAAAATATAAGACCTGGAACAAAAACCAAAAGAAATTATAATCTATATATTATTAGCTATGGGACTACGTAGGGATTTTTTAAATCAAATTTTGAAAAAATGGCGCACTTGAAAGAAATAAATCGATTTTTTGCCCAAAAATAAGCAGTAAATTGTCTATAAAAAACAATTTACATTTAATTAAAAAAACGGCTACTTACTCCCATAGAGAATGTAATTGTGAAGCTACTATCAAAATTTCAAATCGATCCATGCAAAGATGCTCGAGTAATCCGTCCTCCCAGTTTGAAAAAAGTCGTTTCGAGAAAAACGCATTTAAAGTTGTACGAGGCGCCTGAAAGGAGTCCGAGGCGCTGCTGCAAAATCGATAATCAAATCTTTAAAGAAAAAAATTCGCTACAGGACCAATTGCACATTGTTTTTATGACCCCAAAGTTTTTTTAGGCAAAAAAAAACGATTTTTCCAGAATCCTAGAGTGGTGTTATCCCTTAAGAATACAAAACAATTTTTTGAAATTCATTTATCGTCCAGATGACGATAGTCATCTGACAGACTATGTCTATGATAGTGATATTGACTATGATCGTCAAAGTGACAATCTAACTTGCCGTAGACTTCGATTTGCAAAAAAATTCGAAAAAGTTTTCGGTTAGAACACGTATATTTTCTATTTGACAATAAGTAGAATGAAGAAAATGCAAATTTAAGAGAATGGCACGCATGCACGATAGAAATTAAAATTCCTGTAAAATAGAAATTTAAAAAGTAGTTTTTTTCTCTAATTCATCAAAAAGAATTCTCGTCAACTTGGAGGTAGCAATATTATCAATATTTCTACCGAGTTTCAACTTAATCGGCTTTCTAGTTTTTGAGTAATCCTGCACGCCAGTTTCGAAAATGCAATTTTGAGAAAAACGCGTTTGAAGTTTACATAGAATTTGAATTAAATTGCACTAGGTACTTGTGGTAACTAATGACTTGGATAATCTGTTACAAAGTAATTAAATCATCAATTAGTAATTGTTAATTTAATTACTTTTTGCCCACCTCTGCCTGCCCTTTGCGTTCTCGCTTCCACCTGCTCGGATACCTTCGAATCTGAGCGGTGACGCACAGCGTTGACGAGCAAAGTTGAAAGTTTTTTTAATTTCGCTTTGAAACTTTGGGAAAAACTTCTACATACACAGGGTGTCCTGTTATGAATGGATAATCCTGGAACTGTCGATAGGTCAGATCATGTCCTACCATATGCTGGAATTTCAGTTTAGTAAAATTCCCACCGTTTTTGAGATTTTGGGCTTTGAGTTATTTTTTTTTAATCATCTGCTTTTGGTTTTTCGCATGTCATTTCTGCAAATAATATGAATCGACAATAACTAAGCATCTTTTAGAAGTCATTGGCACGAAGAGCCATAAGATATATTAGAAAAGTGATGACAATGAAGGAGACGTGGTGGCCAAAAACTTGATTATTAGACGAAATTAGAGCGATAACAAACGGTGACTCGTCAAAATGGGGGAAGAACTTGTTGAGGGTATTAAGAGATCTGAAGGTAGCAGAAATAATAACAATGAGAAGAGAGCGAAGAGAAGTGAAAAAAATAGACGAAAGGATAAAAGAGGGACTAGAAAACTTGAAACTTAGTAAAAGTCCCACTGTTTTCAAGATAAAAATGATCGGCTTTTAGTTTTTCGCATGCCATTTCTACAAATGATAACTTTTTTAACCCGTTTCTTAAAACTCGTGGTTATTTGTTTTAACCAGAAAAGTCTTATTTTCAACTTTAAATGTTAAGGAAACTATGAAAACAAATCTTATGCAGAATTTTCATACAAACCAATTCGAATATCTGACTTTGATAGTCTGTGGTGTAAAAAAATGTACTACGCATAATGTGCCAATTACTTAAAAAATTGCTAAGTTATTATCGATTCATATGATTTGTAGAAATGGCATGCGAAGAGCCAAAAGCAGGTGATTTTTTCCAAAAAATAACATAAAGCCCAAAATTTCCAAAACCGTGGGACTTTTACTAAACTGAAATTCCAGCATATAGTAGGACATAATCCGACCTATCGACAGTTGCAGGATTATCCATTCATAACAGGACACCCTATATAGTTCTATCGTTTAAAAAAAAGATCGATTCTTGTATTGTTGTAAATGTATAGCCCGCCTTAATATTCTACTTCTAATAGAAATAGGCTCCTGTCGCTTTCACCCCAACTCGCCACTTCACTGCTTTCAATTTCTGGGAGGCCTTCCGGGGTGTTGCCTGCAGCAACTCTCCTCGTGCACGTCTCGCATTGCACGAGGGCACAGGGAAACTGAAAAATCCTTGCATATACAGGCGACTGTATATTCCCCATCACCCTCGTCACAATTACTTTATAATATTATTGTTATTATCACGATCATTGCTCGCTACAGTTTCGTACTCATCGATTATTTCCAGCGACATAAGTCACAACACGTCGGAGGTGCTTTTGGAAATTTACGATCACTTCAACAAGGGCCAAAGATTTTTGGGCCTCGGTATCGTCGGTGTCGAGGAGCTTCTCGCCAATCCGAGCCAGAGACAAATAATTCCACTTCAGGCTCGTCCGTACGAGGCGGACGAAGTCACCGGCACTCTGACAGTGGAGGTATTCCCACATAGAAGTTTCAGCGATCGTCCAGCATCGGAGGACATTCCAAACACTACATTTTGTTTATCTTCCTCGCAGTTTTTGTTCATCGAGGGCGCGGAGGTACCTCAGATCGGTTCCAAACCTTTCAAAGTAAAGGAATCGATAAAGCCACTTTCGCCGACGCGAACCTACAGCCCGACCAATCTACTCACCAATAGTAGCCTAAATTATAACAATGGTAACAGCACACTTATCTTGTACGACTCTACCAGTCAGTCTGCCGGCGGTAATTAACGTTTATTTCATATGGAACGTATTTGTCACTATCCCTGGGTGGAACCTTTAGTCTCGTAGGGCACGTTCCTTTTGTCACGGATCGACGACACGAACGAACAAAATCGAGATTCTCGGGGATCGAGAAATGTGAGGGAACTAGGGAGGAACGATTTGACGATTTGCACCCGGCATTTATTTTGAAGAGAGATGGAATCCCCGTAGTTCTATATAGTTCACAGCATGAACGAGTTAACCCCCAAAGCTTGGATCTTTGTCGATCGCTCGTTATTTACATTTTTGGAAAACTTGGTACGCACGGATAAAAGGTTCTTCCACAAACGATTGGTGTCGAGTTTGGCGAGACTTTCGCTCCAAACCGATTTCACGAATTTCACGATATTTAGAAATTCCCGTGCACGCTCTAACTCTGCCAAACTTTTGAGATACCCGGTAAAACTTTTGGTCGTCGGGAGAAGATCGCTCTGTTAGATTATTTTTATACACGGCTTTTCAGATTATCTGACCAACGGCAATACGGAGGAGTCGCCCTATCGAACTGGCCAGACGAATGGAAACAAAGGCACTCTGATCGTTCACAGTCAGCAGAGGGTGAGCGCAGAACTTTACTTCCGCACGTTCCGTGTGGTCTTTTCTCGAATCCGAAAAATTCAAGCCGAGCAGCGGATCTGAGTGTTTCACGTTTTTAACGTTTTCCATTCGCTTTTGTTTTTTTTTTTAGCAATCGGAACGACAGATAGTCAAGGTAAGGAGGGAAGACGAAATGGGGTGAATTAATATTTTGGAAGCAAATTCGGAGCCAATCGCAGCGATAGCTTGAGAATTGAGAAGTTATCGGGAATGGAGAAGGTGATGGCAGAGATATGCTCGCTGGCACGCAAAATTACTGAGAAATTACTGGCTGAATTCCAAAATCTTAAGCTCGCTCATGAAAATTAAAGGAAAAACTGAAAAGACATGTTTATTCGAGGGGTTAGGATACTGTGACGACACGAAAATCAAGGTTATTTAAAAAAATTAATTTTGTAGGAATAAGTGAAATGATTGAAAAATCGTTCGGACATCTATTTGAATGAACATTAATAAAGTTGTGCACCAAATTTCAGTAACCCTTCGAGTGCACACCTCAGCCGCCAACCTATAAGTGCATCTTGGGTCAATCTGACCCAAGGCGTTTTTCAAATCGTTGTATTCTGGTAAATATTAATTTTTTGCTTTTTTTGTAGTAAATTATCCATATTTTGTGGCCCTAAATTTATTTTTTTGCGAAAACGAAAATTTAAGGCCAAAATATTCGTTCAAAGTGGGGCATACTTTGAAAAATACGTTGAAAAATACTAAATATGTACGGTTAAAATGACCCCGTGTGCACTCGAAGGGCTAAAAATATGAATATTTAAGGCCTTAAGCCACAGTAACGGGCATAAGATCATGTGCGAACAAAGAACAAAAATTCTCATCAATCTACATTAGAATACCTAGAGAAGTACGTACGGAATTGAAAAAAATATTGTTTTATTCAAAAGTTGTAGGTATTTGAACTCAAGAAATGAATTTTCAGTGAAAAATTTCGTTATAACTGCTTATGAACTGCTCATAAAATGAAAAGTTTTCGATTAATCAGATATTCCGTATGTACTTCTCTGGGAAATACAATTAGGAACATAACTTTTAAATTTGAAGTAAATCGAGTGAAAATTGTTGAAGTTATTTGTCCCCAATTGGAAAAAAGCTGTTTCGAGTAGTCGGCCATTTTGTACATTGAAAAAAAATATATATATATTTTCTAACAGCTTGATATTCATACTGCATAGATGAGTAATTAATTTTATGAGCGAATAACTTTTTCATACAAAAAAAAATTGTTAAATTCGCACATGATTTTATACCCGGTTACTGTGGCCTAAGGTCTTAAAGAAGTTATAAACAATGTTGCAGAGGACCTGTGAATGTGAGGGGCTCAACGGTGTATTTTATTTTCGCCACTCGGTTGATGGGCAACAAAAAAATGACTTGTTTTTTCTTAAAATAGATAATAATTGCCTAAGCTAAATATAATAACTAAAGTAGATAATAACTTGACTGAGCGTTTTCGTTATCGTATTTTAATTATCAGAAGAGACACTGAATTTTTTTTCGATCTTCCGAGGAGAAATGACATGATTATTGTTAACAACTAAAGAAAAAAAATGTTTAGAAGAAAAACACCGGTCAAAACTAAACTACTAGTATACTGAATAAGTGTTCCAAATTTCAAGTTAATCCGTTCATTAGAAGTCGAGAAATCGTGTACACCGTTTTGAAAAACCGTTTCGAGAAAAACGCGCTTGAAGTTTTACTAGCAGTTCTACCGTTGTAATCATAAGTTTAACTTCAATCTGCGATTCCTGTACGATATTTTGGACCGTCCTCTTCAATTTGAGTTGCCACAAGCGACGAACGAGTCTTGGTCGTTTTCACAGTGGCCTAACCTCTTAATTTTCTCTTGACCTGTGTTAACGTTCCCCGAATGCCGTGTGTGTTTACTAATGCAACAGGTAGCTCAGTCCCACAATGGAAGTTGGCAGGAAATTTCACCGGAGGTAAGTCCTTTTTTTTCCCGGGTTTTTACGAGGACTCTGCATTTGAACTTTTATACTTGCGAATTCGTGGGATATTTTGTGTGTACATTTGAATTGTTTTTCTTTCAGCACGCTAATAGAGACACCAGCGCCACTTCGGGACCGGAGAGCACTCCGAACTCGTCGAATTCTGAAAGCATGCGAGGTACCAACGGCCGAATATTCACGGGCGAAATGTTCCCGTCTAGCGAATGTCGGATATTTATAGGGATTTGTTTTCCCGCACAGAACGGGGAAGAACGAGGAGGAAACGACGGGACTTTTTCGGTACTATAAAACGACGCTTGGGCAGATCAAAAACGAGGAGTCGATCGGCCGGTGCGGAAGGCGACACGAATCACGAGGAAGCCCACTCAAGATCAATATCCGCTGACCGAGCGAGAGATCCAGGATCCGGTGAGTTGATTATTCGGTTCTCGTGACAGGAATATGAGCTGGGATTTTATTCATGAGGGATTCAGTAACAATCGTATAACCCGTTCTAAGTTCTGTTTACTAAGTACGATGTACTAGAAATACGACGGAATTTCCAGTTCGTTCTAGTTTCTAATTCGTAACTAGAACTCGATACTAGTTACGAATTAGTTTCTCCGAGTATGAACTGCTAGAAACGAAATGGAATTCTTAGTAAATTCTATTCCAGAACTTGGTCCAAGATCTAGTTCCAAACGAGATATTACTAGAAATCGCGACCAATCAAAATTCGAAACCAGATGTTGGCCGAGTTCTAGTTCCGAAATATGAGTTAATACCACGGTCTTACATACAGGTCTGGAAACTCCTAGGGTGGGGAGTGACTCAGATAATGAGGCAAAGGGTAGTTCTCGCTTCTGCCACCCAAAGCGCTGCTAGGTAGAAGTTAGCCAATCAAACGCAGGTCTGAAGAGCTGTGCAAAGGCGCAGATTTTTCGAAATAAACACAGCGTCTGTTCGGTTTAGCTACACTTTCTACAATTTCAATAGATACAGTAATAGAAAGTCCTCAGAAGGCGTAAGATGTGCAGAAAAGTGTAGCCAAAACGAACAAACCCAATATTTGTAAGAGCGATATAAATGGAAAATGATTGAGTATTTTTTCACTTCTTAACCCCCAGGCAGAATGAGAATTATTATATCAGTAGACTGTATTTGTCGTATGTTCGAACGTCTGTAATATTTTTATGTGGTCTTTCGCCATTTGAGTAGATGGGGAATGAACAAATTTGTGCGGTCTACATTTTTATTCCTTATAATTAATGTTTATTCTTAGAATATTGTATTCCTTGTTTGTTTCTACAACTTTTATTTTTGCTGGCATATCCTCAATCGAATATAATAAAATGTAGCGAAGGATAAGGCCGGGTCCACATTATGCGGTTCTACCGGAGCGTTTCATGTAGTTTAGATTTCTAGAAACGTTGTGAACACGTGTACTGGCTGTCAGGAGATTATTTTTCCATTGCTGTATATCTACATCTACAAGATTACTTCTACTTGGGAGCGCTTCCAGCGGATAAATGAGGAACTACGTTTTTGCCTCACTAACGATGACACTTTCCACTATGCAAAAGCACCGGAGTTTCCAGACCTGTATGTAAGACCGTGGTTAATACGAACACAGGGGTATCCATGGTAACTTTTACTTTCGGAGCTTGGTTTGCGATTCACCTCCGAACTGGAACTTACTAGAAGTCTTGTCCATTTTTAGTTATATTTAGTTGCAAAGAGGAACAGGAAACAGGTTTTAGTTTTCATCTAGAAGGTATCAAACATCACATTTTCTAGTAACTTCTAGTTATTATCGAAAATTCTAGTCCTACCCATTTCGGAACTAGAACTCGGACCACGTTTTTGGACACAGGCTTTTCGATAAACAGGCTTTTAGTAGCTTGCTAGAATCGGGTTTAGTAATTCAACGTGATATTCGCCTACAACTCGTTAGTTACTAGAATTCTGTGGTTTAAACTGGTTAGAAAATGGCAACAGAGTTTAGAAAATTACTAGTTTTGGTAAACTGATTACGCGCGCTATTGGCGGAACTCTAGTAACAACTTGCGAGTTCCTAGCTGCAGTTTGGGGATTCACCAGCTTCTATAAAAGAATATCTTTTTTCCCTTCGAAGATACGCGATTTCAAACAATTTGAGGAGAACGAATGTGAAAAAGGTGGCTCACGTTGAAAATTGCTGAAAATATTTATTCTTCAGCGTTACTGTCTGTACCAGGAAAAGAGGAACTCTCGAGAAGGTCGAGCCTCAGTGAGGCTTCGGCGATAAGCGGCACGTCGACTAGGACATACGTCAACGAGGCGTCCACCTTGGTGCTGGAAACTCTAGAAAATGGAATTAAAAAGTAATCCTCCCGTTACAATCACCTTCGCATTCGTCGAACATTCGAATTGGCCGATGATAAAGTTTTCAACGAAATTCTTCACTTCTTTTCAGACACTACCTCGTTCCCTTGTCTCTCGCACAAAAGAGCAAATGGCGAAAAAAAGGCACGAAACTTCACATATTCAACGACCACACCTTCATCGCGAAACACATGACCGGGTAATCATCATTTCTTCTTCCCTTATTCGTCTCAAACTTTCCGATGAACCTTCGATATCTGAACGAAAAGTCAAATGTTTATTCTCTTGCATCGCTCGTTCGCGCAGTGGCACAGTTTGCGAAGTGTGCAAGAGAATGTTGGCCCGGCGATTGGGGAAGCAGGGTTACGAGTGTCGAGATTGCCTGATGAAGTGTCACAAGCATTGCCACGTCAAAGTCGAAACGATGTGTTCAACTTCTACGATTCAAAGCATCGAGTTGTAAGTTCGCATTTATTTTTGTTTTTGCGCTTAACACACGTAACGATTACGTCGAGCCGATACTATCAAACCCATTTTCTTTATTTCTGTCTTTTTTTTGGTCATAAAAGAACCTAAAACAAGAGAAATAAGAATAATGCCAATAACATTCATAATTACACGCACAGTTGCACATGAGAATCACAAAAACAATACAATCGCAATGTAATCGCAAAGTCATTGGATCATTAATGTTAACTTGTATTTCTTTCGACAACTCGTCGTCGAAAAGGTCCCTACTACCGGTACTGAGCGAATAAGATAGGTAAGCTGAAGGCTGAGGAAGTAGTCGAGTTGTCGCTAAAATAAACCCTACCTGAACTAGCAGAGGATCAAAAGAATCAGCATGAGAATTAGAAGCGCGACAGTAGTGAACGCCGGTGATCCTCCGTCTATAGTGCAATGATTAGCTCTGAATGTTAATTTTTTTTTATTCTCCATCAGCGTTAACAAACGAGAGTGCCTTTTATTACGCTTGAACCGTATACGTCCCGACCGAAGCAAATTTATTCTGCCTATGACGCTCTTCCTTACAGAAATGGTAGACCGTTGCGCGAAAAGAAACAATCGGATGGAAAATACAGCCGCTTGTGCACGAATAATCCTCATGCCTTGTTCTGTAAATTAACACGACGAAAATTGCTGTTACGCTTTTCTCGCTTATAAAAAAGTATGGGCAGGTGATATCCATTAACTCTTGTTACGACGAAAGTAAATAAAATTTGTTCGACGGATCGTTTTCGATTGAGGGTAACCTACCGTAAAAACATCAGGGGAAAGTCTGCTTTTTGGGAACTTGTTTCTCTAAATATATGCTAAATATCAGAAGCTTTTCGGCTCGGCTCAGATACTTAGACTGCACAAAAGTATTTGAATAAAAATTTATTATGCTTTTAACATTAGAAGATGTTGCTTGTACTACAATCAAGTCGAAAAAAACAAATTTAGTGCATTTTCCCGCAAGTTTCAACATAAGGATTCGAATAAACGCCTTTTTCGGTGCATATATTCGTTTTTAAAAACACAAGAGGTGGCTGTAAATTGATAATGCAGTACACGCTTTAGCGATTACGATTACGATTAGAAAGAATTTCTTTAATCGGTTAATAATTGCAAGAGTTGTGTCAATCGTTTGAAAAATGATTGTTTTCAGAAAAACGCATTCAAATTTTTTCTTTGCTATTTCGCGTTTGTGATATGCCTGTAAAATTACGAATTCAATTTAAAAATATGGAAAAAATCGTTTCTTGGAAAAATGTAAATGGCAAGTACCCTCAATTCGCGCTACCCATAGAAAATAGAATGGAACAAATTTTATTTTCGCTGATATACGTTTTCTTTACAAATTCGATGCCTGTTCGCTGTCTCGAGAAATTTTTCTGATTTTTGGCGAGCGGCCAAGCTGCAGATCCGTAATTGTGTATAACATGGAAGCTCAGCCGACGCTTCGACGATGTTTGCGTGCGTGTTTAGAGTCGATGAATCGAACTTTGTTGAGCAAGAGGTAAATCGTACTTTTGTGATTACATTTCCGTCCGATTTTTTTTTCAGAACGTGCATCAAGACTCCGAAGCTCGAGAGAAAATTTTCAACCCGACGACGATAGCGACAAATATTGCATACGAACGCGCCATGACACGACCACGAAAGACGACTTCGTTGAAGAAATTTCGTCAAGATGGAATTTCAGAGTTGAGCTTCCTAATTGTTTTTTGTTTGTTTATTTTTTAATTTCTAGTCCATACAAACGTGGAGGTGAATCGCGAAATCAAACGCTTCATTAACCGAGGAAAAACGGCGGTTAATCACGCATTTTTTACATCCGATTTTGCAAATTGTTCGGTTTTCGTTTTCCTCTCGTCGTTCGCACCGCCCGCGCGGACTACGAATCGGCATTTTATTTTCATATTCAGGCCGACTGAAGTACTATAATAGTATATATAATAAATGCTCGAACATTTGATATTTGAGAATACAAACGAAAGAGATATATCGCCGCAGAAATCATAAGCCGGACGACGACGTTGTTATACGGTTTAACTGTATTGGCTATTCAAAGCTTTAGGGCTACTTTGCTTATCATCGTTACACGATAATGAATACTGTATATTAAAGGACGTCGAAAAAAATAACTCTCACCGCTAGGAACAGTATTATCGGTACAAAAAATATGCCAAATTTGATTTCTGTAACTCGAGTCTTTGGGTTTTTTAGTTATTAGAGATTAAACGGAAATATTCAAGGACTCGAGTTACAGAGTTCACATTTGTTACTGAGTTCAAATTAGAGATTAAACGCAACGACTGAATATTCCGTATAACTAAAATATGGAATATTTAGTTGTTGCGTTTAATCTCCAATAACTCAAAAACTCAAAGACTCGAGTTACAGAGTTCACATTGATTACAGAGTTCGAATTAGAGATTAAACGCAACGACTGAATATTCCGTATAACTAAAATATGGAATATTCAGTCGTTGCGTTTAATCTCCAATAATTCAATAACTCAAAGACTCGAGTTACAGAGTTCACATTTGTTACAGAGTTCGAATTAGAGATTAAACGCAACGACTGAATATTCCGTATAACTAAAATATGGAATATTCAGTCGTTGCGTTTAATCTCCAATAATTCAATAACTCAAAGACTCGAGTTACAGAGTTCACATTTGTTACAGAGTTCGAATTAGAGATTAAACGCAACGACTGAATATTCCGTATAACTAAAATATGGAATATTCAGTCGTTAGGTTTAATCTCCAATAACTCAAAAACTCAAAGACTCGAGTTACAGAGTTCAAATTAGAGATTAAACGCAACGACTGAATATTCCGTATAAATAAAATATGGAATATTCAGTCGTTGCGTTTATTCTCTAATAACTCAAAAACTCAAAGACTCGAGTTAGAGAGTTCAATTTGGTTACAGAGTTCAAATTAGAGCTTAACCGCAACGACTGAATATTCCGTATAAATAAAATATGGAATATTCAGTCGTTGCGTTTAATCTCTAATAACTCAAAAAGTAAATAATACCCGGTTGAGGATAGTCAAAGCCGAGCTTTGAAGGTTTTTCAAAATCGCGATAGTTTTACACGAATTACAGCTATTCGAAAAAAATGCCTTCGTTATTCTCGACGGAGGTACAAGCACTTTTCGAATAGCTGCAATTTTGGTCAAAATAATGCCACGATTGCGAAAAAAATAACGGCGCAAGGGCCAGCTTTAAGAATCTTCACTTACGGATTGTAATTAGTGATCGAGTTATTGAATTTTGTAACGTGCACATTTTTCGCATTAAGGGCGCCACCACTGTGACGTAAAAGGGTTGGTTTTTTATTTTTTTAAATCTACTAGATTATTTATTTGGGATTTGGAAAAAGGTATGTTATTAAGCATACATTGAACTTATTTCCTGTAAATTTTTATGAAAAAAACTGCACTATTAACAACGTTATTATTTCCTGTAAATTTTTATGAAAAAAAATATCTCTTCTCTTTATAAAAGATGTGGTCCAACGGCCGGATCGATAACTTGACAATGGTTGGTTTGAAAAATAAAAATAAAAATGGGATTTGGAAAAAGGTATGTTATTAAGCATACATTGAACTTATTTCCTGTAAATTTTTATGAAAAAAATATCAATTCTCTTTATAAAAGATGTGGTCCAACGGCCGGATCGATAACTTGACAATAGTTGGTTTGAAAAATAAAAATAAAAATGTTTTATAAACTGGATAAATGTAATTCTCGTTGTACGTACGTCGTGTTTCGAAGAGAAAAATCACAAAATGGTGGGCGTTAAAAGAACGTCTAATTTTGGCAAAATTGTTATTTATATTGGGGGGTTTGAAAAATACTAAATAAAAAAAAAAACGGCTTCCTACAACGAAAACTACTGCAATTACGGGAATTTTGGTTTTTTTTTAAATTGAAAATCGGCTGGAATAGCTAGAGTCACGATTTAGTTCACGATAAAAGTTTTGGTAAACGAAAATCGTCGCGCTACCCGCTCTCACTAAATCGTCCGTAACTTGGTCAATTTTCAATATCTCAACTTTAATTTTTTTTCACATATTCCCGATTATCTATACTTTGAGAAAATGCGAAATAACGATTTTTTTACCCGTCACAGTGGTGTCCCTCTGTCATGAAATACGAACAAAATTATTAAGCGCTACCAAACTTGAGCCAGAGATCGTAATTTTGGCATGAATTTTTTAAATAATTGATACTAGTGTTTGTAGGGGTGAGAATTGTTTTTTTTTTAAATTCATACTAATATATGAGGATATATTGGCGTATAGTTGAGATGTGAACTGGAAATATCTTTTTCCATCGTGCACACGAAACCTTCCGATCTTTCCAACTTTGTACGCTGCGATATTTCGATTCCTTGCGTTCACAACGATGCTAGAATCCAGACCCACCGTACAGCTGTAAGACCAACGAGTTTTCCACAACAATGCCAATTTTCCTGACAGCCGCGACACGCAAACAAATATGTATCAAGCGAATAATTGTTATCCTTAAAGATAGAGATTTCGAAGGATGTTCGAAACAGTAAGAGGCCATACCGACGATCGTCACGCTTAAGGTGCTTCACATAATACTTTTCGAGCGAAATACACCGGTGACTTTCAGATTTTTCTTCACGGATGCACACTCCACTCAATGTAAAATCTTCCACTTCAATTTTTCTGCGAGTCCGAAACTCCTGATTATTCTTTAAAAAGTATATTTATAATTGGTAAGAAAATTCGAGGTTCGCTTTAGAGTTTTTAACGATAGTTGTTTTGAGAGGAAAATCGGCAACGTCCGGTTCTCGATGGAATAGTGTATTTTAGATACAATATTCTTGATGAGAAAATATTAAAAATTAATTTCCCTTTAAGGCGGGATAACGATAAAAAAAATCAATTTCTTTTTTTTCTTCAAACGATAGAACTTTTTTTCTTCAAACGATATGTAGAATATTTTCCCAAAGATTCAAAGCGAAATTCGAAAAACCAAAAACTATTAAGCCGATTGAGTTGAAACTTGGTAGAAATATTGATAATATTGGTACCTTCTACTCGACGAAAATTGTTTTTGAAAAATTGAAAAAATCAACGACTTTTTTAACCCACATTTTACAGAAATTTTGACGATGAATTAAAAAAATTGTTTCGTATACTTAAATATACTATCAAAGTATACCTAAAGTTTCATAATCGCAGAATAATTATTTCTCAGTTTAAAAAATCCCACAATACTGCTAATTTTTTTCCTGTCTAAATGTATGTCCCGCCTTAAATGACATAAAAACGACGAGACGAAGATAGCGGTAAGAAAATTGCAGAAAAATTGTCAGCCGTTTTTCGTGGCACGAGAAAATTGAAGTGGACGATTCCGTCGAACCGATGGAAACCCTCGTATATTTTAGTCAGAGCGTTTTTTTTTATTAAAATTCGAAACGCCGCGCAATAGAGGGCTGATTGAAGAACCGATATCGTTTCGGTGCGCATCCGGTGAATGATTTTTACCTGCGCAACATTCTAGCGAATTCGATTCTCCCTTCCCTCCGTCGCTGATTAATTCACACGCAGTAAAAATGCCTTTAAATAACTTTGTCCGTGAAAAATTATTCGTTTCCGCCGCGAGCACACGGCGAAAATATGTCGAATTGGGTACGACGGAGGAGAGAAGATTCTCTTCGTTCAACGATAGCGTCGAAATAATACGTGACAAATAGACAGAGACAATGAACGAGTTTCTTCGAAAATTTCTTCGGGTATCCAACGAAACACAGAAAGAAGATACTTCGATGCCTACGGATCGTCATTAAGGGAGGACACCACTGTCGCTGGTCGAAAAGGGGTCGTTTTTCCAATTTTTTTTTGTCTACTAGATTTTGTAAAATACAAACGTTTTATAATCTATATAAATATAGTTGTCGTTGTACGTAGCCATTTTTCGAGAAAAAAATTCACAAAAATGCGTGTTGAAAAAAAAAAGTGCAATTTCGGCCGAATATTTACTCATATTCAGGCGCTTAAAAAATACTAAAATAAATTTATTTACGAAATTTTAAATTATTCAATTATTTAATATTTAATTTATTAAATAATTGAATAATTATTGAATTATTTAATAGAATAAATGCTTTTTTTTTATGCAATGAAGAAATAACAGCTACATACGACGATATCTACTCCAATTGCGGAAACATTGCGACTTGGAAATTCGTTCGCATATTCTTGAATTTGTATATTTAGATTAAATGCAGAAAAAAAATCTTTTTTGCAGAAAAAAATTCACGAAAAGGCGTGTTGAAAAAAAAAGTGTAATTTCGGCCGAATTTTTACTTATATTCAGGCGCTTAAAAAATACCAAAATAAATTTATTTACGAAATTTTAAATTATTCAAATATTTAATATTTAATTTATTAAATAATTGAATAATTATTGAATTATTTAATAGAATAAATGCTTTTTTTATGCAATGAAGAAATAACAGCTACGTACGACGATATCTACTCCAATTACGGAAACATTGCGACTTGGAAATTCGTTCGCATATTCTTGAATTTGTATATTTAGATTAAATGCAGAAAAAAATCTTTTTTGCAGAAAAAAATTCACGAAAAGGCGTGTTGAAAAAAAAAGTGTAATTTCGGCCGAATTTTTACTTATATTCAGGCGCTTGAAAAATACTAAAATAAATTTATTTACGAAATTTTAAATTATTCAATTATTTAATATTTAATTTATTAAATAATTGAACAATTATTGAATTATTTAATAAAATATATACTTTTTTTATGCAATGAAGAAATAACAGCTACATACGACGATATCTACTCCAATTACGGAAACATTGCGACTTGGAAATTCGTTCGCATATTCGTGAATTTGTATATTTAGATTAAATGCAGAAAAAAATCTTTCACGCTTCACAGTGGTGTCCCGCCTTAATTTGGCAAATCCCAAAACGATTTTGTACGCTGTTAGAATCGTAATTCACTCTCACAAGCTTTGGCTAAACGAACGCGGACAATCAATCGTCTTTCTTCTCTCACTGGGACGAGATAAGAAATCGCTTTCGCGATTGCCCAAATGCGAATGGAAATTGCACAAAGGGATGGCGTGAATCAATGCTGAATTCGATCAACGAGCACGCATTCTCAACGCAAAAGGGTCTATGTTAACGACTGATTTAAACTTAACTGTAATTCAAGTTAGAAGGAGTATTTACGTACGATCGCGCACGTGTTGTTGTAATATATTTCTACGCATCTGTGACGCCTAACGGCGCACACAAAAGTCGTAGACTTGTTGTTTTTATCGTACAATGCTTTATCGTATTGCCCTATCATCTAGCTATCTCATTTATCCCACTGTACGATTCGTCGCCGTTATTGTTGTTTCTTATTTGTTTATACTTCTTCGTTTTTGTTTTTTGTTACGGCGGGCCAGCGTTTCACTGACGAGTGTCGAAGGATACTGGTTCCTTTAAGACTCAAGTACGATCGGGATCAATTTCGTATTTTTTTTTATTAATTTCGTTATATGGATCTTGAGAAGAAAATGAAAGCACTGAAATATCAGGAATTCGGCACAATTTAACATGCGCTCGGTGACAATAACGTACCAGATCAATTCGCAATTGAAGAAAAAAGTAAATCTTGACAATTTGCCAAATTTTTTTATGAAGATAAGAAAATTTGGTAAATTTTAAGCAAATTTCCTTATGCAGATCAGAAAAATCGGTAAATTGTCAAGATTTTAGTCTTTTTCTTTGTGGTAGATTTTCAAAATTTTATTCTTTTTTTTGTTGTAAGTCCTCATGATTTTATTCTTTTTTTATGCAAACTGTTAAGATGATATTATATTTTTTTTTTGCAAATTTTCAAGATTTTATTATTATTTTTTTTATCGAAAACGATGTAGTGAAACGTGGAAGTTGAAGGTCAAGATTTTATTTTTTATTTTGTGTAAATTATCACGATTTTTTTTGTAAATTCTCAAGATTTTATTCTTTTTTTTTGATGATTTGTCAAGATTTTAGTCTTTTTTTCGTAAACTGTTAAGATTTTATTCTTTTTTTTTCGATGAACGATGTAGTGAAAATTGGAAGTTGAATTTTTATTGAACGTTTCTACGTCTAAAAATAATCCCTCTCCTTTAACAATCAACAGTAAACTGCTTGTCAATTATCGTCAATTATTTATTTCCGCAGACTCGAACAAATCGTTTTTCGCTACGTTTGCTCAAACGTACAATTGCAGTGTTTTTTCTCTCTACGCGTCTCAAATCTCAACACGATTCAGTAGACAGAATGGACAGTTTTTTTTTACCCCAGATATAATGTGTTCAATTGGGTTCGTCTGTGAAAAAGAAAAACTTCAACTAGTAACGAGAAATTCGTGGCGAAAGAAAATCGCGCTAATCATGCGGCTAATAATAATAATAATAATAATAATAATAACAATAATATTAACAATAACGATAACGATAATAGTAATACTAATACGAAGAATGCGGCCTCGTGATAAATTTACAAAAACCATGCACTTGATAAAAGCGATATTAAAAAATGGAGGAAAATGCAAAATTTCTGCACCCGTAGCAAACTCGAGATAATAAATGATATGATCACTTTACATGGGCTGTGAATGAGAAGAAGAGAAAATAATGAAGATATTCATTGTTTCAATGCCGAAAATGTACTTGAATTTATCTACCCATCTATTCTGATCCGTGGACGTCGCCATTTTGTTTTTTTTTCCTGCATAAGAAAGTCTCTCGTCAATTAACAACTTTTCAATCGCTTTGTTCCACACACAACGCAAAGGGGGCACGACAAAAACAAGTTCCAAAATTAGAACAATTGTCAGACGTTTTTTTTCGATAGTTCGAACAAAAGTTCCTGTCAGCACGTGACAGCGAGTGCAAAACACAATATACAGCAGTGGGTGGCAAAAGTCCGAAGAATAATTAGAATTATATAGTGATAACGAGTTTTTGAATTCCACGAGTCGAATCGAAATCGCCAAGCCTCGCATCGTTGAAGTTTGGCCACGATACAAAGTTTTCTCTCACAAAACTTTCGACTTCTTCAGGCCTTATTGAAATGTGTAATAATCATAATAGAAGCTGCTAAAAATGCACGCGTTGAATAAGAAGCCGAAGTTTTGAAAATATTGCCTTTTTATTAGGAGTAGAATAAAAGGTTTTTTTTCCACGATATTACTATGCGATACCGAGGGAAATACTCCTGGGGTGGCAATTTTTCGCTCGTTCAAAAACAAACATTTATCGCTAAATTAAAACAAATATACATATATATGTATATATATCGTTTCAAATTCTCGTTTGTCCAAAAACCTAAACAAGATAAATAACAACAAATATTTATATTTTATGTATGCAAATGAATTGCTTACTTTCTTTGTGAAGATTAAAGTTTATTTATAAAATTAAAAGAAAGATTTCAATCAATAAAAAAGTCTCCACAATTTTTAGGATGAACATTGTATTGATTATAATTTCTATTGTAATTTTACAAATAAACTGCAACCTTTACGAGAAAAGGCAAAAAAAGAATTTGTAAATCTCATACACATGTCTTCGTGCAAAAATGCATTTGCTAGGTGCAAGTAACATGTTACCGATATAAGGGAGGACACCACTGTGACGGGCGAAAAAGGTCGTTTTTTCCGATTTATTTTGCCTACTAGTTTATTTGGGATTTAGAAAAAAAGTATTCTATAAAGCATACATTGAACTTATTTCTTGTGAATTTTTATTTCAAGAAATAAAAAAATTAACAACGTTATTGAGATAAAAAGAGCCTCTGTATAAAAAAATGTGATCCAACGACTGGAATGATGACTCGATAATGGTTGGTCTAAAAAATAAAAATAATTTTTAAAAAATAATCTAAGTCAATGTAATTCTCGTCGTATGTAGCCGTTTTCCGAAAAAAAAACTAAAATTTCACGAAATAGCGGGTGTTAAAAAAAGTGTAATTTTAGCGAAATTTTTACATATATTCGGGGGCTCACAAAACAGTTTAAAAAAAACACCTACGTACAACGAGAGCTACTGCAATTATGGAAATTTCGTTTTGTAAAATTGATTTATTTTTAATTTATTTAATACATTTTACATGATTTAGTTATTTAATATTTAATTTATTAAATAATCGAATAATAATAATTATTATATTATTTAATAAAATAAATAATATATTTTAAATAAAATTTAAAACGGCTTCGTACGACGATAGCTACTGCAATTACGGAAAATTCCGTTTAAAAAAGTTGAAAATCTGACAATTATAGCTAGAGTTATCATTCCAGCCAGGTCGAGAAAAATCGTTTCGAGAAAAACGCGATCGAAAGTTTTAGCACACGTAAATCGTTGCGCTCCCTGCTCTCCCTAAATCGTCTGTAACTCGGTCAATTTCCAATACGTTAACTTGAATTTTTCACATATTCCTGAATATGTCCACTTCGAGAAAATGCAAAAAGAATCGATCTTTTACCCGTCACAGTGGTGTCTCCCCATAAAGCGTTTTACAAAAATAAATTTTGCCAGTGTTCTGTTGAACGACGAAAAAGGCAGCGCTCATGTAGGAAGGAAAACCGTCTATTTTACGTTGTACCTTGCTCCATAGAGACTTTAAGGCCACTTATTGCGAAATCTCAAAAATCTATCTTCATATACATGTATACATAAATTACGTCGTACCGTGAAAATGCTAAAAAACAAAATCTGGAGGATTGCGAATAGCTCGCAAGTTATTACGTTTCGTGATTAGAATGAAGAAGATACGACATCGGAAATGGGACTTTTACGGTCTTTGTGCAAAAAAAAGAACAATTTCAATTTTTCATAAAGATAAGGAGTTGAGATAAGAAGAAAAAAGTAATTAAGGATACACGACTGGAGGACATACCAAAACGAAAGAAGAGAAAAACAAATAAGATCCAGGTGCCTATATATATGGGTGTTATCGTTGTATGCAACACGATTTATTGTACGTTTAACATATTTATGTAGATTATCGATATATTTACTGACGGCATACGCGTATGTATTACAAATGCTAACAAATATTTTAATCAATCATCGAACTTGCGACAACGTTTATTATACGCATACGTGTAAACACAAACGAACACACAGATGCACATATATGTATATATGGGGCGTTTCACGCCAACGGTCCTCGGGTTGCAAAATTTTGTTGCTTCAACCCTTCCATGCCGAACTTATATTTAGCCGCGGCTTTGACACACTGGGTCAATTTGACCCGGATAATACTGCATCCGCCTGTCCTTAACAACCCTTCGGTCGATTTTTATTGAACAAAAAATTCGGAATACACTTTAAACATTTCTTAATATATCAGCATAATTAAAATTTGGAAAAGTATAAAATTGAATTGTCGTAAAAAAATATTGAAAAATTTCAATTTTGGGCAAGTGAGTATTTAATTTCAAAGTCTTCCGGGTCTAAATGACCCAGTGTATCAAGGAAGGGTTAAAAAAATGTCAGCTGGAGAAAACTAAGTTGAAGATTGGAAGTTTATCAACAACGGTTCCTAAATTGGGATTCTGTCGGGATATCTGATATTTTTTTCCTGAGCCTCGCACAACGATAGAATTCTTTGAATTTTTGCCAATTTATACAACATTTAGAAATATTTTCGACGAAATATCCAACATTTTCTATTCATTTTTCGTTTTTAATTTGATTCCAAATGGTCAAACTCGGCGCTTCGATATGAAGATAAAAATTGCGTTGAATATGAAAATAAAATTAAATGAAAATGATTTATATCGATATGAAAGGAATAATCCTGTAAAACTCGGGGATAAGTTTTTTTGTCATTTGATTTTAAGGTTTAGACGAAAAAAATCAAGAACGACAACCGGAGAGATTACGAGTTAGCCGTCAATGGTTTCACGCTTGGAATTTCCCATATATATACAAACATACACATATATATGTGTATAGATATTTATATTTCTCAGACCATGACGAGTCGGTTTATGACGCACGAAATACGTTTTATTATTACAACGATTGTAATGTTTATTGTATCGATGACAGCGATGATTGATGCATCGCCGCCGAAGCAAAGCACATATTTGTAATCGCGCGCGCGCGCACACACTGTTACAACAGCATGTACGTTTACGAAAAAAAATGAAGGAAAGAAAACACAACGACAAGAAAAAAAACAATCAAACGGAAGAGGAATGAGGAAAAAAAGAAATTGCGAAATATCACACAAGAGCGTCTCACGATTATTTATTATCCTCGGGGCCCCATTATGTATGGCGATGGAAGTACAAAGAACCGTCGAGCTGCACGATTCACTTGAGGAGGAAGAACGAAAAAAGTTATTATTGCATTATTGTTTCTTCGGGCAGAATTGTTTGTTCGGAAATGGAGTTTTTTTTTTATTTTCAAGAACACGGAGGTTGAAGTGCGTTGAAGCAGTTTGAAAAAAGTCCATTTGGTATATCAACAAACGCGCATGCGTGCGTGCGCTAGTCAGGCGCGCATGCGTGCGTGCACTAGTGACGCGTGCCTGCGTACGTGCACTAGTGAGGCGCGCATGCGCGAGGGCGTGCGACTAGACATGCGCGGGTGCGACCGCGAATCTCCAAACATTTAAGGCGTTACCCCCACTTGTAGCGCAAAAAAAGGCCTTTTTCATGATTTTTTTGAAAGAAAACTACAAAACTTTTTTAATCGTTCAATATACCATCTTAAAGAACACATCTTGAAGAACTTTCAGTAACTTTTTTATTGAAAAATATTGTTTAGTGGCAAATGGCCGTCAATGAAATAATGTTTTTATATACACGGTTTGCGGTGACCAACATTGCGGCGAAGTGGATCATCTGAAAAAAAAATGCGGATGGATTTAGTCAAATATAAGTATAAACTAGTCTTTAATCGAAGGATTTTAAAAAATATTCATTTTTCACAAAATGGCGGACAGTCAAAGTTAATGGTTCGATTTTAACGAAAAAAAACGGCCGTTTTTTGGCTACAAAACGGCCATTTTTTTCGAAAAAAAAAAATCGAACGATCAAAGACTACATTTTTATATATTAAATAAGCCTGCAAAATTTCAAGAATATCGGTTCATTAGTGTTCGAGAAATCTTGGTCACCGACTTCAGAAATGCCATTTTGAGAAAAACGCGTTTAAAGTTTCAATTTCACAACGGATTCTTCTCTTTCAACGCTCATATCTCAGTCAATTTTGTTCGGATCGACTTGAAATTTTCAGGACATATTCTCAGATACTTATACTTCAAAAAAATGCAATAAAAAAATCGATTTTTTCAAAATCGCAAGTGGGGGTAACCCCTTAAATTACCATACAGTGGGTGAAAAAGTATTTGTACACGTCGTCTTTATCAAATTAGCCTACGAAAAAAATTAAATGCTTTATTAAGTTTGTGTGTTCGACAGGTCCTAACTATACATGGTGTCTGTTTACAAAAATCTTGGGAAAACAGGAACAAAAAAATAAAGCCAAATTAACAACAGTTTCGTGTGAGATGTACAAATACTTTTTTTTACCCACTGTATATCAGAATTGGCTTAAGCCATCGAACTAAAATTTCCCACACGATGATCGTCGAAATTTCTCATTTTTTTAAAAAGATGGTTTTCTTTTTGTTTATGATGATTCTCTGCCTTTGGTCCGTCGTAAGCGGCTTTGGGACATCGAGCTGCAATTCGAGGCAACATAGGCTGAAAAGTGTGCGGGCATAAAAAGAACTAATGATAATGAAAATAAAAGTCTTATACCGGGTGCCCCATTTTAATCTTACACCTGATTTATCTCGAAAAATACTGCTTTGATAAAGTATTCAGTATAATAAAGTTCTAAAATTCGAAGGGGGACGTTAAAAAGAATCTTTTTCGGTCCAAAATTCAAAATGGCGACGTTAAGATGGCCGACATATTTTAAAAAATGGGATCATGAATTTGTTTTACTAAAAGATTTATCAGGCCAAAACTAAAACTTCGAAACTTTTAGGTTAGAATACAAATTGTTAGCCTAAGTGACGAGCCGCAGCGACCTAATCCTTGTTTGGGCTCGTTTGGGTTATCGAGCAACCCAAAAAAAACTCGCACACAGACGCACACTTAAACTAGGCATGTTGAAGACTTTATCTCCTTTTACATTCTGGATAGCGTTAAAATAGTAAAAAATGTTAATCTAACCAAAAAATTACGAACGTTATCAAAAAACTTTTCATATATAAGTTGTTAGTTCTGACCTGATAAATGTTTCGGTGAAAAATTCATGATCCCATTTTTAGAAACATGTCGGCCATCTTAATGTTGCCATTCTGAATTTTGGACCAGAAAAGATTTTTTAACGTCTCATTTTGAGCCCTAAAAGTGTTATCATACTCATCACTTAATCGGAGCAGTATTTTTCGAGAAAAATCAGCTGTAAGATTAAAATGGGACACCCGGTACATTCCTAAAATATGTATTCATGAAAATGGATTCAACGTTCATTAAAAATAACATAAGAAATTTATAACGAAAAAAACATTCAAAATTTCCGAGAATTTAAAAAAAAAAAAAAACTATTTTTTATTTTGATACGAAATTTAGAAAACAAATATGCATGAAAATCGTACGAAGATTGGCTCATCGCAGTGCACAACTTGATGGAATACTTTCTGTTATCCCAACCAACGACTCTACACGTCGGAATTTGCACAAGCTTAAGGCGCAGTGAAAGCTGTACCACGTGACATATTAGCGCGCGAGAGATGGCTCAAAGTTTCGAACGGAAATTTCTCAGAGATAATTAATGTTTAGGGCAAAAGAAAATCGTCAAGCTTCTGTGAACTCTCCAAATCTTTATTGTTCCACAAAACTTAACCAACTTAACAGGTTACACCTAACGCGTGGCAGGAGAGAGAGGAATTTTCATGAATTTATTCTGGAGAAACGTGTGCAGATTTTCAATTTTTTATTATTTACATTAAAGAGTATGGTTTAAAGTATGGTTTACAATTATTGTGTTGACAAATATTTATAAATGTGGTAGATACAATGATTTGTTCAGACCGCTGTTTGACAAACGTCTTTCGCGGTGACCACTGCTGCTCGGAAACAAATCATCCGAAATTAAAAAAAGAAACGCATTTAGTTTTTGCATTAAATTATCTACTGCTTGGACGCAAGATTTAATAAAATGTTGATTTAAAAAAAACGACCCAGTCCAAAGTAAAAGTATCGACTTTCGGTAAAAAAAACGCTAAAAAGGTAAAAAATGTTGATTTTTTAAGAAAAAAAAACGGCCGCAGTCCAAAGTAAAAGTATCGACTTTCGGTGAAAAAAACGCTCTACTCACGTAGATTTAAAAAAAGATACATGGAAAAAAAATCGTTCGTTCAAGCACTGCTTTTAGATATGTGGAAGAAGCTTGTGAATTGCAAGTTGATCGGTGCAGTAATTTTTCAGATATCGTGGTCATCGATTTTCAAAAAGCCATTTTGCGAAAAACGCGTTCAAAGTTCGCCGTTTCGGGGAACCTACCTATAAACGCCTATAACTCCCTCAATTTTAAATGAAAGTATCACATGAAGTATTCACAGAATATTTTTGATTTATTATATTTTGAAAATCCGTTGAAAACCAAAAATCGATATTATCAAAAATTTCAACCAGGCGTAAGCCCTTGACTCCAACCTTCCGTCCGATCGACGTCACTTTTTTTTTAATTTACGAATAAATTATTGTTCGCAGCAACAAAACTGTGGGAGATGAAAAAAACAAATTTTCTTTCGAGTCATTTTTTTTCACCGGCACTGGCATACAATTTGCGTAGATAAAAATTTTCAACTCTTGCTCCGAAAAACGCATACATACGCTTCGCCTATAATAACGTAATCGGACGGTGGCCTGCTAGATAAAAAAAATCTGACGTTATACTTTAAATAGCGCCTAGCACGCCGGAGACAATAACTTCATTGCTCGAAATTCTTTGTAAAATAATACTTTTCCTGCGACTTCGAACACACGATATGAGTGTAAAGAATGCAACGTCCGCCTTTGAGTATATTCTTGTTCCTTGCAACATTACTGACAACATTTTGTTTCTTCAAATTGCATTATATTACGTTGAAAAATAATATTCATGAAAGGTATAATTTAAGGCGTTACCCCCACTTGTAGCGCAAAAAAGGCCTTTTTCATGAATTTTTTAAAAGAAAACTACAAAACTTTTTTAATCGATCAATATACCATCTTAAAGAACACATCTTGAAGAACTTTCAGTAATTTTTTTATTGAAAAATATTACATTGTTTAGTGGCAAATGGCCGTTAATGAAATAATGTTTTTATATACACGGTTTGCGGTGACCAACATTGCGGCGAAGTGGATCTTCTGAAAAAAAAATGCGGATGGATTTAGTCAAATATAAGTATAAACTAGTCTTTAATCGAAGGATTTTAAAAAATATTCATTTTTCACAAAATGGCGGACAGTCAAAGTTAATGATTCGATTTTAACGAAAAAAAAAACGGCCGTTTTTTGGCTATAAAGCGGCCATTTTTTTCGAAAAAAAATCGAACGATTAAAGACTACATTTTTATGTATTAAATAAGCCTGCAAAATTTCAAGAAGATCGGTTCATTAGTGTTCGAGTAATCTTGGTCACCGACTTCAGAAATGCCATTTTGAGAAAAACGCGTTTAAAGTTTCAATTTCAGTTTCCACGAAGAAAATATTTTTTTTTTGTAAACTTACATAGAGTCATCTATTACGGGCCCATACAGAAGTATGGGCCCGGATACTTATACTTCAAAAAAATGCAATAAAAAAAATCGATTTTTTCAAAATCGCACGTGGGGGTAACCCCTTAAGAAAGAAAGCCCGGACCGGAAATGTCAAGGAAAAATATTGAGTTCGCAGCAGTGCAAAAAAGAAAATGACAATAAAAATGTTGTAATCTAAAATAACGTAATGTAGCGGTCACTTTCCGATTTAAAAAATCTGACGTTATACGTCAAGGGGGTATCCCTCTCTGGAAATTTCAAAAAATCGTTTTTTTCGGCATATTGTTATACTGTGAATTTTCAAGAATATTTGAAGACCAACCGGACCCTGGAGTTCAAAAAATTGCCGAAGTTACACCTATTTTAGTGGAACAGTGTGCGTCGGGTTTACCGCGATCTGTTGAGTTTGAACGTGATTATCTCTACATATCTTGACACGGCGGGCTTGATATCTTGAGTAACTTTCGCACTATTGACTTGAATTTGCACAATTAGCGTTCAAACAGTAGTCATTTTCGGTTCACGATCGCATTTTTAAATTCGATGAACCATTTGTTAATAACAATGACTTCAGCATGCTGTTCTTCAAGCGAAAAATGAGGTTTTCTTTGGAGAACCTGTCATTTTTCGTATTTTTCGAAGTTTCGAAAAGTGGATCGTGAACACACAGCCAGTTGGATATATTTGAAGAAAACATTTGTTGTTTTCGTTTCAAATTACATTTGAAACTGCAACGCCAACTGCAACACCACGAACACCTTGAAAGATTTTCTTCTGAAAAAATTACATTGTAACCACAAACATGTGTACAACATGCTGGGAAAAAATTAATTTATTCCAACCAATGTGCAACTAGAAAAAAAATCATCATTCTGACCCTTCAAATTGGACTTCCAGAGAGGGACCACCCCATTAGCGCCTGGTACATCAGAAACAATAACTTCGTTGCCCGAAATCCTTTGTAGCAATGCTTTAGAAATACTTTTCCCTCGACTCCTACCAGAAGACACGAGTGTAAAGTAGATCCTCGTCCCTTGCAACAACTAATAACATTTTCTTTCTTCAAATTACATTCCATTATGTTGGAAAATAATATTCCCAAAAGTTATAATTTAAGAAAGAAAGCCCGGAGCGAAAGTGTCAAGGAAAAAAATGGAGTTCGCAGCAGTGAAAAAAGGAAAATGACAATAAAAGTTTTCTTTTTCTTTGCGTTGTTAGATACAGATCTATTGTATAAGTAACGAAGGTGGAAAAAAGAAGAAAAAAAACGAATGTTAGTAGATCGATCAAACCGACTAGGGGGAGCGCGAGCAACAATGGCCATCGAGCATGCCATTATGGCATTACGGTTAGAAAGGGTGAACCGTCAAATTACCGGATTGATCGATACCCGTACACGTTTCGCATATATATATACACATATATATATACGTCGGCTACATGCTCGCTGATGTCTGAGCGCGCGGTCGCACACAATTTTACTCGACTCCCTCTTCTGCTCTTTCTCGTTTTCTCGCGAGAGGTAATCGGTCGCAAAAGGGTTAAAAAGAAAATGGCGAATACCCCGACGCCCTTTTCCCCCCCTCCGCCTCACCGTCGTCGAGGCGGCATACGCGTTCGATGTATAGGGTCCGCCGCGGTTCTTATGGTCTTGGAATTCAGGAGCGTATATATACGCTCTATAAAGAGAACGAGAGAGGGAGAGGGCATTTGCTATATAAACGAGGCAACGAGATTGAATAAACTGTTGCAATCGCTGAGAAGTTATGGCGCGGACCTCATTGAAGGACGCAAACGAGATTAAACAATAAAACTTAAAGGTGTACGAGTTGATCCTACGAGGTTAGATGATCATTTTCAATAGCGACGAAACTATTAAGGGGAGGGTAGGGGTTTCAGCGTGAAAAAACCTTTTTTGCGATTTTTTTTCCTCTATATGGATAGAGTAAATTTATTGAAACCTTTTGTACATTGTTAAGTGTCATTTCAAGAACATTCCGTGAAATTTGTACGCGAAAACATTCACAAACAAGCCGGTGACAAAGCTTTTCCAAGAACGCCTTTGGAAAAACACGATTTGCGGTGTTCACTGTATCTCAGCTAGAAATTATCTGAAATCAAGTACCATTAAAATTTAGTCAAAGTATCATCAAATCCTCCCCCCAACGGTCTTTGATAATTTTTTTTTTCATTTCTAAATTTTTGGTGGTCATGTAAAGTGAAAAGTGCAATTTTTCACGAAAAACTCCGCCATTTTGGGGGTGGAAAATCCCCTCAGTGTAAAAAAAATCTCAAACTGACCGTTGGGGGGAGGTATTTTATATGTAGAAAGTGTGTACCAAGTTTGAAATAAATCGGTCATGTAGTTTTCAAATGGCAGTGAACACGGACTTTGAAAAAGTGGTTTCGAGAAAAACGTGGCACCGGCTTGTTTGTGGATATTTTCGCGTACAAATTTCACGGAATGTTCTTGAAATGAAAATTAACAATGCACAAAAGGTTTCAATAAATTTACTCTATCCATATACATACAAAAAATTCGCAAAAAAGTGTTTTTTTTTTCACGCTGAAACACCTACTCTACCCTCAACGGCGACGGTCTTGTTTTGACGGAAAACAAATTAAAATTGTGAGCTGTTGATCTAAGGCAAGGTTGACTTTGAAGCGGGATATACATTTGGACAGGAAAAAAATAAGCAATATCGAGGGATTTTTTAAAGTAAGAAATAATTGGTCTACAATTATCAAACTTTAGGTATACTTTAATAGTATATTTAAGTATACAAAACTATTTTTTTTAATCAATTCATCATCAGAATGACGGAGCTGTGCAGAGTGTTACAGCAAGGTCGCCGCGGGAGTTGCGAATCGGCGTGCAGTCTAGCTTCCCGTAGACTTCGATTGGCAAAAAAGTTCATACATTTTTTCAGCTAGAACATGTATAGTTTCCATGTGACGGCAATTAAAATGAATAAAATGCAAATTTAAGAAAATGGCACGCATTTACAAAAAAATCAACATTTCACGCAACATTTCTGTAAAATGTGGATTAAAAAAGTAGTATTTTTCCCAATTTTTCAAAAACAATTCTCGTCAAGTAGAAGGTATCAATATTATCAATATTTCTACCAAGTTTCAACTCAATCGGCTTAAAATTTTTTGAGTTATCCTGCACGTCAATTTGGATAATGCAGTTTTGAGAAAAAACGCGTTTGATGTTCACGCCCGCTCCGAATCCGAGCGGTGAGGCACAGCGTTGACGGGCTGTAACGTTTGAAGTTTTTCGAATTTCGCTTTGAAACTTTGGGAAAATATTCTACATGTATAGTTCTATCCTTTAAAGAAAAAAAAAAAAGGAAATCGATTTTATACTGTCAGTTGCAATCGTTGTTGGGTTCGTGGCTTTATAATATGCTCAATTTGGGGTCTGGTTGGCGTGGTAACAGTGGAATACTTATATGTTGTATTACCGAGCAATGAATAAAAAACTTGAGTTTGGGGCAAGATGATTCCCTTCTAGGTGTACAAGATGAAGCCTAGGGATCATCTTGTACACAAATAACGTACCTACTTTATTTTTGTTGAATAGATTGTCTACTATGTTCAAAATACACTACTAATGTATAATTGATCTCACAAATAATAATTGATATACCTAAGTGATTCAAGACTGGCTGTAGAAGACTGGTTTAGTTTAATTCTAGTTGGGTGAGATGACACTTATAATGTAAAGGTAATTTAACTTGTAAGTTCAGTTTATGTTGTATACCTATGATTAATATGATTGGGGTAGAATATACATAAGTCGAATATCCATAATTACGAATATCCATAAGTGCCAATATTCATAAGTGAATATCCATAAATCGAATATCCGTAAGTAAGTATAGAGTAGAAATGAGTGCCAGAAATGGCGGGAGGTAGAGGAAAAGTGAGTATAGAGGGAACCCAAACAAACTCAAACAAACTCACTTATCTCTACCTCCCGCCATTTCTGGCACTCATTCCTACTCTATACTCACTTATGGATATTCGACTTATGGATATTCGTACTTATGGATATTCGTACTTATGGATATTCGTACTTATGGATATTCGTACTTATGGATATTCGTACTTATGGATATTCGTACTTATGGATATTCGACTTATGGATATTCGACTTATGGATATTCGACGACAGTGGATTAATATATATAAAGGTGTTGTAAACTCGAGGAAATTTTTATTTACATTTACCTAATTTCTCCAAAATAAAAAAATCCCAAAATAGGGACAAGATGATCCGGGGGATTATCTTGTCCATACCCTAGGGATCATCTTGAACACCGGAGGGTCCAAGATGATCCTTATGTAAGGTTTAAAAAAAAGGAAATCTTTCTATTGAAACCCTAATAAATTGAATAATTCGAATATGCAAATCGTAAGATAGATATATATGCCAGTAGTAAACGCTTCCAGATCTTAATTATGTTGAATATGTTTGAAATTACGAGCATTTTCCCTTTGGGGGATCATCTCGTACAACTTTCCCCTACAAATATGCATATTTTAAGATGTAGCGGAAACCTAATTCTTTAATTATTCAGTAGATTGGAATGTAATACTGCCAAGGAACGTCACTTAAGTGTCCGCCTTCGATTTTGTTGAAACTCATATGTGTGATAAAACATCGAAAACTATTAGACACGTATTTTTTTACCGGTGGAAAAACGATTTTGAGGGTGGGAATCACCCCTCAAAGAATGGCGTGTCACCCCTGAATTTAATTTTTGTTAGATCCTTTTATAGTGGATTCTTCATTGCTTTACATTAGAAGAATTTTGGTTTTGGTTTCATTCAGATCGATGGACTGCTTCTTTGGGTGAAACTCCAAAATTATACCTCGAGAAGCCTTTCTTCGAGGGGTGGTTTCCCCCCTTAAAAGCGTTTTTCCGCCGATAAAAAGAAATGCGTGTCTCGTTTTCAATGCTTCATCATATGAAAAGCCTGCGAATAAAATCGGACTTGTCCACACTACGTCAAATTAAATTTTTGGTTAAATGTTATTTATTTTTGGGCCTAAAAACTGAAATTTTACTCAAAAAGGCAGTCTTTAACCAATTTTGCGGTGTTCGGAGCCGGATTTGATTCAAAATATTTCGGGAACTAATGAAGGTGTGCTTGAAGAACACGAATAAAAAATTGACGTAGTGTGGACAAGTCCGGTTTTGTTCGTCACCTCCTCATACATGTGAGTTTTAACAAAATCGAAGGTCGACACTTAAGTGATGTTTCTTGTGAGTCATTCTGCTTATTCAATGCGTGGGTTCCAACGAATCAATTGTATACATGATTCATAAATGATTTTTGATCGATGATACAGTTTAAGGGGTCTTCTGACTTTAGACGCTAAAAAAAGCCATTTTCATGCATTTTTTGATAGGTTTATATTATAGATATTGATGTAAAACTTGTTACACTTAATAAATACTCTTTCGAAATACATTAAAAAATTATTTTATGTATTTATGTAACTCAAACAAACTTTAAACGCGTTTTTCTCGAAACAACGTTTTTCGACGGCTTGTTGACCTTCGAAACTATTGAACCGATCCTTATGAAATGTTAACCACATATTCTTTACAACTATAGCTATAGCGCATATCAAAGATTAAACATTTTTTTGATATTTACTAATTTTTTTGCCAAAAACGATGAAAAACACGTTTTTTGTTTTTTTTTTTCGAAAGATGTCCGCCATTCTGTTATTTTTGCATATATCAAAAATCGTATGATATGCGCTACAGCCATTAACATTCTGAATCTCAAACCGTTTCATTTTTTTGTTTCGGATGCTCCATCTCCAAGACTTCATCAACAGCGCAGACCTACAATTTTTTTAGGACATTTTTTTGAGTACCAATTTCGTCTATAAATGGTGCCTTAAATAAATAAGTTAAAAAAAAATGTATTTCCATAGTGTATCTATTAAGTGTAACACTTTATATCAATATCTATAATATAAACCGATCAAAAAATGTATGAAAATAGCCTTTTTTAGTGTCTAAAGTGAGAAGATCCCTTAATCAAATTCCATTAGTAAAATCATGATTTTTGTAGGAAGGGGCGGTAAATTGTCGAAATTTAATTAAGTTTCTCTCTCAAATAATGTGAAGCTTTTGTAAATTTTGACATTCAACTTTTACGGGACGTATCGTTTTATTGTGTGAATGGGGGGGGGGGGGGGGGTGAAAGTCAGTATCTTTTAACGTTTATCCGTAAAATGTTCTTAAGCGTTGTTATCGAACAACGGTCCTTCGGCCACTCGTCCCTTGCACTATACGGACTTACACCTGGTCGATTAAGGGATCTGCGTAAGCTTGAAATTTCCATAATTCGATTTTTTAATCGAAATCTTGTATAGCTCGGGGTGTCAAGTTCAATTTGCAACAAAGATTTTGTAAAAATTCCAAAAATTGAGCGAGTTGTGAGGATTTTTGTGAAGGGCCAGATCGCCCATTGGGCTACGGCGAATCGCCCCGCTTCGCCGTTTTTCTTTTGGGTTTTTTTTAAACTATGTTTTATGAAATGATGTCAGTCGTATCTCAAAATTTATTCGTCCGATTCACTTCAAGTTCGAGCAGAGCATGGTTTATAACATTTCCTACCGTAAGACCGGATGATTTTTCGATACGTTTATCTATTTGTTAATGAAAAATGACTAAAGCTGTTTCTTTTAGTTGAAAATTGATGTTTCTCTACAGTTCACCATTTGTATAATTTAAAAAATTGGAAAACGTTATTCGGCCATACGAAATCTTTATTATTATACTAAAAATGCATTTTTTAATTTTCGTTTCAGATTACCCTAGTTGTCGGAACCAGCTGCACCGATTGGCCATGCAGCAACGGCGGCACTATGTTTAAATAATAATAATGACTTCCTTGCTCATCAATATTTTTCAATAAAAACTTAAACTTAGCAATTCTATATATTAATTATGTGCAAAATTTCGACGTCGTCATCCCAATACTTTGATCGGAATTTTTTTTCGAAAATTGACCTTTTTTTGGGCCCCAAGCCGAGGGTACATTATCGAATTCTGCTATATATATACAGGCTGTCAGGAAGGTCGATGTAGAGCCTTAAGGGGGTAATAGGTCCCCTCGTTGGTAACGTACATGACCTAGGTTACCTTAGTCCAAAATCTAAGGATTTCGAGTTATGATGGTAAGTATGATTGTTGAAAAATTTCCCAAAATTAGGTACTGACTCGTTCATAATGTTCAAACAGACAATAATTGGTAACTAAAAACGCTTTTACGTCCTAGCTTAATATGTATTCAATCGACAAACACCAATACAATCATCTGTATCCACACAAGTAACTAAATGGGACGTATTGACTAATTAAAAACTTGTCAAAATAGAAAAAAGCCTCTTATGTTGAGGCTATTAAAAAAAATTGCATTAACATAAGAGGTAAACGAGTTAGTACCTAATTGTGGGAAATTTTCCAAAAATTATGCTTACGATGATAACTCGAAATCCTTAGACTTTAAAGTAAGGTAACCTAGGTTAGATATGTTCATACATATTAATTTGCTATAAATATATAATTATAAATTTGCCATATATATATAAGAAATTATGGTTGAGACACCGGTAGTCGAGTATAATTTTCACGCAAACAGCTTGTTTAAGACATGACAAATTGAAAACTGTTTTTTAACGGCGACGCCAAAAAAGGAAGAGAGTGAGAAAAAAGGGAGGAACTGCGACAGAGAAAGAAAGAAACTTAAGTAGTACGTACGCGAATATGAACCCTTTTTATCACCAAGCCCTGATAGTTCTCAGAGGCGTTGCCTCGGTTAGGCAACACCCCGACAGTCGAGATTGAAAACATATATATATATAGCCTCCTTCGTCCGAGAGCTATACCTACTAAACAGGTATGCTCGCGATTTTATAGGATGTGCATGCATATATACACATATATATGGGGAAAGGACATTTTGTACCCGTTATATATATATATATATATATATATATATATATATATATATATATATATATATATATATATATATATGTAATAGTGGCGCCCTTCTGCCTGTTTTAAGGACGGTCCTTAAAATGATCTTTATGAAAGTATGCTTACCTTTATCTAAAGGTGTTTTCTAAAACGGAGTCTATCATGGTGAATATAGGGATAATAGGACATTGTGAGGACGGCCCTCGAAGTGCGATATCTTCAAAATTGGTTTAATAAATATATACAGGGTGGCCCGAAAAGTTGCTTCTAAAAGAAAAATCTAGATGCCTCGCATCAATACCTATTCGAATCACCGCCATGTATGCTCTAAGGTCTTTAGTTTTCAAGGAAAAGGCATTTTTTAATTTTCTCTTTTGTGTATGTACTTTCCTCGCGATTTTTTTCACTTGTGGTATCGTTATGAAGTGCACTGTTAAGCAGTTTTAAAATGAACCACCAAACCCCAACGTAAATGCCTTAGATTTTGATCGAAAGTTTAAAAATAAGTTGAGGAGGATCAGTCACTGAAGTTCAGTTGATAAAAATGAATATTTGTAGTAGTCTAAATGACTCCCTATTTCTTTAAAAAAAACTTCTAAGAGGCAAGTACGTACACAAAAGAGGACAAAATAAAAGCCTGTGCTACAGGAAAAGCCGGAAGAAATTGAAAAATGCTTTTCACCCGAAAACTGAAAACTCAGGTTGACTCAGATAGGTATCGATGAGGCAGGTAGATTTTCCTTTGGACGTCACTTTTCAAGCCACCGTGTATGTGTATCTGTATATATATTAAATATAGATATAAAACCCCTTATTAGAGTTTTTATATGAAGTATGGAAGGACGAACATTTATTGTAGATTTGATCAAAAGTTAAAAAAAATAGGTTTGAGAGGATCAATCAAAAAGTTCAGATAATAAAAAAATATCCTTACTAGTGTAAATGACTGTGTGTTGCTTTAAAAACTTTTAAGAGAAAAGTACATAGGTAAATAAGGGAAAGATGAAAATGATTTAATATTATAAATAAAATATTTATTTAATAAAAATACAAATTATTAATACTTAAATTAATTATTAATTAATTAATATAATATATTAATATATTAAATATAGATATACAACCCCTTACAGTTTTTATATGAAGTATGGAAGAATGAACATTTATTGTAGATTTTGATCAAAAGTTTTAAAAAATAGGTTTGAAAGGATCAATCACTAAATCAGATTAGATAATAAAAAAATACCCATACTAGTGTAAGTGACTCCGTATTGCTTCAAAATCTTCTAAGAGAGAAGTACATAGGTAGATAAGGGAAAAATAAAATTCCATAGTACAGGAAAACACGAAAAAAATGTTAAATGCTTTTTCTCGAAAGCTAAGAAAGATCGTAGAATGTGCGTGGGGGTGATTCGGATAGGTTTCGATTATAGGCATGTACATTTTTCTTTTGGACGTCAGTTTTAGAGCCAACTGATATATATATTTTTTCGTTAAATGTGGATATAAAACCCACTATTAGAGTTCTTGTATAAAGTATGGAAAACTGTATGTTATTGTAGATGTAGATCGAAAGTTTAGAAAATAGATTTGAGGGGATCAGGCACTAAAGTTCAGATGATAAAAAAAACTTATAGCAGTCTAAATGAATCCCCATTGCCTTTAAAAACTTCTAACAGGAAAGTACATCGACTAAAAAATGGAAGCCCATTCTTTAAGTACAGGAAGACTCGAAAATAAATTGAAATGCTTTGACGAGGCATCTAGATTTTTCTTTTGGACGTCACTGTTCGAGTCGCCCTGTATATACAGGGTGTCCTGTTATGAATGGATAATCCTGCAACTGTCGATAGGCCAGTTCATGCCCTACTATATGCTGGAATTTCAGTTCAGTAAAAGTCCCACGGTTTTCGGGATAAAAATCATCTGCTCTTGGTTTTTCGCATGCCATTTCTACAAATGATAAGTTTTTCAACTTGGTTTTTTAAGGGGTTACCCCCACTTGCGATTTTGAAAAAATCGATTTTTTTATTGCATTTTTTTAAAGTATAAGTATCTGAGAATATGTCCTGAAAATTTCAAGTCGATCCGAACAAAATTGACTGAGATATGAGCGTCGAAAGAGACGAATCCGTTGTGTACACGACCGGCTAGTCTGAAGTCTTTCCGACGTCTAGTCTGAAGTCGGTGACCAAGATTACTCGAACACTAATGAACCGATCTTCTTGAAATTGCGCAGGCTTACTTAATACATAAAAATGTAGTCTTTAATAGTTCGATTTTTTTTTCGAAAAAAATTGCCGTTTTATAGCCAAAAAACGGCCGTTTTTTTTCGTTAAAATCGAACCATTAACTTTGACTGTCCGCCATTTTGTGAAAAATGAATATTTTTTTAAATCCTTCGATTAAAGACTAGTTTATACTTATATTTGACTAAATCCATCCACATTTTTTTTTTCAGATGATCCACTTCGCCGCAATGTTGGTCACCGCAAACCGTGTATATAAAAACATTATTTCATTGACGGCCATTTGCCACTAAACAATGTAATATTTTTCAATAAAAAAATTACTGAAAGTTCTTCAAGATGTGTTCTTTAAGATGGTATATTGATCGATTAAAAAAGTTTTGTAGTTTTCTTTAAAAAAATTCATGACAAAGGCCTTTTTTTGCGCTACAAGTGGGGGTAACGCCTTAACTACTCTTGGTTATTTGTTTTATCTAGAAAAGTATTTTTTTAACCCTAAATGTTAAGGAAACTTTATAAAAAAAGATCTTATGCAGAATTTTCACACAAACCAATTCGAACATCTTGCTTTATTAGCCTGCAAGTGTGAAAAAAATGTACTACGCATATTGTGCAAATTACTTCAAAAAGTTGCTTAGTTATTGTTGATTTATATCATTTGTAGAAATGGCATGCGAAAAACCAAAAGCAGATGATTTTTTTTTTTTTTTCAAAAAATAACATGAAGCCCTAAATCTCGAAAATCGAGGGACTTTTACTAAACTGAAATTCCAGCATATAATAGGACATGATCCGACATATCGATAGATCCAGGATTATCCATTCATAACAGGACACCCTGTATAGTAAAGCCGAGACAGCCGCCCTAGCTCGAGCTCGCCCTGATGTTCGTTTCTCGCACTAATCGCACGAGATCCCGAAGAAGGGATGAAGATGGGAGGAAAGTGTTGAATTTCATCGAGGCTGGAAACGCCTAGCACCGTTAATATTGACGAATCGGAGCTTGAGATACTTTGAGGCGCGAGACGCGGCGCGGATACGGGAGAACCCTCGTTACAAGTATGTCCACATGCCTTCGCGGGTACTTGATCGCGAGGGGTAGCGAGCTTATCGTTTAGCAAGACGAGTGGGAAATGAGTGGGAAAAATTGATTATTGTACGAGTGACATTAATCATGCAATGCTATCCGAACTGTCGTATATGTACTCATTGCAAATTTGATCAGCTCAAGCGGCTGTTTTCATGAAATTTTGGATAAGATTCCGAACCCCCTACCATTGGAGCTGAAATTTTGAACAAACCTCCCTTTTAATATTTTGAGACGACCTCTTAAGGGATTTTTGGCGACTCGCAATAGTTTTCGAGTTATTGAATTTTTAAGTTTTTATTTAAGGGTGAGGTTCCGAAACTCCTCCCTCTGTGATCGAGCTGAAATTTTGCACAAACCTTCTTTTTAACATTTTAAAACAACCCCTAAAGGGATTTTCAGCGACTCGCAATAGTTTTCAAGATATTGAATTTTTAAGTTTTTTTTTCTAACGCGTGCCGACTATATATATATATATATATATATATATATATATATATATATATATATATATATATATATATATCTGCTACGTGTCCGTTTATACGTATATATGTTACAGCCCTTTTCGTTTTGTCCAAACATAAATACCCAAATAAACTCAAATAAACCCAAACACAAAACCAAAAACTATTGCGCGTCGCTAAAAGTCCCTTTGAGGGTTGCCTTAAAATATTAAAAGGAAGGTCTGTGCGAAATTTCAGGGGCGGGGGTTCGGAACTTTACCCGATTTTTTTAAGGTAGTCTTAGGAGGAGGGAGATTCCACTATAATTTTTTTATTTATCAATTCTTCATTATACAATACTTTGCTCTTTTTAGAATAAGCTCTCATGTTTGATACGAAGGCTCACCTCAGTATATTTGTTCATTAATTATGACGATTCAGGTTCATCGTAGTACACTTCCGATGGACACTTGAATCGAAATTGGGGGAAAAAAGTCCAGCTATAATCGATTGATTTTTTTTTGTACAAATCAAGAACTCTTAGCCTGCGGGTTTTTTTTTAAATTTAGTGTAAGGTTAATTCATTTAAAATTCGTATTTATTGTGGCTGAATTGCATTCGAAATGAATGAGAAGCGATGCAATAAATGGAAGTTCTTTATCAGTGAGTAAAGCAAATTCACGATTGAATTTGTTGCAATTGTCGATAAAACATGATTTTGTTTTTACTATTCTTACGAACGGATTTGTTTTGATTGCTGCGATAAACGGATTTGTTTGGATTATCATAACGAAAGAATTTGTTTTTGTAAGCATGACGAATTTGTATTTCGTTATTTTAAGTATTTTTCAAACGAACGTGTTTGTCAAGTGATGTCGAGTCTTGGTTAGATTGGCTAGTGCAATTCAGTACCCAAATGTTAGTTAATTCAGATTCAAGAGTTTGGCTTACGAAAATGTTAGCTATAAATAGTTCCAAAAACAATTTAGGCCACAAATGTACACGGTATGAAGGTCTGTGCAAAAATATGTTACATGATTATAAAATACTAAATAGTAGATGTTATCAGGTTTCAACACCACATTGCGCCATTTTTTGCGGGGATTCACTCGCAGTCACAATGAAATTTAAGGAGTTGAGGGGGTAAATGTATGTTTAAAACCTTCAAAAATGTTAAATTTGGATTTTTTTTTTCGTAAAATGTTAGTATGACATTTCAAGAATATGAGAGGGAAGTTTTAAAACGAATTTTTATAGACAATTTCATGGCCCTGAAATTGCAGACAAGTCGGTAAGTTACAGAAATCATTGAATTTTAATTTATCTAAATTATAAATGCATTTTTCTCAAAACTGTATTTTCGCAATCGGCGTGAGCAATAACTCGAAAAATAATTAATCGATACCGTTCGAAATTGACACACATTTTAACAAAGATAACTTGAACGTATCAGTTCAGGTACAAGGTGATAAAAAGTTTTGAAAAAGTATTTTTAATTGCCAAATAACCCAATAGTTTTAAGTAAAATTCAAACTATTCTTTAAAAACGTGCCATTCCTTTAATTCAAATTATTATTTTTTAAATCAGTTCACCCACACCGTATAAATATAATTAATAAGTAAAGAATGTTGGCGTTTTGTTGTAGCTCATTACAACAAATGATATACGCCGTTTTACAACTCACGTCACAGCCTTTCCCGAAGATAGTGCGATAAATCCAGCATTTTTTTAATTATAAAAAAGTAATACATTCGAATAGTTCAAAGTAATAATAAATAACACCGTAAGTTTAAAAATTGTAAAACAAACGGTTCTTTTTAAACAAATCATAACAATTGACTTTAATTCAGCTGTCATTTCTCCGTTAAAGTCTTCGGACTGAATCGATTGCTTCCCATAGAAACGAATTTTTAGTCAACGTAAATATTTTATACCGAAACACTAACGACTCTTCTCAAATAACGAAATGAATTAATTCCTTGGATAAAAATTCTTGTTTATAAAAAGATTAATTGAATTTGCCAAAAATTTGCTACTATTCCTCAATTACTGCGATATTTCTAACGTGTTCGAGTGTCTGACAAGCATCGGCTTTTTCCACTGACCCAAACTCTCTTCACCTTTGATTTTCTTTCCGGTCACTACGAAAATGAGCTTAATTTATCCTGATCCTTTTTTCGAAGCATCACCGTTTGATAATTATCTTACGAGAGTTTGTTTAAGTTCAGCAGCGAAGATTTTGCAGTCGAAATATATGTCACCCAAATTTTTTCCTACCACTCTTTTTCCAAATGATTCGAAAGATTGAAAAATAGGCATTCACGGAAAGAAATAGTTGCAGAAGTGGAAGGAGCCGCAATGGTCGAGATTTCTTGCTACTTTTCGGATCTTTGAAGTTTTTGAAGCTTGTACAGAAGGTATTATGCAGGACTCGAAGATGGTTCGTAGTTGCGAAAAAAAGTGTTAATCAACCTGGCCAAGCAAATTGCAACAATGAGAATAGTCGTAGTCGAGTGACTCAAGTGCACACGAATTTAAACTCAAAAACGTAAAAAAATGGACATAAAACTCATAAGATTGAATAAAACATACGAAGTCTTGAAAAAAACTGTTCAAGTGTACACATTTTTTTGATGGTTTATCTAGATTCGTAAATTAATCCCAAGTAATCTGAAATAGGTCAGATTAATAATTTTCCCACTTTAAGTTCAATCAAATGCCAAAGTTATAATTTCTTTCGGATCAATATAATTTAACAGATGCGCGTAAGCTTGCAGCACAAAAAACAGGTCGATTTTCAATATTTTTTTCTGATCGAAGTATCGGGATGTCAAGGTCGGGATTTTACACATAATTAATACACAGTTTTGTCAAGGTTGAGTTTTTTGTTAAATATATTGATGAACGATGAGGTTATTATTATTAAAACAAAATGCCGCGGTATCTGCATGGCCAATCGGTGCACATTTTTGAAAACGTACCTTTAGTATAATAATTAATCTTATGACTGGAAACTTTTTTAAAATTAACCAATTACGAAAATGACAAGGTATGGAAAAAAAGTTCGATTTTCAAGGATAAAAAGCAACTTTAATCATTTTTAAACGAGAAATGATTAAACATATCGAAAAGTCACCACGTCCATGCCCTCTAGGGCATGGACGGGTTTATTTCCAAATTTTATTTAGAAATAAAATTTCTAAATAATTTAGAAAAATTATTTCGAAAATAATTTCGAAAAAAACGCGAAAGATAGACCCGTCACAAAGATCGTCATAACTCGATCAATTTTTCAAATTTTTACAAAATCATTGTAAATTTAATTTAATACCCTAGGCTATAAAAACAGGCATATAAATCGTAATTTTTAAAATTCATACTTTCTCAGACGTCTTTGAATGAACCAATGTCATCACATCTATAACAAGAAGCATTCTGGAGGACATAAAATAGTGAGAATTCGAAATTGATTTATCGATTGACGTACATTTATGCTTTAGAAACTTCCGGGCAAATGAAAAAAATATCGAGACATACACAGAATGATCCTTTTTTCCAACCCTCAATGTATTCAGAAAGAAGAGGCAGCTGGTCTACCTTTTCTCGGTCCACTCATCCGCCGTAACAAATTCGTCCCCTTTTGATCAAACAAACGCCGAAATTTAGTAAAATAAAATAATTTTTTTTTCTATTCTGGCCCGATGCAGATTCGTTTATCTTCTTTCTACTAATTCGTAAATGAGTTACGGGTGGGCCGAATTCATTTTGCAATACGATTTTTGTTTTGCACCCTCGTCTTCAATGAGAACGATACAATTGCGGTCAATCCAATTTACCATGAAGATTGCCTGAGAATTTTTAGTGGAAAACGTCGTTATACGAAGTGCACCTCGTGTGTATATATATATATATATATATATATATATATATATATATATATATATATGCGTGTGCGTGTGTGTGTGCATGAATATATACACACATACACATATATAAGCTACTTTATTACTTGTGCGGTTAACATGTTCGTTTATAGAAGAAAACTTGTACGGATCATCATTTCTTTGCTGGAAGGGCATGGATAATGCCACAAATTGGATCCGCATTAGTCCATCAACTATCGACAAACGTATACATATATCTATATTTCCCGGCTCTCCATACGTCCGTCCACACATATCCTTTCGTCATTTATTATTCCCCCTAACTTTGCTCTGTTATTTTCGTGTCCAATCGACGAAGGGACTTTTTTCTTCCCCCTTCGATGATAACGAGACGCTAACCCGTCCATTTTTCTCGCCCAATCGTTCACACTCCGAAAGCAAAAAAACTATTTAAAAAATCTCGGCATCGTCGGATTTTTTTATTCACATCAGAATAATAATGCCTTTTTGCGAGACACATCATGAAGCTGGAAATGTGCAAAAAATCGCAAAGAACGCGCAAATAGACGGTACCAAAAAGATCGAAACGTGAATTGAAGACATCGAGGGAAAAAATGGCGTGGAAAATAAAAAAAATGGAGCAGACGTGAAAAAAATCGCGTCTCCGATAATTCCAATGCACTGAAACTTTAATTGTACTTCAACACATTCGCAGTCTTCGTTTCAGTTTGATCCCAAATATTTTCGCAATAGGAGAAATATATGCAATAATATATTTACACATTGTCTTTGCTCAATCGTTCACACTCCGAAAGCAAAAAAATAATTTAAAAAATCTCGGAATCGTCGGATTTTTTATTCTCATTAGAATAATAAAGCTAAAATATGCAAAATATGCATATTTTAGCTTTATTAATAATGAAGCCGAAAATATGCAAAAGATTGTAAAGAAGGGGCAAAATACGGTACCAAGAAAATCGAAACGTGAATTGAAGATATCGACGGAAAAAAATGATGTGGAAAATTAAAAAAAATGGAGCAGACGTGGAAAAAATTGCAATACCGATAATTCCAATGTACTGAAACTTTAAGGCCTTAGGCCACAGTAACGGGTATAAAATCATGTGCGAATTTAACAATTTTTTTCGTATAAAAAGATTTACTTATAAAATTAATTACACATCTATTTAGTAAGAATATCACACTGTTAGAAAATATATATATATTATTTTCGATGTACAAAATAGCAGACTACTCGAAACTTCGCGAAACAGCTTTTTTCCAATTGGCGTGACAAATAACTTCAACAATTTTCACTCGATTTACTTCAAATTTAAAAGTTACGTTCCTAATTGCATTTCGCAGAGAAGTACGTACGGAATTTCTGATTAATCGAAAACTTTTCATTTTATGAGCAGTTTATGAGCAGTTATAACGAAATTTTTCACTGAAAATTCATTTCTTAAGTTCAAATATCTACAAGTTTTGAATAAAACGATATTTTTTAAATTCCGCACGTACTTCTCTAGGTATTCCAATGTAGATTGACGAGAATTTTTGTTTTTTGTTCTAGGTAAAAAATTGTGGATGCTAAATGTCACGCCGCGGAGCGCCTAAAAAAAAAGATAAATAAAAATAGTAGTTGGCCATTTTGTACACCGAAAAAAAAAATTCTCACAGCTTCATATTCATACTAAATAGATGTGTAATTAATTTTATGAGTGAATCACTTTTTCATGCGGAAAGAAAATGATTAAATTCGCACATGATTTTATACCCGTTACTGTGGCCTAAGGCCTTAATTGTCAACACATTCGTAGTATTCTTTTCCATTTAACGGGGTCCTCTAGTTTTTCGGGTCGAAAAAATCGATTTTTTTTTCATAAATCACATCTACAACATGTGTAGAAAATGTGTGTCAAAGGATTTTTCGATTTTCAAAGTGGTTCACAAGTATAAATCACATGCGCGAACTTTCAAACGCGTTTTTCTCGAAACACCATTTTTCGAAACGGTGACCACGATATTTCAGAAACTACTGCATCGATCTTGTTCAAATTTATACAGCATCTTTAATATGTTATAAGCCAGCGATTGAACTAGGATTATCATGATTGCTTCGATAGTTTTTTTTGTACGAACGAAAAACTTCAGAAAAAAGGAGTGGAAAAATAGAATGTAATTTTCAAAAGTGTATAAAAAAGTTTAATTTTTGTAATTTAGAATTCACTCTAGTTCAATCGCTAGTCTTAAATATGAAGATTAAAATGCCGTTTCGTTTTTTAATTTCAGATAAGCAGAACAGCCGCAATTTTGGTCACCGTCAAGCACCTCTTTTACTTGATGTCTTCCTGTCGGCCACTATAACGTTTATTCTATTATATATTTTGACTTCAAAGAATTTGTAAAGCTTATTTAAATGTTAATAAAGATTATGCATAAACAATGAGATTGATTATTTCGATGCTTTGCCCGTAAAAAATTATTGAAAAAGCCGTAAAAAAACAGCCGAGAAACTAGAGGACCCCGTTAATTCAAAATATTTTCGCAATAAGAGAAATATAGGCAATTTTTGCTTCGAATTTATCGTGTTGATCGTTCTATTCGGCCTCGGGGATTTTCCAAGTCTGCAAACTGTAACGCTAAACCGCACGATTCTTTCCATCGCTCGCGGTAATTTCGTTCGTCCGGAAAACGTCTTCCGGAAGTCGTCTCCGCGCTCGACTTTTCGATACACTACGAAAATAATAATAATAAAAATGAGGAAACTTGGTGCATAATTCGCCGTCGCGTTACCCCAACTTTTATACCCTTCCCTATATAACTTCTATACACTTGTTCGCAGTTACGTATGACGTATGGCATATACAACGGTACAGCGTGAAACGAGATACTGAAGAATTCTTCCGCGTTGTAATCCTCCCACCCCTCCCCTTTCCGCTCCACGCATGATATACATTCGGGGTGATTTAAAAAATGTTGCTGCCTCATATTCGCATACTCGGCCGAACTATATCTCACATGCGCTTTTTACTCGAATGCGCACGTAAACGTTTTCAGTTAATGGCCCGAGCGACTTTAACAACTCTTCGCTAAATTGTATTTCCTTGTATGTACGGTGTATTCGTTTTGCCGAAAGTGCGTTGTAAAGATTTTGCAAACTTGCCGGGAAAATGCGATAATCCACCGAATGCATATCCACGCGCACACGGCTTACTCCACTTTGTTGCGGACATAATAAATATCGGCGAGGATGCACGAGATAGTACGACAGACTAGGCGTCGTGAAAAAAAAACGACTGTAATTTGGATTTGCCTTATATGTACACTGCCGGTCAAAAGTTTTCGGTCACTGGATAATTGACAAATAATGTTAGAGTAATTCTGCAGAAAAAATCATTTTATTTATTATTTTATGAAGATACTGCATAGCTCTATATAATGAATTATAGTATTCTAATAATTAATTATAGTTATATATATAATTTAAGGCGTTACCCCCACTTGTAGCGCAAAAAAAGGCCTTTTTCATGATTTTTTTAAAAGAAAACTACAAAACTTTTATAATCGATCAATATACCATCTTAAAGAACACATCTTGAAGAAATTTCAGTAATTTTTTTATTGAAAAATATTACATTGTTTAGTGGCAAATGGCCGTCAATGAAATAATGTTTTTGTATACACGGTTTGCGGTGACCAACATTGCGGCGAAGTGGATCATCTGAAAAAAAAATGCGGATGGATTTAGTCAAATATAAGTATAAACTAGTCTTTAATCGAAGGATTTAAAAAAATATTCATTTTTCACAAAATGGCGGACAGTCAAAGTTAATGGTTCGATTTTAACGAAAAAAAACGGCCGTTTTTTGGCTATAAAACGGCTATTTTTTTCGAAAAAAAAAAAATCGAACGATTAAAGACTACATTTTTATGTATTAAATAAGGCTGCAAAATTTCAAGAAGATCGGTTCATTAGTGTTCGAGTAATCTTGGTCACCGACTTCAGAAATGCCATTTTGAGAAAAACGCGTTTAAAGTTTCAATTTCAGTTTACACGAAGAAAATATTTTTTTTTGTAAACTTACATAGAGTCATCTATTCCGGGCATCAAAAAAAAAACTGCACTTCAAATTGCACTTCCAAAAAATGCAATAAAAAAAATCGATTTTTTCAAAATCGCAAGTGGGGGTAACCCCTTAATATAATTTTGCAATTATCCAAAGTGATCGAAAGTTTTGCAATTATCTGAAGTGTGCGAAAACGTTTGACGGGTAGTGTATATTTGAGGGGTCTGCGTGAGCCTCAAATTTGAAAAACATGATTTTTTAAAATGCCATAGCCTAGGGTCTTAAGGGCGCAGATATCTTTAGGTGAGAACAAAATTTGTTGAATTTCAAGATTTTTTTTAAAGGAAATATTTCTTCAGCATTTCCGAGATTTAGGGTATGCTTTATTAGATGGTTTTTTTTCTTTATTAATCTTCAAAAATTGCGGAGGTATGGCACGGTCTCCTAAACTGCATTTTTAACACTGGCGTGACGTATAGCTAAAAAATTAATCGATCGATTTTTATGAAACTTGATATGAATCTTTCTAACCTTAATGTCTAAAATATGTCGCTAAATATTTTTGAAAATGGAGAAAGAAAGAATTTTTCATTGCAAATTGTAGCAATTATCTTCGGAAAATACAACATTTCTTTTCAAAGCGTACCATTTCATCCATTTTTAACATTTCTCAGTTTTATTTGGTTCATATTCTGCGTATGAGTGTTAATGGAAGAAAAATCTTTGTTGGTTTTTTTTTTCAGATTAATCCCGCCGATGCTACGTGTCACGCCGTCTGACACGGCGCAGCCCGTTTAGAAGACTGTGCCATACCGTCGCCATTTTTAAAGATAAAAAAAATACCACGCAACAGCCAAAATTAATGATAAAAAATACCCTAAGTCTCAAAAATGGCGAAGAAATCTTTCATTTTGAAAAAAAAAAAAACATGTAAATCAGCAATTTTTTCCTCGCTTAGAGGTATCTTCCCCCTTAATTTCAATTTGCAACAAAATTATGCGATAATTTCAAAGTTTAGCCGCGTTGTGACGATGCTGCGGTAAAATTTTTTTCTTTTGCGTTTTCTCGAACCTATGTATGTCAAAAATAAAAAAATGGCAGATGAAAAACGAAAAAAGTTAAAAAAAAACGCGTTTTTTCGCAAAAAAAGAGTAAAAATCAAAATTTTTAAACCATCGAGGGTCATCTTGTTGCGAATCACATTAACAATATGTGGTTCAAATTTCAAGAGAATCGGTTTATTAGTTTTAGAGATACGATGGAGCTAGATTTTGAAAACGTTGTTTCCAGAAAAACGCGTTTGAAGTTTGTACTATGAAAAACTCTTACCTAAACTCAACCGGCAATTCCTGCACCGTACAAAATCCCTTGTGATTGCTCATCATCGTCGATTTCTTCAAGTCTTGCTTGCTTTCGATTTTTTGAAATTTTCAAAGTGGACTGGCCCCTTAAATTCTGCGCATAATGGATACTTTATTGGACGACGAAAAAGAATTTTCTCTGAGGAATGTCAAGAACGAGTAACCAAAGTTCTGGTCGGTGTTGATTTATGTATGCAACGATAAATCATCAAAGGATAGAATTGGCTATGTTGCTGACTTACTTTATCGTCTACATCCGGTATGTACTATGTTGTGAATGATATGTCTCGCCTATTATACCCATACGTACGTATTTAGGAGGACGGCCCTCGATGTCCAATGCTTCGAAGCAATCTTCTTCCGTATATATATATATATATATATATATATATATATATATATATATATATACAGGGTGTCCCAGAACTCAACGTCAAGCCGAAACGGGGTGACAGGATTGATTGTAACCATCATGAGAAAAATCAGAAAAAAAATCTATTTTGAAAATTTTTAATTCATAGTTTAACAAAAAACAGTCTTAATTCTAGGAAACTTGGGGCAATTGTGCCATTATTTTTGACTGTGATTCTAGAAATATTATTTAGGGTTACGGTTCCAAAGTTTAAATGAACAAAAACAATAAAAATTAACCACAATAACCGAAAAATGGTTACAGTTTGACCAAATTTCTAGGTTTTTCTTAAATGCCCAGATTTTTTTTCTGATTTTTCTCATGATGGTTACAATCAATCCTGTCACCCCGTTTCGGCTTGACGTTGAGTTCTGGGACATATATATATATATATATATATATATATATATACACACATATATATACAGGGTGCTGTTATGAATGAATAATCCTGCAACTATCGATAGGTCATGTCCTACTATATGCTGGAATTTCAATTTAGTAAAAGTTCCACGATTTTCAAGATAAAGATCATCTGCTTTTGGTTTTTCGCACGTCATTTCTACAAATGATAACTTTTTTGATCGCGTTTTTAAAGGAATACTCTTGGTTGTTTGTTTTATCTAGAAAAGTCTTCTTTTTAACCTTAAATGTTAAGGAAACTTTATGAGAAAAGATCTCATGCAGAATTTCCATGCAAATCAATTCGAACATCTGACTCTGATAGCCTGGGGTGTAAAAAAACGTACTACGGATAACGTGCCAATTACTTTAAAAAGTTGCTTAGTTATTGTCGATTCATATTTGTGGAAAGGGCACGCGAAAAACCATAAACAGGTGATTTATTTTTTTTTTAATTTAAAGAACCAAATCTCTAAAACCGTGGGACTTTTTGTAAACTGAAATTCCAGCCCATTGCAGGATGTGATCTACTGTGAATTCGCGCGGAGATTTTGCGACAGAGAAAAATAAGATCTTTCACACTTTCCTCTCTTCGAAAAAAATGCAGCGTATTTTTGCAATGAGTACTATTTTCCAGAAAAAAATTGAGCACTCTTGAATAAAATCAAAATTCATTTCAAGCACAGCAAAATAAGCATAGTTAAACTCCGAATACGAGACTCTTGAAAAACTTTTTCGTGCATCCCACCATCGAAAAAAAAATGATCAAAGATACATTTCCACATTAATGAAATTCAATTCCATTTGAAAAAATACCTTCAGGAGTATTTCGTATTCGGAGCTAAATCATTTTCATTCCGCGGAGCTCAGAAATAAATTTCGTTTTTTTTTATTGCTCAACTTTTCGTGGTTAATATGACTCGTCACAAAAATACGCTATACTTTTTTTCGAAGAGGGCTTGGAAAAATTGAATATATTTTTTCAGCCGCAAATTCTCCGCGCCGTGTCCTTAAAAAACACACGGCCACCTTATAATTGTCACCCTCTACACACGCACACATCCAGGAATTCCACTATCTGTACGCAGTACTAGAACGGAACGATAATTCAGGCACAGATTAGACGTCTCGGGTTTGGGTTCGCAATGTCCAGATGGCGCGTCGTACATGGACAAGTACACCGGGGCTTATATGGTTGTTCTTTTTTTTCTCTCTTTTTTCTCGTGCAACAAACTCAGATACGGTGCGATATCAATTATCGTTACTTAGCAGTTAAACCGCTCGCTGCGATCGTAAAAGTTTGCGCGTTGCTGCTGGTGGTTGGTGTTGTGTTACCACCCCTCGGGCCCTCCCCGCTCGTCGTTTCATCGCCCCTTCTCGTCACCCTGCGTTCTGCCGCAATGGTGTGTCCATCGCGGCTTTAATAGCAAAGTTACCTTTTCTCCCGAACGCACTGTGAGAGTTTAGAGTCGGAGCCACCATAGTGAGCCAGCGTGCGACTCTGCAAATGCATTTTTTACGAGCCCTCTCTCTCTCTCTCTCTCTCTCTCTCTCTCTCTCTCTCTCTCTCTCTCTCTCTCGGTTCCTATCTCTTTTGACGCGTAACACGTCCGTCTCGTGGCCAATGGAACTGCTGGCTCCATTTTCACGTGGGCCAACGAGAGAACCGCTCGACGATCGTAAACGCGCGCGAGGCAAATTATTGCTCTGCACCTCCATGTGAAAGAAAAGAAGCAGAAAAAAAACGAGTAATAATAAATAAGAGTGAAAAAAGGATATATTAGAAAAAGAATGAGAAAAAAGAAAAATGAGGTATCGCTGTATACGCGGTGCGAGTTTCTCGCGGTCATCCTTGTAAGACAACGATCGTGCGGTATGTAACTGTATACTCTAATATTTATATATATATATATATCTATGTTATTTTCGTACGTATTATTCGTGCGGTACGTACTGTATATACGTGTACATTTATATATATATCCGAGATATTTAGATTTGTATCATCGGTACTGACCTTGAATGACCTTGAACGACTTCGACCCCTTAATGTTTTTGATGCCGCTTGAGGTGCTCCACAAGATGGTTGAAAAAAATGTACCATTCCATTGTAAAAAATGGAGGTGACCTCCACTGTGCGTCAGCGCCGCCACCAAAACAAAAAAAATTGGTCGCATTTGATGGCCCCCTTCACACCGTACAACTTTTGTCTCGAACATTTTTTTGTGACGTCGATCGTTACCGAGTTATCTCGGGTGGCAGAGATAAGAGGGACACCCTGTATATTTGTGTGTGTGTGTGTGTGTGTGTGTGTATATATAGGGTGTCCTGTTATGAATTGATAATCCTGCAACTGTCGGTAAGTCAGATCATATCTCACTATATGCTGGAATTTCAGTTTCGTAAAGGTCCCACGTTTTTCGAGATTTGGGGCTTTATGTTATTAAAAAAAAATCATCTGCTGTTGGTTTTTCGCATGCCATTTCTACAAATGATATGAATCGACAATAACTGAGCAACTTCTTAAAGTAATTGGCACGATGTGCGTAGTACATTTTTTTAAGACCGCAGGCTATCAGTTATATGTTCGAATTGGTTTGTATGAAAATTCTGCATACGATCTTTTTTCATAAAATTTCCTTAAAATTAAACGTTAAAAAGAATACTTTTCTAGATAAAACAAATAACCAAGAGTATTTTATTTTATCGAGTCAATAAAAGTTATCATTTGTAGAAATGGCATGCAAAAAACCAGAAGTAGATGATTTTTATCTCGAAAACCGTGGTACTTTTATCGAACTGAAATTTTAGCATATAGTGGGACACGATCTGACTTATCGACAGTTGCAGGATTATCCATTCATGATAGGACACCCTGTATATGTACATACCTGCAAATCGTCTTCTTTTCTCACTCGCTCGTTAACGGCTTACCGAGAAATCCTTGCTGTTTTTCCTCCCGTGATCTGGAATTCCTTCGATTTTCAATGTTTCGCACTGGATACATCTATAAGAGGATGGACCCATACTTGGATTTGAAGATAAAACAGTACCGGGTTGCGTGAGTGTACGCGGCTTCGTAATGTTTTAACAATTGTTGGGCAGCTGGTTTCTTTGTCGTTGGAGCAAGACCTGGACTCTTCTTCGTCGGCTCTGATCATTATTTTTCTTTGCATGTAGGGTGATGGACTAAGGCGTCATAGAGAACCAAATGACTTGGGTGAACGATTCATTTCATTGGCCATACAGGTGGCCAACGAAATATTGATGAAAGACTACAGTATTTGATTATTTTGAGAACTTGTTGGTTTGATGGAATAAAGAATTTTCAGAATAACGTAATATTTTATTCTTTTTCCTATAAATCTTTGACACTCCCCAATGAGGGGTTGACTCAGTTGAAGTCTTTTTTTTTCAGAGTTTGTTTTCATAGTATTATATCGATGAGGTAACTTGATATGCCAATTTACAGCTCGGATTATATGGAATGCTGAAGACGAAGGTGTTATATTTTCAGATGGAAAAGAACACCTTACTGACGGATCTGCATAAGCTCGGGTCCAAAAAACAAGTCGATTTTGAATATTTTTTTCTGATGATGCTATTGGTATGACGAGGTTAGGATTTTATATTCGATTAATACATATTCTTGCCAAGTACGAGTTTTTATTTTGTTGGAATATATTGAGTAACAATACATTTATCATTATTTAAATAATTAATTATTGTTTGAGTGCCCCCGTTGCTGCATGTGCCATTCGTATTGGTGGTTTTGGCAACTAGAGCGATCCGAAATTAAAAATAAAAGAATGTAGTTTAACGGGAAAAAGGGGTGTTTTCGTGAATTTTTTTTTGGGAAATGGGTGCAGGTTTTTAACTTTTTTTTCACAGTAAAGGGTGTCATTTCAAGTATCTTTGACAATTTTTTTATTGGGAAATATTTTTAAACGACAGAGATACAGTAAATTCCACAGACTGCTGTGTAAAAAAGGTCCTTCGCGGCAGACCACTTCTGCTCGGGAACAAATCATCTGAAATCAAAAAGCCAAATGAATTTAGTTTTTGTACCGTATTATCTAGTCTTTAATCAAAGGATTCAATAAAATAATGATTAAAAAAAATATGGTCGCCAATCGAAAGTGATCGTCGAAATTTCGGTGAAAAAAACACTCTATTTTCCTTGATATAAAAAAACTATCCATTAAAAAAAATCCTTAGATTAAGGACTACCTTTTCATATACAAAAAATGTCTGTGAAATTTGAAGCAGAACGGTTTAGTTGTTTTTGAGATGATTTGGTCACCGATTCTGAAAAAGTCATTTCGAGAAAAACGCGTTTAACGGAGACTTTGTCCTTGGAGTGCCATATTTCAGGTGTTTACATTTTATTTTTTTTAAAGGAAACGAGTAAAGCTTTTTGAGTGCGGTTTTTTCTTGCTTTTATTCATGATATACAGAACGTTAAAAAAATTTTAAAAAAACCAAAATGGCGGCCGTTGCAGCTCCGCGAAAACAGGTCCTCAAATCGCGGGAGGTAAACGGCTGACATCACTGCCCCCTCTTTGTTGATCTGAAACACAAATTCAAAGCATATTATCAATCTGTGACCCTTTGGTCATGGAATGCGGATGGGTTTTACGTTTAGTACAAATTTCGGAAAATGGCGGCAATTAAAAAAAAATCGAATTTTCGCGTTTTTTTTGCATAAAAAGATAAATAATAAATGCAAAAATGTATCTATCGAAAAAACGATCCGTCATTCCGTGAAGACATATTTTCTGAGTATGCTCTCCAAATTTCAGGTCGATATGTTAATTACAGCGGTCAGGAGAATGTCAGCCATTTTTAAAAACGTGTTCTCGAGAAAAACGCGTTTAAAGTTTTGTAATGTGTTTACACAAATGTGTTTATAATTCCCGCTAATCGGCAATGCCTGGTCCACAGAGGCATCCCTCCTCTTCTTCTAGCTGCTCATGTTGAGCTCAAATTGATTTTTTGTAAATTTCAAGGACAAAGGCTCTCTTAAAGTTTTACGTCAAGTATATACGTGGATAAAATGTAATTTATTACCTCTAAATGGAATCATCGATACCCGGACCATACAGCAAACCGTCTTCAGAGGTAGCAGCCTCCAAAATTCCAATCTGGTGCTGCCAACTAGGTGTAACCCCTTAATTTTAATAATAAAACCTTCGTATGACCGGAAAATCTTGAAATTTTGAAAATTACGAAAATGGCAAGTTGTAGAATAAAAGCTCGATTTTCGTAATAAAAACAATTTAAATTATTCGTTATTAACGAATGGATAAACATGTCAAAAAATCACGCGATCGTAGGGTAGAGAACGTTTCACAAAAATCGTCATAACTCGGTCAATTTTTTGAATTTTTACAAAACCATTGCAAAACAAAGCCAACACTCTAGGCTTCAAAACGACGTAATAAAGAAAGCGTATTTATGAAATGTCAAGCTCGTGCCAGCCCCTTAGTTTCCACGGGAATATCTACTTATAAGTAACCATATGAAAGTCTGGCGGTACTACCGATAAGAAGATTTGCGAGAAGATTGTTCCGAGGGTAAACGAATCAAGCTGAAATAAAGTGTTCGCGGCGCGGCCGCCATTTCGAATTCAGTGTCGTCTCTTTGGCACGTCTCTCGACAAAGAGGTTTAATTAATCAAGTTCTCGCACACTACCGGAAAACGGGGTTGAGATGACTTTAAGGGGTTACCCCCACTTGCGATTTTGAAAAAGTCGATTTTTTTTATTGCATTTTTCTGAAGTATAAGTTCCGGGTCCATACAGAAGTATGGGCCCGGAATAGATGACTCTATGTAAGTTTACAAAAAAAATATTTTCTTCGTGTAAACTGAAATTGAAACTTTAAACGCGTTTTTCTCAAAATGGCATTTCTGAAGTCGGTGACCAAGATTACTCGAACACTAATGAAACGATCTTCTTGAAATTTTGCAGGCTTATTTAATACATAAAAATGTAGTCTTCAATCGTTCGATTTTTTTTTCGAAAAAAATGGCCGTTTTATAGCCAAAAAACGGCCGTTTTTTCGTTAAAATCGAACCATTAACTTTGACTGTCCGCCATTTTGTGAAAAATGAATATTTTTTAAAATCCTTCGATTAAAGACTAGTTTATACTTATATTTGACTAAATCCATCCGCATTTTTTTTCAGATGATCCACTTCGCCGCAATGTTGGTCACCGCAAACCGTGTATACAAAAATATTATTTCATTGACGGCCATTTGCCACTAAACAATGTAATATTTTTCAATAAAAAAATTACTGAAAGTTCTTCAAGATGTGTTCTTTAAGATGGTATATTGATCGATTAAAAAAGTTTTGTAGCTTTCTTTAAAAAAATTCATGATAAAGGCCTTTTTTTGCGCTACAAGTGGGGGTTACGCCTTAAGGGTAACTTTGACAGTTTGTGAGGCTACTTTTGCAGAGCGCCGAAATACGGTTTAAATGTGTGCACATTTAAATGTGTTTAAATTTGTTGTTCAAGTTTATTATAATGTTGCTAAAGTTGATCGTAATGTTGCTCAAGTTGATTTTGATGTCAATGATAATTATAACACCGATTAAGTGCCTATAATAGTACCCTATATACTTGATATTTTTATGTAAAATGTTTCCTTTTCAAAGATAAAATTCCATCGTAAAAAATCGTTGTTTTTAATTTAATTCTATGCATAGGGCTTAAAATATTACATTTTTTAAATCATAATTGTGTCAAAGTAACTCTTAATCTTTGACATAATTTGCATTTCAATGCCTTGTCAAAAAAAACCCACACTGCAGGTTACTTTGACACTTCAAAAATAAAATATAAAATTGTAGGGCTTGACTTTCTATTGGAGCAAAAAAAGTTGGAATTTAGGATGTTAAAAAAGTGACATACAAAAAACATTCAAAACCGGTTCGAAGTAACCCTATTTTACGGTACTTCGCTACGATTAAAAAAACGAAGATGTCAGAAAATTCGGTGATCATCAGGATCACGTCGTCAGCAGAATGAGGCATGCATTCGATGGGGTAAGGATTCGATATGCTCGCGATGCGTTCATATTGTGTATCCACAAGGTACGCGGGTAGAAAATAAGGTAGAATAGAAATAACAAATAAATGAATAAATTGATCACATTATGTTCTATGAAGGCAGTAGTCTGGTCTAGAGCGAGATTTTTGACGTCATTTTTGGGTTGGAATAACTTTTAAACCGTTGAAGTTGTCTTGATGAAATTTTACATATGTATTTATTGTTCCTTTGAGAATGTATCTACATTAAACATAATTATTTTAAATATTTTCAAGTAGTTTTTTATTTTTTTTTAACATGGTCCGCCGAAAACCGCCTCAATCGGCGCCCACGCTGGGTGATGTATGCACCTGAAAAAAATATATACATATATTCTCAATCTGTATGAGTATTCTGAGCACTGGTAGCAGAATTGGTACTTAACAAAATGTTGTTACAAAGTGGCGGCCTGTTAAACTTTGATTAACGATATTTCATACATTTTCGCGTATTCGACGATTTATAAAATGTGGGCTAAATTATTGTTCGACTCAATTCCGCTACCAGTCCTCAGAAAGACGCTACCGAAGGTATGTGCAAAATTTGAGCTCGATCGGTCAATTAGTTATCGAGATATCGTGGGCGCCGATTTGAAAAACATAGTTCTGAGATGAACGTGTTCAAAGTTTTGATACCGTTAGATGAGGTTTGCACGCGGCTTGCTTATAATTTCTATTACTCTGCTAATTTTTGAAATATCAATAAACGGTTTTCAGGAGCGTATTAAGGATGTATGGCAGCTACTGCAGAGTCGTTACAGAACTGATTATGCAATTTGCAAAAATCGCATTTAAAGACTAAATAAAATAATTGTAGTATTCATTGAAGCTAAAAAGGAGATTTACCACAGCTCAAAGTAAAACATGCGGTACAGAAAGAAGAATTTTCAATTTTTAACTGCAAATTTAGTTGCTGATTTGATGTACGTTTTCCCTGACGTTGTCGTGGTTACGACATACGAGCTAAAGAAATACGAAAACGGTCCCATTTAACTCGCAATATCTCGCAAAATATATGGGCACATGTCGATTCTTTTTTTTAACGTATCATGCATATTACAGCGATACCGCACAAAAGTTTTTTTTTACAAAAGAGTACTCCGGAAATACCTTTTTTGCCAATGTAAAGGGAATTTTGGACGTACAGTCCTATGTTCCCCGTGTTAAATGACCCAACTTTGAATTCGTTTATCTCAGCATTCACGTGGGCAAATTTTGTTTTTTTAATCTCAAAAAGTTCTCGATATTTTCCTTTACAATATCAGTGAGTTTCAATTCGAACAGTAGTAAATAACTTAGTTGCCATACATCCTTAAGAAAGGTCTAAGGAATAATTAAAAGAAAAAAAAATCGATTTTGTCACATTTCCAGACCAGACCACTGCCTTAAAATATATAAATAACGAATATAATGTAAATTTATAAATGTAATATATATTTCAAATAAATTAGTAGGATAAGCTACAAATAATAAAAATCAAAAACAATATTTGACGAAAAATAAAGGATTTTCTTTCACACATTATGATTATCGTATACTTCTTTAAATTCGCGATCGGCTATACGAAGGAACATCAAACGACTGTTCATTTGCGAACTTTCTCTTATACGGCAACTACCGTTATTTTCTTGTCGTTTCCGTCTAATCATGGATTTCCTCGTGCCCAAGTTTACCGTACGCATTACATAGTTATCGTGTACCTACTATACACAATTATATATTTTATTGAACCAAAGAAAAAAATAAAAAAAAAACAAATATTACGGTGAGTAATTGATCGTCGGGAAATTTGATACTGGAAAAAAGGACGAAGAAGAAGGAAAGGAGGGTGGTCTCTCCTCATAGTCAACGAGCAGGCGACACACGATTACGTGATTACGCGCCGATCGATAATCGACGAGTATACAATGTTTCATAGAGGGTTGTCTGCTCGCATTAAATTATTGAAATTGGCCTCGATATCCCACGAATAGATTTCTCTCTCTCTGTCTCTCTTTCCTGCTCTCTTTACCGAAATAGTAGAAAAAATTCAGTCGCAATGGCAAAAACACTTTTTCCGTCCTACGGAAAGACGAGGCCTCGGTCTTTTTTTTTCTTTCTATAATCTTCATCGTCACGCGATTCGAATGACGAATTCGCGACGTACGAGGTGTATACACTCCAGGAATCGCGAGTTGGGCGTCCGAAGCAAAAAATAATAATGAAAGAAAACAAGAAGCTCAAATGGAAAGCGATAAAAAGTTTGGCCGGGGCGTTTAGGGGGCTCTAAAGACCGCGATGATTTTGTCCGGACGAAAAAGAGAGCGAGGGACGGACGGCGATGAGGAAAAGGTGGGTGGGCGGGGGTGAGGGAGAAACAAAGAGGGTACTGGAGAAAAAAGGCGATATATATATATATATATATATATATATATATATCGCCTTTTTCTCCAGTACCCTCTTATATATATATATATATATATATATATATATATATATATATATATATATATATATATATATAAATGAGCGAGGACGGAACTTAATATCTATTAAATTATTCACAGCCAGTTACCAGCTCGTCAGACGGTCCCGCCTCTCGTTCCGTTTTTGTCGTCCCCCGCACACTCTATCCCAAAACTCTTGGCCCCCTCTCGTACGTGCCCTCTCCGTAACCCTCGCGCTTTTTTTTTCGCGATACACTTTATAAGCAGGCTATATTAACTCTGACCAACTTTCGGCCTCCCACGCGCATTAATCATCATCGGTACTTGAGCGCTGACGATTATTTCGCAACGGTCGAGAGATAAAGTCAAAATAAAATATCATATTCTTGCCTTATCGAGCGACTGGTCTGGAGAATGCGAGATTTTTACGGGGGGATTTTTAAGATATCTTCGGGCGAGGAAAAAATTGCTGGATATCATGATTTTGTTTATTAAAAAAAAGATTTCTCCATCATTTTTGGGACTTAGAGTGTGTTTTGTTATTACTTTTGACTGTTACATGGTATTTATTTTATCAATCTTTAAAAATGGCGGATTTATGGGGATTTTAAGGTGATACCTTCGGGCGAGGAAAAAATTGCTGATTTTCATGATCTTTTTTAAAGGTAAGTTTCGTTTGTCATTTTTGGGAGTTGGGGTATGTTTTATTACTACTTTTGGCGGTTACATGGTATTCATTTTATCAATCGTTGAGAATGGCGGAGGTATGGCACGGTCTTCTAAACGGGTTGCGACGGATGTTGTCAGACGGTGTGACATGTAGCGTTGGCGGGATCAATCTGACAAAAAACCAACGACGATTTTTCTCTCATTGACACTCATACACGGAATATGAACCAAGAAAAAGTGAGAAATGTTGAAAATCGATTAAATGGTACGATTCAAAACAAAAAGGTCAAATTTTCCGGCTACATTTTGCAGTAAAAATACTTATATTCTTTATTTTCGAAAACATTCAGGAACATGTTTTAGGCAATAAGGTTAGAAAGATTTCTATCAAATTTCATCACAATCGGTTAATTAGTTTTTTAGCTAGACGTCACGCCAGTTTTCAAAATGCAGTTTAGAAGACCGTGCCATACGTCCGCAATTTTTGAAGATTAATTTGAAAAAAATACCGTGTAACAGCCAAAAGTAGTAATAAAACATACCCTAAGTTTAAAAAAAGGTAAAGAAATCTTTTCTTTAAATAAAAAACATGAAAATCAGCAAATTCTTTCCTCGCCTAAAAGTGCCTCCCCATTGAGCGATTTTTCAATTGCGGGTGAAACGTCTCTGATGATCGCGTCGAGAACACGAGGACATTGAAAACGCAGAAACCGCAATCGACTAAAGAGGAAGAGAGAGAGAGAGAGAGAGAGAGAGAGAGAGAGAGAGAGAGAGAGAGAGAGAGAGAGAGAGAGAGAGAGAGAGAGAGAGAGAGAGAGGATGAATCTCTCACGGTTTGGCGAATATTAGGATCAGAGCAAATCCGTCAAAAGATCGTGATCGCGGCATTGAAATTGAAAAAAAAAAGACAAAATCACAGCAATTTGTCTCCTTTGCTTTCGCGGGCTTTCTCTCTCTCTCTCTCCCTCTCTCTCCCTCTCACTCTCTCTCTCTCTCTCTCTCTCTCTCTCTCTCTCTCTCTCTCGCTCACTCTCTCTCCCTCTCCATCCCTCCCTCTTTTTCTGTCTCTCTCTCGTTACAAAAGGGCCGATGCTTTTTTCTTTTTTTCTGGCGGTCAGATCTTCCCCGAAGCGTGGAATCGGGAGCTCTCTGAGGTAGTCCTCCGCTTTTCGATCTGGCTATATAATTCGATGCTCAGAATCAAGAATGAAAAAGTCCCGAGCCAAAAAGGCGCTTCCTTCCTGTCCTTCTCTCTCGCCTTTTCTCTTTCTTTCCCTCGTTCTGACTCTCTCTCTCTCTTGGTTTTTGTATGCTATTCAAAATCACTCGTGACGCGTGGGAGCCGATAGCTCTCACGGTGGTCCTCTTACCACATTCAATATTTATCGCCCTGAATGAGCCTCGACTGTGTACAGGCGATAAAAAATCTACGAATCACATCGAAACTCGAGGCAACTATTAATTGTTCACTTTTTGTCTCCGATACGAAACCGGGACACTTTCTTTACTAGGCTACCGCGGGAGTTTTTTTTTGTATAACCGTGAAGAGTTTGCGAATTTTACGAACTTGTTCGCAGTTATTCCTCATATTTTATTTTCCCATTGATTTTACTTTCGCCTTTCAAAAATGCATGGTCGAACTTTGCCACTGAAACTCGAACAGCTTATATATGTTTAGTGTGTAGGTACAGCTTAAATTTTCTCGTACGTTTAAACTAATAGAGCGGTGAAAAAAAGCAATCGGAACGAAGGGACTCTAATGTCCTCATTCGAGGGATACTTCGAGCTTTATTGACGGGTCTGCATAAGCTTGGAGCTCATAAAATAGGTCGTTTTTCATTATTTTTTCTGATGAGAGTTTTGGGTTGACGAGGTCGGGATTTTCTACACAATTAATATATAGTTTTGCCAAATTTTTTTTTTTTTTACATGGAAATATATTCATAAACAATCAAGTTATTATTATTATTTAAGAAAAAGTAGGTGATTCTGGCAACTAGTCTGAAAAGAAAAATCAAAAAATGTACTTTTAGTATAGTAATTAAATGATAAAAAATTATGTACAATTAAATAATTGATGATAAAATTTAAAAAATAATAACAATAATACTATAATAATACTATATAAAAAATGTATGTAGTTTTAGTGTAATAATGAAACGTATGGCCGGATATTTCTTTGAAATCTTGAAAATTACGAAAACGGCCAGCTGTGTAAAAAAAGTTCGATTTCCGACCAAAAAAATCAACTTTAATCTATTGTGATTAACAAAAAGATAAACATATCGAAAAATCATCGGACCATACGATGGAAAATGTTATGAACTATGCTCTGTCCGAATTGAAAGTAAATCAAATGAACAGTTTTAGACAAACGCCTTACACCGTTTCACAAAAACACATTTTTAAGAAAAACGTTTAAAAAAATACGGTTAATTTTTGGATTGTTCACAAAATTTTCGTTGCAATTTAAAGTTGAGACCTGCGGCTATAAAACTATACAATAAAAATCATATTTTTTAAACTCCAAGAATAAAGCAGACCCCTAACAGAAAAATGTGTGCATACATACATATAGGGACAGGCTATTTTGAAGCCGTTATATCCACATCATGTTGAACTACAAGCTTATTCAACTGCATTAAGTGGAAGATCCCTTTAGGCGAGGAAAAAATGGCTAATTTTCAAGTTTTTTTCCCACCATTTTTGAGACTTAGGTTATGTTTCATTACCACTTTTGGCTGTTGCATCGTTTTTCAAAATTAATCTTGAAAAATGGCGGAGTGTTCTTAGCAGGTTGCTGCGAATGTTGTCAGACGGTGAGACACGTAGCGCCGGCGGGATTAATCAGAAAAAAAACCAATAAATATTTTTATTCCACCACCACTCATACACAGAATATGAACCAAGAAAAAGTGAGAAACGGTAAAAATCCATTAAATGGTACGCTTTGAAACAAAAAGAATGAATTTTCCCAAAAAATGGCTACGTTTTGCATTAAAAAATACATATCTTTAAAATGTTCCAACATTTTGAAGGTCACGTTTTAGACAATAAGGTAAGAAAGATTTATACCAACCTTCATCAGAATCGGTTGATTAGTTTTTTAGCTATACGTCACGCCAGTTTTGAAAATGCAGTTTACAAGACCGTGCCATACCTCCGCCAGTATTAAAGATTGAAAAATAAAAAAATACCCTGTAACAACCAAAAGTAGTAATAAAACATACCCCAAATCTCAAAAACGGCCAAGAAAACTGTCCTTTAAAAAAACAAAATCATGAAAATCAGCACATGTTTTTCTCACCTAAAGGTATTTTCCCCCTCAAGGATGCTCCACGAATTAAGGGGCCAGTCCACTTTGGAGCCACGAAAAAGGCTATTTTCGCGATGTTTTGTTGAGGATTTTACAAAAGATATGAATATAAAAGTTGTTGGGCTTAATAAATAAAGTCTTGAAATACATTTAAAAAAAATTTAATTAATTTTTATTCATTTTGAAGTACAAAAACTATAGTTTAACGTAACGCCTCAAAAATAGGTAGGCTAGGTAGCTCCATCCCAACTCGGCAACGGCTTGTCTGAAACAAAAAAATCAAAGTCCATTAGATTCAGTACGACACCAGCTACAAAATGACCTTCGGACATAAAGTTATATCAAAAAATAAAAAAATGGCCCATGAAAAACGAAAAAAGTATAAAAAAAGCGTTTTCTTTCGCAGTTTTTCGCAAAAAAAAAGTCGATTTCGAAGTAATCGGGGTTCACATGACGTTATGTATGGCAACGATCGGCTACTACGAGGACAGTGCTAGAACGAGTGGAATATTTAAAAATTACCATTCCGCATCTATATATATGTGGTGTGCATTGAATAAATCACCGCTTAAATCACGGATCCTAGAAACTCGTAACAATACCTCATGATTTTCAGTACGAGAAATCTAATTAGCTCGGAAGAGGAACGAAAAGAAACAATCGTCCCGAGCATATATTGAATTAGTTGTACGTGTATGGGTGTATAATATCACGCCCGATCACGAGAGAATCTTTCAGCACAACAATAGAGGGGAACCGTGCTGAATCGAGACGATACTCGAGCTACAGTCACGTCATATACTCGCTAATTGATTCTACGTTGATTATCAACGGCTCGGAATTTTAGAGACGAAAAAATAATAAAGTTGGGCCTCACATGCGTGAGTATATTTGTATATAAGACTGTTTCGAGCAAGAGTTTTACCACGGTGGGTACGAAGGGGTTGGGGGGGGGGGGGAGAGATTCTGTTCGATTCGCTTGACAGGACGAACAATGAGCATCTATCACGGCGTCACTGATCCTCCCGGATACGCCATCAACGCTCTTTTAAACACGGCTCTAAACTACCGCGGACCACCATCATCGAGAGGCCGAGAAAGAAAAAAGGAGAAAAAACTACTCGTTGTATATGTGAGACTGAACTGTAGGGGAAAATGGAGCCTCGAAAGCGTCCACGACACCGTAGGATTCGGAACATTAAGGGGCTATATCAGTGTGAATGCTGAAAATTTGGGTGATTTTCGGGAATTTTTTGGAAAAAAAGTACTCAATTAAATGCTTCGGAAAATTTATAATATATTTGGCTATATCTGACCTATATTACATAATTTTTTCATAGAAAAATATTGAGATCCAAGCGACTTACGCGCTTCCTTCGGAGGCGCCAAAAAAACGTTCCTCCAGTGCTGACATGATTCCGGCCGATTGAGTAGCTGAAACCGAAAAAGGAAAAAATGTCGTTAAACTGGAAGGTATTTCCTGTATAATGACGTAGGATTTTCGAAAAATATCAGAATCTAACAAAATGGCGTAGTTATGAAAAAAAGTCTGTTTTCTTGCCTGTAAAACGGTCGTTCTTTTCAATGCCAAATCGTCAATTTTCATCCAATCAAAAATATCCTACGTCATTGTAGAGTAAATATATTCAAGAGTACTCAGTTCAAATTTCAAATCAATCGGATAATTGCTCTTTGAATTACAAGGCAGCAAATTTGAAAAATATAATTTCGAGAAAAACGCGTTTAAAAATTGAACTATCGATTTTTACAAGATAAAATGATTAGAGATCCGCCTTGAAATTTTGACAGGATATTCTTGAAAGTATAAACTGTCGAAAAAGGCAAAAAAAATCGATTTTTTGAAAGTGTCACACTGGTATAGCCCCTTAAGGCGGGAGCCTGAATTAGAACGACTAAAAAAAGGGTTTTTTCTCGGGAACTTTTTTAGAAGGGAAAAACAAGTGACAAGTTTACCCCGGTAAACATTGAGGTACCTTGTCATGTATATTTGAAATGTACAAAAAAAATTACAACACAAAACAATAAATGACTGCAGATTTATCAGCCTATTCCATGTGCGTCTTGCCACTGCAGTCCCCAATCGGTGGGAAAGATGAAGCTCGTGATTCTTGACTGAACCAAATAAGCCAATAAAATTTCCAATTGTCATGTATTTTTCTTCTGCGTGAATCAAGAAAAAGCTGCAAAAATCGTGAAATTATAACTTTTCTCCGGTTTGAAAAAAAAGGCGTGTAAAAAACACTTTAACGTGCTATAAAAATTATTTAAAAATACTTTTCCAACGACTTTTTGAATTCACTTAGACGAGATTTCCATGCTGAAGAAAATAAACTTTGGTTTGATTTGGTTTGAAACAGGTCGCTTAGCTTTTTTGCTATCACGCCCGCCAATTTGGAAAAATCGGGAAAATGAAAAGTGGAGAAACCGCGCTTCAAAGTTTTCAATAGGAGGAAATATCAATATCAAATATCAATGGCTTCCCTGCTTTTGGCCTTGTATCTTTGAAAATATTTACAATTGGCTGTAACTTTGTAAATATATTCTTGGATAATTTATCTATCGATTTAAGCAATAAAAAAAACAATTTTCTGGACCTTCTAATTCAGGCTCCCGCCTTAAGAGATAAGGCCACTGTAGAAATTTCAAAAAATCTTTTTTTTTCTTAAAAGATGCCTTAACATCTTAAAAATGACATACTCAAAGGATTAAGGTGGGAAAAATGTCCAAGTACTTCTATTTTGAATTTTGGCGCAGCCCCTCTCAGTCCGATGCAATCCGTACCGAAAACTTTAAACGCGTTTTTCTCGAAACTACATTTTTCAAGTCGGCCGGACTGATAACTCGAACAAATCTTGACCGATTGAATTGAAATTTTAACTGTATATTCACAATTACATTCTGCATAGAAATACGTACGATTTTCTCGATATATTACCTAGTTTATTTTTATAAACAATTTTCGGACGATGTTTTTTGAGCATTTTGAACTTTTATTTAAAAAACCCGCTGTTTTTCAAAAATCGATATATCAAAAAAACCTACGTACTTCTGTAGCTATTCACATCTATAATTTTATCGAGAAATACGTACGATTTTCTCGATATATTACATAGTTTTGTTTATAAACAATTTTCGGACGATGTTTTTTTGCGCATTTTGAACTTTTATTTAAAAAACCCGCTGTTTTTGCAAAAATCGATATATCAAAAAATCCTACGTACTTCTGTAGCTATTCACATCTATAATTTAAAAAAATTCATTCACTGAAAATCAAAAATTGCAGGTGCCGTTGGTTTGGCCACGTGCCTATGAAAAAAAGGCTTCATCGAAGAAAAGCTGTGCAGCCGCCATTTCGTTTTGTATCACTTTGAAAAAAAAAGTTCATACACTTTATGATATGTACAATAAAGGACCTTTTTCAGAATCTCGATTTATTCCATTGTCGCGCTAAAAAAATTCCCAAAATATACTTATTTTTTTCCCCGCTACAGTGGCCTTGCCCCTTAAGTGCGGGATCAGTATCGAGTGATCACTACGAAATGAGTGCCAAGTCCGTGGAGTTTCTCGAAGAATGTCACCTTCTGTAGTTCATATTAACGGGGCTGCATAATCTTGAAAATGTTTAAAATACGAATTTTCATTGCATTGTTTTACAGTCAAGGGTCTTAACTTTGATTTGCGACGAAGATTCAACAAAAATTCCGAAAATTGACTGAGTTGTGACGATTGTTGTGAAGGGTCCGAACTTCAAATTTGGGCAGAGCATAGTTTATAACAATTTCTATCGTCTGACCAGATGATTTTTTATCTGTTTATCCGTTTGTTAATAAAAAAAGCTTGGAGTTGTTCTTTTTGGTCAGAAATAGAAAAGTTATTTATACAACGTGGCATTTTCGAAATTTTCAATATTTCAAAAAAGTATCCGGTCATACATTTTAATATTATACTAAAAGTACATTGAATTTTTGTTATTGTGGTTTCATTATTAATCTTTTTTTTCTCATTTATTCATTTATTATTTATTATTTAAATATATATACTTTTAATATTATACTAAAAGTGCATTCTTCAATTTTTTATTTCAGATGACCCTGATTGTCAGAACCACCTACACCGGTTGGCCATCCAGCAACGAAGGAACTTTGTTTAAATAATAAAAAACTTCATCACTTGTAAATATTTTTCAATAAAAAACTCAAACTTGGCCAGACTACGTACAAATTGTATCTAAATTCAACATTTTGGGCACAAATCTCATACAGACGCGTTGAAAAAAATTCCATTTTGCAATTCACAACGAAAAGAGTATGGGTAAAAAAATGGGTTAAATTTGGGAAAAAAACGTAAAATCAATGTAACATGTATAAAATAACAAGGATCGCTAAATCTCTCAATTACAAATATTCAAGTACGATCGTTCGAGGTTGGATCGAATGCGTGGGGTGTTTCAAAAATATATGTCAGATTCCAACGCATCGACAAATTTACGAGGCGAGACGCCATATATCAAACTTCGTACTATGTATGCCAATGTTATAACTCTGCCTTGTATAATCATCCGTGTATATAGATAACATAGATATGTTGCCAGTAGAGTTTTATTAAAAAGTCGATTATCGCTGGAGAGACAGTACGTCAAACGGAGCAAGCAAATTTCCAGCCTTAATAGTATGATTACAGGTATGAATAAAGTTTCGAAGTAATAATTCTCTATATACGATGATGCTATGAGTATGCAATATGGAATTATACTACAATTTCGCTGATGTATATGCATACACGTATATAGACGCTTTTGAATCAAATTGCAGTATTATATGTGTGTATATATACATACCGAGTGAGTCACTCGAAGTTAGACACTAGGCCATTTCCATTTAGACGTTGGAAACGGTTCCACGTATCATTCAGACATGAAAAAATGTTAGGCACTCAATGCAGATTTTAAAAACGTTATCGAGGACAGATTATTATTTGCTCCTGGAAATGTACCACGTTCATTATCGTCCACCTCGAGCTAATTAACGTTTTATTAATTTTTTTCGAAGTCAAGGTCATCCCAAGTTCAAGATAAGTACGTTGATTTGTTTAAAGGGTTACCCCCACTTGCGATTTTGAAAAAATCGATTTTTTTTATTGCATTTTTTTGAAGTATAAGTATCCGGGCCCATACAGAAGTATGGGCCCGCAATAGATGACTCTATGTAAGTTTACAAAAAAAAATATTTTCTTCGTGTAAACTGAAATTGAAACTTTAAACGCGTTTTTCTCAAAATGGCATTTCTGAAGTCGGTGACCAAGATTACTCGAACACTAATGAACCGATCTTCTTGAAATTTTGCAGGCTTATTTAATACATAAAAATGTAGTCTTTAATCGTTCGATTTTTTTTTTCGAAAAAAAAATGGCCGTTTTATAGCCAAAAAACGGCCGGTTTTTTTCGTTAAAATCAAACCATTAACTTTGACTGTCCGCCATTTTGTGAAAAATGAATATTTTTTAAAATCCTTCGATTAAAGACTAGTTTATACTTATATTTGACTAAATCCCGCCGCATTTTTTTTTCAGATGATCCACTTTGCCGCAATGTTGGTCACCGCAAACCGTGTATATAAAAACATTATTTCATTGACGGCCATTTGCCACTAAACAATGTAATATTTTTCAATAAAAAAATTACTGAAAGTTCTTCAAGATGTGTTCTTTAAGATGGTATATTGATCGATTAAAAAAGTTTTGTAGTTTTCTTTTAAAAAAATCATGAAAAAGGCCTTTCTTTGCGCTACAAGTGGGGGTAACGCCTTAAAAAGAAAACAAGTGGGAGGCTCGGGAGAAAGTTTATCATTTTGACAGGTGGAAGCGGACTTGGAACTTGATTGATCCCTCTGTGTTAAAAAAAAGGTTCGAGGCAGCCTGAAATGTAGGGAATTTATGGAAGTTCTCGAGTGTTTAATTTAAAGTGACCCACCCGGTATATGCACCTTATATAAAATTTATGTTTCACAAAACTACGATTTCAGATAACAGTTCCACGTATACCTAAGCGTATATACGGAAAGTGTAGTATGGTAAAACTTGTGAAACAAAAATTCCCCATCTGAAAAACTTTACTGCTACACAATATATCAATTATAATACATACGGCGCGCTCTCGATGTGATTATCACGCAAAGCACATTAGGGTTGCTTTAAGGGGTTAGGCCACAGTAACGGGTATAAAATCCTGTGCGAATTTGACAATTTTTTTTCGTATGAAAAAGTGATTCACTCATAAAATTAATGACACGTCTATTTAGTATGAATATCAAGCTGTTAGAATTTTTTTTCGATGTCCAAAATGGCCGACTACTAATATTTTCTTTTTTAAATATTTTTTTAGGTTCTTCGCGGCATGACATTTAGCATCCACAATTTTTGACCTACAACAAAAAACAAAAATTCTCGTCAATCTACATTACCTTCAAATATTTTTTTTGGACATCCAAAAAATTTCGGTTAAGAATTTCGGTAGGGATGCGGTAGGAACTGGGGACTCCCCAACAGCTTTTTTCACGGCACACGACATTTGTGCGTTGCCTTAACATTATCTGTTTCAATTGTGTTAACGATGGCAAGTTAACCAAATAAGTCAAGTTTTCCTGAGGTTATGCTCTATTATTTCCTAGCAGAGAAGTCGGCCGCGGAAACGCATCGTTGCCTGGAGGAAGTGTATGCCGAACATGCTTCATCGAGAACGTGCAAAGTAGAATGTTTTCGCCGCTTCCAAAGTGGTGATTTCTCTTTGAACAAAAAGGACCGCGGTAGCCAGCCAAACGCACACTGACAGGAAAATTCTATTGATATAAACTAATCGCGTCTATTTGATTTTTGTTTATTTGAATTAACTAGATTTTTCGTGAAATCAAATTTTTCCTATTGCATTTCATCATTGAAATTATTTACTTTGAATATATTTATTTATTCAAATCAAAATATATTCAATATCGTCCAATAACTAAATATTTTATTCAATCCTAATAAATCTGTCATTCGGCGTCATCTGCTCAAAAAACAATTTAGTTGAATCCACTAAATGGATCTATTTGATTTTTAAAAATTAAGATTAAATAGAATTTTCTTAGAGTCAACCATTTTCCTATTTGACTGTATGGTCTATCTTTACTGCAACACACATATCAAAGAGGTGTGGGGGTAGAGAGGGTGGAGAGAGAGGAATTATATATATATATATATATATAGGTTATGTTAGAAAAATATATAGCATGTTATTCGATAAAACTCTGTAATTATCACTATGATATTAAGGCGTTACCCTCACTTGTAGCGCAAAAAAGGCCTTTTTCATGAATTTTTTAAAATATAACTACAAAACTTTTTTAATCGATCAATATACCATCTTAAAGAACACATCTTGAAGAACTTTCAGTAATTTTTTTATTGAAAAATATTACATTGTTTAGTGGCAAATGGCCGTCAATGAAATAATGTTTTTATATACACGGTTTGCGGTGACCAACATTGCGGCGAAGTGGATCATCTGAAAAAAAAAATGCGGATGGATTTAGTCAAATATAAGTATAAACCAGTCTTTAATCGAAGGATTTTAAAAAATATTCATTTTTCACAAAATGGTGGACAGTCAAAGTTAATGGTTCGATTTTAACGAAAAAAACGGCCGTTTTTTGGCTATAAAACGGCCATTTTTTTCGAAAAAAAAATCGAACGATTAAAGACTACATTTTTATGTATTAAATAAGCCTGCAAAATTTCAAGAAGATCGGTTCATTAGTGTTCGAGTAATCTTGGTCACCGACTTCAGAAATGCCATTTTGAGAAAAACGCGTTTAAAGTTTCAATTTCAGTTTACACGAAGAAAATATTTTTTTTTGTAAACTTACATAGAGTCATCTATTCCGGGCATATACAGAAGTATGGGCCCGGATACTTATACTTCAAAAAAATCGATTTTTTCAAAATCGCAAGTGGGGGTAATCCCTTAACTAATTGATATAGTTTATGTGATACAGCCAATATTTATAAGAATTCATTTGGTCTCTTAGCCATATCTGTGACTAAGATGATACAAGCACTCGGTAGCATAGGGGCAGCGTGCGTAGCCGTGAGTAGGTAAGGTTTAAGGAGAGGGTAGGGGTTTCAGCGTGAAAAAAAAACACTTTTTTGCGAATTTTTTTCATCTATATGGATAGAGTCAATTCATTGAAACCTTTTGTACATTGTTAAGTGTCATTTCAAGAACATTCCGTGAAATTTGTACGCGAAAATATCAACAAACACGCCGGTGACAAAGCTTTTTCAAGAACGCCTTTGGAACAACAAGATTTGCGGTGTTCACTGTATCTCAGCTAGAAATTATCTGAAATCAAGTACCATTAAAATTTAGTCAAAGTATCATCAAATCCTCCCCCAACGGTCTTTGATATTTTTTTTTTCATTTCTAAATGATTGGTGGTCATGTACAGTGAAAAGTGCTATTTTTCACGAAAAATTCCGCCATTTTGGGAGTGGAAAACCCCCTCAATGTAAAAAAAATCTCAAACTAACCGTTGGGAGGAGGTATTTTATATGTAGAAAGTGTGTACCAAGTTTGAAATAAAACGGTCATGTAGTTTTCAAATGGCAGTGAACACGGACTTTGAAAAAGTGGTTTCGAGAAAAACGCGTTTGAAGTTTTAGCTGTCGGAGCTATAGTGTTAGAGGAGCGGGACTAAATAGTCAATAACTTCGAGAGTTTTGCTCTGATTGACTTGAAATTTTGGGATTATATTCTTGAAATGTTGAATTATAAAAAAAGACGGAAAAATCGATTTTTCAAAAGTGCAAACCCCTACCCTTCCCTAAATTCCCATGTAGGTGAAATATTTTCTTCGCTAGAATCCATATTGGGTCGCCTGTCGTAACAAAAATGCCAGCATTCAGCCATTAAACGGTTTGCTGATAATCGGCCAATAATTCGTCGACCAGCATTGGGGTACTGTAGGCGGATGAACGGCTTGCCAGATCTATGCCAGCCATTCGTGGGCGAATACTATCGCACCGATAATGTGGCGATCAGCATTGGGGTATCGTAGGCGGATGAACGGCTTGCCAGATCTATTCCAGCCATTGATGGTTTGTTTTTGGGTGTTTTGCAAATGCAGGTCGTTAAACTGTAACACGTAAAAACAAGGGATAAGGTTTCGAAAAGCATATCCCACTGATGAAGCTGAAATTTTGCACCAACCTTCTTTTCAATACTTTAAGAGAACCTTTAAAAGGATATTGGCGACTAGCAATAGTTTTCGATATATCGTATATTGAAAGTTATCTATTGTACTGCGCTTCTACTATATTAAATAAACCCAAACAAAGCCATCCCACATGGCAAGTGATATGCACATACGGGTGAGCACTGTTTGCCAGGAAGCAGCGCGGCCGGAGGAGTGGGGGGTGTCTATCGGATATATAGATATACTCGTATGGCGTGAAATAATAAACTTTATAATGCGATATATCGAAAACTATTGCTAGTCATCAAAAATCCGTTAACGGTTTCTCTTAGGATAATGAGAGGAAGTTCATTGCAAAATTTCAGCTCGATCAGAGGAGTATGCTTTTCGGAACTTCACCCAAAACGAGCGTGTTATTTTTACAGCCTAAATGGACCGAAAAAATTGTCGGTAAACTTTAATGTCACGAATAAAATTATCGGCATAAAAGTAAGGAACGAACAAACGATGGATTCTGTAAGTGTTAGAAATGGCTAAGTGGGTAGAGCGCCCGACACTAGAACGAAAGGCGCAGGTTCGATCCCGATGAAAGGTAAAAACTTTGAACAATCCAGAAAGCGTTTTTAATGCAATTATTCTATGTACATGGACATAAGTAAAGCATAAGAAAACAAAAAAGATACTACTAGAATTTTTATATTCATAATTTGTCAATTTTTTGTTTTTCATTTCCGGCAGAAGATCCGGCAGCAGTTGCTGGGCCAATATGGGCGTATGATAGTTGGCCAAGTCTTAGCAGCCATTCATGGTTTACCATTGCCAACCATGCATGGTGCTGATCTGGCCCGTTTGTATAGCCATTACCGCGCCATCGTTTGTTCTCTGGCAACCAGTCGTGGGCCATTACTGTGCCGACTGTAAAACCCTATTTGGGAAATCATCTCAAAAGACCAGGGAATGACGAATAACGATACCAAACCGTTGTCGTAAAACTCTCAATGAAGTATTTCATTTTATTTTGGATTTTTGAAATATCCATGTATATAGTACACTTAGATTTACAGTGTACATTGTAAGCAAATACAGATTAAGTTGATTCGAATCTTTATTTATTCAATTTGAATATATTCAATATTTAAAAAGAATATCTGAAACAAATAAAAAAATATCTTTCAAACAAATAAGATCGTAGTAGGCTGTGAGCCAAGGAAACAACCTATTTGATTCAAATAGATCCTATTTAAATTAAATATTTTTTTCGGCATTGCAGGTTGTCGAAAACCATCACTGGGGATCGTTATCGACTGCAACTGACTGAAATGAGAGAATGGCCACAATTTGATTTTGCAGCACGACAACGCTATGCTGCATGTTGCTCAACCGGTTAGGAAGTACTTAGGAGGACCGAACTGGGAGGTCCTGCCATGTCCGCCAAATTCCCCAGACATCGCTTCCTCCGATTACCATTTGTTCCGGTCGGTGTGGTCAGCGCTCGCGACTCAGCACGTCACCTCTTACGAAGGAGTCGAAAAATGGCTGGATGACTGGGTTGCCTCTAAACGACCCGAATTCTTCCAGCGTCGAATACAATTGTTGGGCGAAAGATGGGCCAACGTTGGCCGTTGGGCAATACTTTGAATAAACCAGTTCGTTGATTTCGTACCGAACCACTATGTTTTCTTTCAATCAACAATCGGCGGCTTCATACGCAACCACCGTATGTATATGGGTGTGTATGCCCGTGTGTGTACACAAGTGTGCAGATAGATGCGCAAGTAAGAAAATGCTTCATAATCGTAGCAACGTTCCTCGCGTGTCGCTGTAAAATATCACTCCTAATGTGATTATTGTTTCAAATGTGCTGTTAAAGTGTACTTTTGAAGCAATCATTCATTCTGTGCCGTAATGAAAACTGTCTTGCAAAATGCGGCGTACTTATATGTGGATGGGGTAGTAGACTTCGTATATACCCGCGCGGGAATTACGTCGGAAGAGAGAGGGAAAGGGAGAGGGAGAGAGAGAGTGAGAGAGAGAGGGAGGGAGAGAGAGATGGAACAACTCGCAAGCGGGCGTATGTACGATGGACGTTGCAATTGTAAATTCGAGGGACGTTGTTAACGACCATCATGCAAGACCGACACATTTGCCCTAATCGGGAGACTCGCCGCGAACAGTTTTCTCATATGCTGTCTCAAATTGTAGAACCTTTTTTGGATTTGCGGGGTGCGTAATAATTCAATTGAGGGATTTTTTTTCTTTTTCTTGGTCTCTCCAGCTCTCTCTCTCTCTCTCTCTCTCTCTCTCCCTCTCTCTCTCCCTCTGCCCCTGTCTCGTTCCTTTGATTGGGACGATACAAGCAATTTCATGAACACTTCCCAGGTAGGAATTGACGATGAAAAAAGGGCTCGCCAAGCTCTGAAACAAGGCTCACATTTTTTAATTCAGGCTGAGCACCAGCCTGATTTCAGGCCTAGCTGAACCTTTGAATGATAACGCGGTTTCAGGCTCTTGCACACAGGCTTGACCAAAGGCTGGTAGAAAAGCCTGTACTAAGCCTGAAACGACGAAACAACAAGGCTCAAAATGAGCCTTAATGAAGCCTTCACGAGCATTTATGTCCAGGCTTTTCCCAAACTCTTCCCGAGGCTATATGAGGCCTGTTTTTAGTTTTCAATATTCTACATTGGGGCAAATTTGATAAATTTGTGAAGAATTCATTTGATTTGTTATATATATTTATTATTTGTTATATTATTTGTTACAAAATATATTTAAAAAATATTTAAAAAAACAAAACTTTATTTTATTGCGTACTTTTATTTTCGTATATACTTTTTTGTGTACCTCATAAATATCGATAAGAGCATATGTTTAAATGTTCTGAGCTGCCTCCTTCGCTTTCGTTTTTCGTGCCTTCGCACCCGAAAAATTTTTTGCTAAATTTTTTTTTCATAAAAGTCCAGAAAAAATATTATTTTAAACTTATTTTATTTTATCACAACCTGAAACAAGCCTGCATCCAGCCTTGATTTATCAGCCTCAAAATTCACCGGCTGAGTAAAGCTTGAAATAACCCTGAGTTTAGGCTAAGTAGCCAGTCTTGGTTCCAGGCTGCTCCAAACGATGCAATGAAACCTGGGCCAGGTCTGTCTCACTCAGGCTCGGTGAAACAAGGCTCGCATAAGCTTGTTTCCATCGTCAGCCTTTTGATTTCCTACCTGGGTTGTTCCTTCGTGCCAAACGAGATGAAAACTCATTCTCTCTCTCTCTCTTTCTCTTTTTCTCCCTTTCCCACAGGGTTCATAATGGGGATGCTTTGTTCACGCTGCTTTATATTTCCCCTCACGCGTCTCCGCGTTGGCGGACGTATATTTCAAGCGTAAATTGCCGCCCTCTTTCCAATGAGAACGAGAGATGCGCCTCCTGTATAAATGCGATATCGGAGAGAGTGAGTGAGAGAGAGAGAGAGAGAGAGAGAGAGAGAGCACGCTCTCTTCGCTCGCGAGCCCCGGGGATTCCGCGGGGACGATGAGGCAGGCATACTAGTGATCGTGTTGCTGCTGTTGCTGCTGCAGTTTTGCCTCGTCTTCCTCACACAAATTCATATATATATATATATATATATATAGAAAGAGAGAGAGAGAGAGAGAGAGAGAGAGAGTCACTTGATGGTGATGGCCGCGTTGTTCATTTAGCGATTCGACACGCGCGCTACAGATCGACTTGCCTACGGCACTCGAGAGGCGAACTTGGACACACACACACACACACACACACACACACACACACACACACACACACACACACACACACACACACACACACACACACACACACACACACACACACACACACACACACACACACACACACACACACACACACACACACACACACACACACACACACACACACACGCACACGCACACACGCACGCACGCACACACGCACACAAACGCACGCACACGTGTGTTTGTGGGATAAGGATATTTTGAACGCGTTATATATATGTAATGTTGACTATCAGCCTCGTTTACGGGACGGTCTTTAAAGTCACATTTGAGCAACAATTGATTTCGGAGGAAGGGCGAAAATAAATGTGCTTACATTTATTGAATAGATCTGCATGAGAGCTTAAAATGTATAAGCTGCGATTTTTTATAACATGGTTTTATAGCTCAGGGTCTTAACCGTAAATGACGACAAAGATTCTGTAAAAATACCAAAAATTTACCGAGTTATGATTTTTGTGAATGATAAGATCGCCTACTGCGCTACGGCGAACCGTCCCGCTGTGATTTGCCCTTTGTTCGTCTTCGTTTTTCTCAAAACTTTTATGAAACGGTGCAAGTCGTGTTTCAGAACCTATTTATTCGTCTGGTTTACTTCAGATTCGGACAGAGCAAAGCTTGTAACGTTTTCTATCGTATGACCGGATGATTTTTTATATGTTTATCCATTTGTTAGTAACAGAGGATTGAAGTTGTTTTTTTTTAATCGATCTATTTCTACGGTTTGCCATTTTCGTGATTTTTGAAATTTCAATGAACTATTCGGTCAGACGAAAGTTTTATTATTGTACGAAAAGTATATTTTTTATTTTTTATTTCAGACCCCTCGAGTTGCTAGAACCTACACCGTTTGGTTATGAAGCGACGGCGGCATTTTGTTTAAATAATAATTACTTTAGCATTTATCAATATTAAAAAAACTCAAACTCAGTAAGAATGTATTAATTGTGTGTAAAATGCTGATCTCGTCATCCCAATACTATCACCACAAAAAATATTGAAAATCGTTTTTTGGGCCCTAAGCTTGTGTAGATCCTTTGAAGGTAATTTTAAAGACATCGGGGTCTTACAGAACGCCCTATATATATATATATATATATATATATATATATATATATATATATATATATATATATATATAGGGCGTTCTGTTATGAATCGATTTCGAGATAAAAATAATCTGCTTTTGGTTTTTCGCATGCCATTTCTAAAAATGATAACATTTTTGACCCGGTTAAAAAAAAATACTCTTGGTTATTTGTTTTATCTATAAAAGTCTTCTGTTTAATCTTAAATGCTAACATTTAAGATTGAACAGACGACTTTATGAAAAGAAGACTTTATGAAAAAAGATCTGAAGCAGAATTTTCATACAAATCAATTCGAACATCTGACTTTGACATCTGCGGTGTAAAAAAATGGACTACGCATATCGTGCCAATTACTTTAAAGAGTTGCTTAGTTATCGTCGATTCATATATTTTGTAGAAATGGCATGCGAAAACCCAAAAGCAGATGATTTTTTTTTTTCAAAAAATAACAAAATCAAAAAAGCCCAAAATCTAGAAAAACGTGGGCCTTTTACTAAACTGAAATTTCAGCATTTGGTAGGATATGATCTGACCTATCGACAGCAGGATTATCCATTCACAAGGTCACCTTGTATATATATATATATATATATATATATATATATATATATATATATATATATATATATATATATGCATCGTATGTATATTTGCAACTCTGTAAATAAACGTCATCGATTTCAAGTATTCATTGAACTACCACCAACACACGTATATTCTAGCCTCGTATTTTCCAGCCTCGTCGGGAATTTTTCTTTTTTTCCCCTCCTGGAACATTTTTTTCTTCTTCGAACGATGAAACATTTCTCGACCAGCATTATTTAAGGAAATCCTATCGCCAGGCTTCAATCCATAGGATTTTCATAATTATTTTTTTGAGCTTCACTAAATATATTAATAATCGTCTCTGTAAAATTTCAGGGTCGGTTATCGTCCTAATTGCAGAGAAAAAAAAATTAAAATTGCGTATTTTTGTGAAGGAATTCCGAGACGACATACAAAAACCCAATTTCCGGTCGCTACAAAAGTGTATATAATAGTGGGAATCCGTCAGATTCTTAAAAATAATCAGATTTACATACGTAACACTTGTAGTAATGCAATGCTCTCAGAAAAATTACGCTTATTGACCTGATTTTTATGTAATATCAAGTTTAATTTGAACTTCCGGTATTGGATTTATTACCACTTGCTACGATAAAGAGACGTGACAGCAAGGCAACAGCTGACTAGTCCTAACCTCATCTCATTCATTTGAATTTCCACACATATTTCATTTTTAACCGACATATTTCGCCGACACAAATTTGCCACGCTTTCTGCCAGTTGTGGCCCGAATTCAATGTTTTATATTTCCCGCACCTGACATTATTTTGACAGATCGACGTTGAAAAGCATGGCGGTTAAACTCGCCTGGTTCAGTAAAAAGAGACGGAGATAGAACCAATGTGGCCAAACATCAAACCTAGAAATACTGCGCGAATCGTTGGAATAACTATTTTTTCGTTTTTCGAATTAAGACGGAATGACACCTCATCGCGGTCGGTATGGTAGAACAATTATAGATTCCCAAAAATCTCTGAAACGGCTCTTCAGATCCCGTCGAAACTTTGCCAAACGACGTCAAATAGATAGACGAATAGCTTCTAGCCCCTCAAATTTTCTAAATTTGAGAAAAAAAAACTAGATTGGCTTATGATAAGCCAATCTACATTTTTTTTCTCAAATTCAGAAAATTTGTGGGGCTAGAAGCTATTCGTCTATCTATTTGACGTCGTTTGGCAAAGTTTCGACGGGATCTGAAGAGCCGTTTCAGAGATTTTTGGGAATCTATAATTGTTCTACCATACCGACCGCGATGAGGTGTCATTCCGTCTTAAATGTGAACATTCATTGAAAAGTTTACACATGGAAAATTGTAGCTATTACAAATGATTTTTTTGCAAACGTTAAAAATATACATTGTACAAGTCTGTACAATGTATGATCGTTGGTATGACTAGTGTGAAGCGATAGGATGATTACCTCGACGACTCAAAAAGTTACCAAGCCAATGGAAGAAGAAACTCAATTACATCGGGGATTATTTATCGGTATCCCCAGCGAATTATCATACCAATAAAGATTCATCGGTGTTTTTTCCAGCGCGTATTGACCGTAGATCCTCACATGGCCATATTCATTACACAAGTAAATAAATAAATACTTGAACGCTTGGATAAGTATGCTAATTAATGTATAAGAAGACACAAAAACACGTTGTCAAGCATATCGATATGCATGGATGCTTTCTCGCATGTCAATAATGCGTACGCCGAGAACATGCGTTGAAAAAAAAAATACGCACTTATGTGCATCTATATATATTTACACCTTCGGGCACACTTCTGTAAAAACAGCGTGGCCAATAAGTCCAAGGCGTGGATGCTCGACGAAAAAATTAATTACCACAATCGTGGGGGCCCCAGGTGCTTTATACGCTCAATTCGAGCCACCTTTCATTCCGACGTGAGGCTCCTACGGGCCTCCGTGAACTCACGTCTACTCAGATCTCGTTCTTCGTTTGTGTTCATAAAAAAAATGCCTGTGCTACTTTATATATAATATAATATACTACATTTATATGTAATTTATGTAGATAAACGTGTCCATGAAAATATATACGCAGATAAAGATAAGGCGTATATACATAAAGCTATGTACTTAGATAAACGTATGAATAGCACGAGCCTATAAGTTGTCGGAATCAAGACGAGGACGAGAACGTTGCGAGAGCGTTTACTCGGCTCATAAAGCCTTCGGAGTCACGAGTATGGTCGAGTTGCTTCGGTGCATACGTCAGGGCGCACGCACCGCGTGTGCCCGCCACGTGGAAATCCCAGAAGCATATAGCACACCTTTAGATACCCACTCATGGGTAGAATAACAAATAAATGACGACGAGTAAAATACGTATGTAAATAAAGTATGTATGTATGTGCATACGTGTGCGCCAAGGTTATTGTGACCAACACGTTTTCGATATATTTGAAAAAAATGTTTGTTCACATACACTGAGAAAAAAAACCAATTGAATCAAAACAATATATTGGTTGATCCAAATAAATGTGCTGCTGCGGAGTGCCACCGATATATGAGATTGTTACAATACTATAAAATATTGGAAAATGTGATTGTTTTAAATAACACATTATTTTATTTGAAAAAGCTCTTTTGTTCTCTGAATATCTACATTATCCTTCAATAAAAATTATATTCTATTGAAATCATTCTATATACAATCCGTAGATGTATCGGATGATATAATTAATCGGTTGCTACAACATTTTTTATTTCGTACAAAAATATGATCAATAGAATTAATTATTTCTTTACTACATCGAAACGAATATGCCATGGGACGTAAGTTTTTCAATTTGTTGTAAATCTTCAATAAAAAGTGAGCATTAGAATGATCATCCACGATAATAGTGGAGAGAATGGCAGATATCCAATGGAATATCCATGGAGAGAATATCAGATATTCAACTGATAAGAAGAGATACTATACTTTGATCTTAGCCACAGGCCAAGAAGCGATACTCTTTAGACTTTCTCCGGCGTTTAAGGGGGGATTGTCTTTTTTTTCGCAAAATTTACCGCTTTTTGGGAATTTTTTTGGGAAGAAAGTATACAACGGAAAACTTGTGAAACTTGGCATATAGTTTTATTGATCTGTTTACTACATACAAAAATTTTTTAAAACAATTTCATCAAAAAATCCGCCTCCCACCCCCCTCGACGCGCGATGGTCCTTTTTTGATGGTGTGCACGATTACAGCCTTCACGTTCATCCTGCAACAAAAACCCAAAAAGCATTTTACTTTAGACACATATAGCTATCGTTCGATGAAGGGAAAAAAAATTGACGATTTGGTGACGTTTTGAACTTGAAGTATCGATTTTTCGAAAAAAATTGATCGATTTTTTGTTATAAATAAAAAACTATTAAACGTATTGCTTTTTTGCTTCATCAAACGATAAAAGGATGTCAGCTGAGCATTCTGTCCAAATTTGAAGGCAATCGGTTGAATAGTTTTTGAGAAATCGTGCACACCATCAAAAAAGGACCATCGCGCGTCGAGGGGGGTGGGAGGCGGATTTTTTGATGAAATTGTTTAAAAAAATTTTTGTATGTAGTAAACAGATCAATAAAACTATATGTTAAGTTTCACAAGTTTTCCGTTGTATACTTTCTTCACAAAAAAATTCCCAAAAAGCGGTAAATTTTGCGAAAAAAAAGACAATCCCCCCTTAAGTAGATTTTCGGTCCGCGCTACGCTTACGAGAAACGAGCGCGCGTGCGGCTTCTAGCGGTTACTCCGAGAACTACGGGTTTTCTCACACCTATAATTTCGGTGGCGCACGGCCATGATTTGGTTGAATTTTTTCAACCAAATGCGCAAGAAATACATTTTATTTTCGCATAATATTTTAACCAATTCAGATATTTGCTTAATATTTTGCAATCAAAATAAAATATTAATGTTTCAACGAATAATGTACTTGGAAATCAATACCGGATATGGTGAAAAAAATAAAATAACATATTTACTCAATAGAAATTTTATCTGAATCAAACGAGCGAAATTCAATTTTTCTTGTGCACTCGAATCAATGATATTGATGTTATGAGTTGAAACGCTTTTTTGTTCGTTGCAGAAAATGCATTCAAAACTATATAATTTGTTCACGATAATTTTTTAGATAGTTTCAGTAATATATTGTTCTCGGCTGACAATATATCTTTTGAATGAAAATAAAACTTTCAATTTTATCGTGTTATTAAAGTCAATAGCGTTTTGTTTGGACTAATAAATCCGATTATGTACACCAACAATTTTACAATTGAATCAACGAAATTTCATTCAATAACACCAACGATATTGGATCAATGATTTTTTTCTCAGTGTAGTTTGGTAGGTGCATATCGATAGTTACATGATCAGAAGAAAAAATAATGTGAACATTTGGGTCAGATGCAGAAATTGTCGTAGGGATCGAATTGGATTATCATACTTGTCCCCACTTCCTGATTGGGATCGAATGGGTCAATGGATTTCTATACTAAAACGGCAGGTTTGTACATTGCATTCTAATTAGGATTTCCCATTGGAATCCAATGTGCCGATCCAATTTGAATCCTAAAGGATTCAAACATCATAGATCAGAATCCGATGCGATTCTTGATGAGTCCCATCGCATTCTGTATTGTGAATTTTCTAAAGACAATATACATATATGGGGTAGGGTGTCCAATTATTGGCTCTTAAAGCCCAATTATTTGCACTTTAAGGACCACTGTGTAGGTAGAAAAAAAGTGTCAATAATTAGTGGGGTGCGAAAATAAGGTCGCTCTACCCTATACAAAATGAGCGGATCTCGAGGAAGTATAAATCTTATCTCAAAAAAGTATAAATCGCTTAAAAAAGTACATCTTAGAAATCGATTGGAATTACATAACTGAAAAGCCACTGTAATTGTCGTTTGTTATTTATTTTACTGTACTTTGACACAATATCACCACAAAACGTGCATGCTCGCGAAGCGTGCAAGTTTCAACACGCTGAGTTTTTTCTCGTAACTTTCCACTTGTTTTTTATTCGAGTGTCGTAAGAATTCTCAAGCGGCGTTCATCGGGGAATAGTGCGAAATCCAATTGGATCCCGATGAGGAATTCCTATGTTCGGTGTCTTGATGACAAATATCTACCCCGATAAACTTGTACACGAGTTCACGAAAGGATATTTTTTTAAAAATCCAGCAAATATGATGTCGTTAAAGTTTGCATCGTTCGAATGCAACGTTTTTTTTCTTCACATTTTATTTCTCTATTTTCACCATTATCCAGAGCCTTTTTTGGAAAATTGAAGTCCTAAACTTCTAATAAGAATTCGTTTTCAATGTGGACTCCCTATCGACCCTTATAGAAACGTGGTGGGATCTGACGACTCCCCAACTAATTTCTGCACGGGAGATTACTATAGAGTTTTTCAATCTCGGGCTCTACTTGGAGGTCCAGATGAAGGGCAGGGAAATTCTGGTAGCGTTCATTTTCACATACAGAAGGTTTAGGAAAAAGCTTCAGTTGTTTTGACGCCAAATTCGCTTGTATGGACAAAGTTTGTACAAACGATAGATATCGACTAAGCGTCGACTAAATCTACCAGCCCAATTCCAGTCTGAAGCAATGATCGCTGGATGAAAACGCTTCCCAGGCATTCGAAGAATTGGGTGAACAGCGCAATGTTGACGGGTCAACAGTATCCCGACGCTGGCAAGCCAAGGGGAAGGTACGGGGAGTAGGGAAATGGGTGTTTCACCAGCTGAGCGAGAACGCCATTACGAGGCGACTGAACGTCACCATTTATTTGCTTGCGCGGCGCTAAAAACAAGTTTCTTGAGGCGTATCGTACCAGGGGGGTGCTGGATTTATTCTTTTCTTAAGTATGGGCCATTTTACTTTGTGCCGCCCCCCCCCCTATCTTAATCACTTGTATTTACCTAGGCCTTTTTAGGTGCCGCTAAAATCCGCCGCCCCCAGGCAGCTGCCTATACGGCCTATTGGCAAATCCAGAACTGACCAGGGGATGAAAAATGGATTTATTTTGATAAGCCTAAATGCAGAAGATCATGGTTTGATCCTGGCCAACCATCAACATCGACACCAAAATGAAATATCACTCGTCACCAAGCTATGTTGGGTATCTGGTGGAATATGGAGGGTCCCGTGAAAAACGACGCAACCAACCCAACGTCGAGCCAGCGTCACACCAATCACATTCTACCATTGGCCGATGAACGGCAGCACTACCGGCTTAGTGTTGCGCCACGGTAGGCGTGATCTCTTCGGCCCAACGCTGGGATGTACGGTTGGCCAATAGTAGGCTTACCGGAAATCTTAACAGTTGGCCCGGTAGTGGCCCAACACTGGGCTAAAGAGATCACGATCATTGGCTGACGGTTGGTGTAATAACCGGCCCCCCATATAGGGTCGCCTGTCGTAACAAAAATGCCAGCATTCAGCCATTAAACGGTTTGCTGATAATTGGCCAATGATTCGTCGACCAGCATTGGGGTACTGTAGGCGGATGAACGGCTTGCCAGATCTATGCCAGCCATTCGTGGGCCAATACTATGGCACCGATAATGTGGCGATCAGCATTGGGGTATCGTAGGTAGATGAACGGCTTGCCAGATCTATGCCAGCCATTCGTGGGCCAATACTATCACACCGATAATGTGGCGATCAGCATTGGGGTATCGTAGGCGGATGAACGGCTTGCCAGATCTATTCCAGCCATTGATGGTTTGTTTTTGGGTGTTTTGCAAATGCAGGTCGTTAAACTGTAACACGTAAAAACAAGGGATAAGGTTTCGAAAAGCATATCCCACTGATGAAGCTGAAAATTTGCACCGACCTTCTTTTCAATACTTTAAGAGAACCTTTAAAAGGATATTGGCGACTAGCAATAGTTTTCGATATATCGTATATTGAAAGTTATCTATTGTACTGCGCTTCTACTATATTAAATAAACTCAAACAAAACCATCCCACATGGCAAGTGATATGCACATACGGGCGAGCACTGTTTGCCAGGAAGCAGCGCGGCCGGAGGAGTGGGGGGTGTCTATCGGATATATAGATATACTCGTATGGCGTGAAATAATAAACTTTATAATGCGATATATCGAAAACTATTGCTAGTCGTCAAAAATCCGTTAACGGTTTCTCTTAGGATAATGAGAAGAAGTTCATTGCAAAATTTCAGCTCGATCAGAGGAGTATGCTTTTCGGAACTTCACCCAAAACGAGCGAGTTATTTTTACAGCCTAAATGGACCGAAAAAATTATCGGTAAACTTTAATGTCACGAATAAAATTATCGGCATAAAAGTAAGGAACGAACAAACGATGGATTCTGTAAGTGTTAGAATGGCTAAGTGGGTAGGGCGCTCGACACTAGAACGAAAGGCGCAGGTTCGATCCCGATGAAAGGCAAAAACTTGAACAATTCAGAAAGCGTTTTTAATGCAATTGTTCTATTTACATGGACATAAGTAAAGCATAAGAAAACAAAAAAGATACTACTAGAATTTTTATATTCATAATTTGTCAATTTTTTGTTTTTCATTTCCGGCAGAAGATCCGGCAGCCGTTGCTGGGCCAATATGGGCGTATGATAGTTGGCCAAGTCTTAGCAGCCATTCATGGTTTACCATTACCAACCATGCATGGTGCGGATCTGGCCGGTTTGTATAGCCATTACCGCGCCATCGTTTGTTCTCTGGCAACCAGTCGTGGGCCATTACTGTGCCGATTGTAAAACCCTATTTGGGCCATAGTAGGGCTAAGGTCGGCTTCATATTGTTGGCGCAATATTCGGGCTAGTGTTGGCCCAGTCTAGGGCTGTCAAAACAACCCAGTGCTTAGCCAACAATCGATCGGATTCACAAGTTTCTGTGCTCGATGAGTGCTCATCGAAAGAATTATTAGATTCACTAACATCGTTATGCACAATCACTTGTTCGTGGAATGTTTCCAAATTTGTTTCACTATCTACTTGTCTTTTTGTTTCGTTGCCTCTGATCCTAACCAGCCGTAAAGAGTCTCCTAATTTTTGTTGTCGTTTCAGCAACTCGACGTTTCTTAATACTATCGTAATAACTCGGCATTTTTTTAATACACCACAAAACTTTAGTATAAATCAATTTAACTTTAATAAAGCGAATTTCCAATAACAGCAATTATGAGTTTTTATTATCACAGGACGTAGAAAATTGCATGCAGCATATTAGTGAATCTAATAATTCTTTCGTGAATGAATAATTCTTCTTTCCAAAGTAGTTCTTGGAAAAGCTTTGTCACCGGCTTGTTTGTTGATATTTTCGCGTACAAATATCACGGAATGTTCTTGAAATGACACTTAACAATGTACAAAAGGTTTCAATAAATTTAGTCCATCCATATAGATGAAAAAAAATCGCAAAAAAGGATTTTTTTCACGTCGAAACCCCTACCCTCCCCTTAAAGAAGAAAAGACCGTTTTTTTAATCGTTGTAAATGTATATCCCGCCTTAAAAGATGCACACTTCCGTTATAACAAGGAAGTCCAAAAATGAGTAGACGAGTGAGTGGCGTCAAAAGACCGGGCATTCTTCGACGTGTGATTCAGCTTTTGCCAAAGAGGTGGTACCAAGTAGTAGCATCCGAAACAAAATACTTTGATTGATGTAACCCAACAAGGTTTTACAAAATAAATGCTCGAAACAAAAATAAAACAGCGTATTTCAATTCAACCACCTAGTATACGATGAAAACAAGGTGCTACTTTTCTTCTCTATGCTAAACTACTCGCCCAATGAGGAAATGTCACAATACCTTAGGTACCTTCTAAAAAAGCACTTTAAATCCAGTCAACGTGTAAATTTTTCTCGAAGTTCATACTCGTCGGCGGTTTTGCCGCGTTAATGGCAAATTTGAATTGGATGGATCCACATATATTACCGTGAATGCTGCCATGCCTGGAAAAACTATAGCGCGGGGCGTATCTAAATTGTGCAGTTTCTGTTAAGGGGAGATATACACCTAGATGGTCGAGGTCGAGGATTTAGAAGCTATGGACATTCCGTCGACCGTAGAAGACCTACACTATCGGCCTGGTATCGATGATTCCATGTAAGTTGACAAATTTCATGATTCATTCATTCCCAAATTTTCAAACGCGTTTTTCTCAAAACCACGTTTTTCAAATCGGTACCCAAAATTTCTCGAAAACCAATGAACCGATTGCCTTGAGGTTTTTTGTGGTTATGCTATACACGATTATCTAGTACTTGTCATAGAATTTTTTTTTCCGTGACTTAGTTTTTGTTTTATAGGCAAAATAATAACTAATTTTTGGCCCAAAAATCACTATTTATGTTCAAACGTCCGCCATTTTGTCATAAATCGATATTTTCAAAATCGGCTATGACAAGTACTAGATTATAGTATCTAATTTAATAATCTTTTTGGTTTTTTTTCAGATGATTTTTGAAGAAACGCCAGTGGATACCGTATACGCAGATTTTTTTACGACGTTCCAAAGATCACACAATATCTTTGTATATTTTTGATATTTTTAAATAAAGAAAATTAAACATATTTTTGAATGTATATACTTTTAGATAATTAAAACCCCAATCCGAAATATCAAATAGTTTTCCTTGAAAAAAATCACAAAAATTATCTTTTTTCCGGCTCTTAGGTGTATATCTCCCCTTAATGAATCTCCGTATAATAAAACATCGATGCTATTAGCGTTGCGATGGATACATCGTGGGGTTCTCACAAAGCGATAATTCAATGTACATAGTGTACGCTTGAATGGGAGGCACTATATACATATGTAAATTGTAAGCGCAAATATATGGTGTACTTTACCGTGTGCGACCACGATCGCGCAATGGTGTCCATTGGCAATAACGCGTCTGTCGTATATCCATCGCGTGTTAAATTAAATCGGAAACTGTTTGTCCCAGCGGGATTCCGCATACACATAGTCAATATACTTCTCTAGCTCAAATTTATATTATATTATACATATATACAGGTATAACGCACGTTACCATGTCATTCTAACTGCATGGCGAAGATTTGCGTTGTTGTACACGAGCCGCTACCGCCGTTCACACTTCGACTTCGTGCCTTACAGTAGGATTCGCTCGTAAATGCGCGCATGTGTGAGGTCTTGTCCGGGTATACGAACCCTCGAAGACTGCTGTCGAATAAATTTTCTCGCAGAATGGCGGCTCGACAATTTACTTAGTTTCAATAATTGAGGGGTCTGCATAAGTTTGGAATGCATTTTGCACGTTGAATTCTCTAATCGAAATATATAGGTGTAGAAGATGAGTGGATCTTTAAGGCGAGAAATCCCTTTAGAATTTTAAAATATCGATTTTTTTATACATATTTCGAAAGCATGATACCCAAAGAATATACCGACCAAAGGAAAACTCGAAATATTGAACATTTGCGGAGTTATCGCATATTGTCTAGAGCGCGAGGACAGCATGCGGTCAGGTAGCGAGTAAACTTTAAGGCGTTACCCCCACTTGTAGCGCAAAAAAAGGCCTTTTTTAATCGATCAATATACCATCTTAAAGAACACATCTTGAAGAACTTTCAGTAATTTTTTTATTGAAAAATATTACATTGTTTAGTGGCAAATGGCCGTCAATGAAATAATGTTTTTATATACACGGTTTGCGGTGACCAACATTGCGGCGAAGTGGATCATCTGAAAAAAAATGCGGATGGATTTAGTCAAATATAAGTATAAACTGGTCTTTAATCGAAGGATTTTAAAAAATATTCATTTTTCACAAAATGGCGTACAGTCAAAGTTAATGGTTCGATTTTAACGAAAAAAAACGGCCGTTTTTGGGCTATAAAACGGCCATTTTTTTTCGAAAAAAAAAATCGAACGATTAAAGACTACATTTTTATGTATTAAATAAGCCTGCAAAATTTCAAGAAGATCGGTTCATTAGTGTTCGAGTAATCTTGGTCACCGACTTCAGAAATGCCATTTTGAGAAAAAACGCGTTTAAAGTTTCAATTTCAGTTTACACGAAGAAAATATTTTTTTTTGTAAACTTACATAGAGTCATCTATTCGTCACATATATTATTCACATATAGTATATTACATATTCGTCACATATAGTATATTACATAGAGTCAAAAAAATCGATTTTTTCAAAATCGCAAGTGGGGGTAACCCCTTAAACGCGATTATCTTGAAACTACTTTTTCAAAAACTGCTTGTGTTGTAGCTCAAAAAGTTATCCACCGATTTGGATGAAATCTTAGGTTGCTTAATTTTGTTGTTCAAGTTTACAATAATGTTGCTAAAGTTGATTGTAATGTTGCTCAAATTGATTTTGATCTCAATGATAATTATAAGGCTGATTAAGTGTCTATAATAGTACCCTAAGTACTTGATATTTTTATGTATAATATGTTTCCTTAATCAAGATGACAATTTGATTGTAAAAAATCGTTGTTTTACATTTAATTCCGTGAAAAATGCATAGAATATTACATTTTTTTAGTCAAAATGATGTCAAAGTAAACCTTGATCTTTGACATAAGTTGCATTTCAATGCCATGTCAAAGAAATCCCACACGCGAGGTTACTTTGACACTTAAAAAATATATATAAAATCGTGGGGGTGGTGGGGCTTGACTTTCTTATACATTTGATAGCCAAGGGACACATTGTTCTATTGGACCAAAAACCTTGGAATTTAGGATGTTATAAAAAAGTTACCTACAAACAACTTCCAAAACCTGTTCAAAGTAACCCCATTTTACGGTACTTTATTTTTGGAGATCCAATAAATACCGGTTGAGAATTCCAAAAAAAAATTCTCAGACGACGTTAATCGGAAAATGGCGCGGAATCCACTTGGATTCCAATGTCAACTCCCGAAGTGTGGTGTCTGCCCTAAGATGTGGATCAGGGGACCTCCAACGAATTTCTGCACGGAAGGTTCCAATTCACCCTATTTTATTTTACGTTTTTCTCGAAACTATATTCTCTGCAACGGTCTAAACTTATGACATTTTCTATCGTATGATCGGATGATTTGTCGATATGTTTATCTATTTGTCAATGATTAAAGTTAATCTATTTAATCTATTTGTTAATGATAAAAAAAAACGATTAAAGCTGTTTCTTCGTGTCGAAAATCGATCTTTTCCAGCTTGTGATTATCGTCATTTTCAAAATTTCAAAACGCATCCGTTCAGACGCAAGTTTTATTATTATACTAGTAGTAAATTTTTGTATTTTTCATTTCAGATCACTCTAGTTTTCAGAACCGCCTACACGGCTCGACCATGCAGCAACGGCGGCACTTTGTTCAAATAATAATAACTCCATTGCTTACCTATATTTTTGCAATAAAACATTAAAATTTGGCAAGACAATATAGTAATTGTGTATAAAATGCCGGACTTGTTATCTCAATATTCTCATCGGAAATAAATATTGAAAGTCGACCTGTTTTTAGGGGCTCAGGCTTTTGCAGACTCATCAAGGCGTCGGAGGGGAATTAATCATCATGGAATTGCGAAAGACATGTCCATTTATTTGAAAAACTGCAATTGGCATAGTTATCGCGGATAAGATGGACAGGGTAGTCAGCAGGACACACACGCGCACACACAGGCATATGTATTTATACGTAGATAATCCCATCTGCAATAATTATGTAGGTGCCTGCTTTTTACGTAAGTACGTAGGGGAATGCATGAGAAATGCTTTCGTCAAGCAAAGTACAGATCTGTTAAGGGGGCATATGTGTAATTGTGTGCGTCATATACAAAAGCATATTGTTCGCGATGATGCAGAAGAATGACTTCCGTTCGTGTCTTCGCTTTGGCCTAACGAGGGCTTCGAAATAGCCAACTCGTTCAGATTCACACCAACATGTCTTACGCATACGAGGGTGGGGTGAAAAGTGTCCGGTCTGACCAAGAGATGGTGCCACTAGGTCTAGTTTTGGAGCGGCGTCCTACAGTACCATTCCTACCGAGCTTGTATGTACAGTTTCAGCCCAATCGCTACGTTAGTTTGCGTTTGAGAGCACATTGCGCGAGACGCTTCCGTTGTTTTCGTAAAAATGGAAAAATTGGAAAAACGTGCTGTCATCAAATACTTCCATTTGAAAGGTTTTACACAAAAACAAATAAAAGAAGAGATGGATTCAGCACTAGGAGACTCCTCCCCATCATATTCAACTATTAATCAGTGGGTTTCTGAATTTAAAATTGGTCGTGTGAGCACCTCTGACGAGCTTCGCTCAGGACGGCCCGTTGAAGTCACAACTTCAGAGATGATTGAAAAAATCCATAAAATAGTGTTGGAAGACCGCAGGTTGAAAGTGCATGAGATAGCTGAGACCTGTAGAATGTCAGCTGAACGTGTGCGAAATATTTTGCACAACCATTTGAACATGGAAAAGCTGTGTGCAAGGTGGATGCCGCGTTTGCTAACGCTCGACCAATCGAGCGTTTGCTAACGCTCGACGCTACCGACAATTTGGCGCTGTATAGACGTAATCCAAACGAATTTTTGCGTCGATTCATAACTGTTGATGAGACATGAGTCCACCACTATACTCCTGAAAGTAAAGAACAGTCAAAACAGTGGGTTGGAAAAGGGGAACCAACCCCAAAGAAGGCAAAACCAATTTTATCGGCAAACAAGGTTATGGCTACTGTTTTTTGGGATGCGAGAGTTATGAGAAATATATCAGTGTTGATGGAGATTATGTTGAAAAATAAAGCAAAAAAAAATTTTAAATATCGTTTTTCTTGGTCAGGCCGGAAACTTTTCACCCCACCCTCGTATACATACAATGGTTTTTTTTCCCACCATACGTATATACCCCCCCCCCCCTCCCACACGCACACACAAAAGGACGATGCTACTATTGGCACATCGTCGTTTTAGTATTGGCACATACTTAGTATTGGCACATACTGAGTATTGGCACATCGCCAATACTTTACATATTGGCACATATTTAGTATTGGCACATACTTTGTATTAGCACATATTTAGTATTGGCACATACTTAGTATTAGCACATACTTAGTATTGGCACATACTTAGTATTGGCACATCGCCAATACTTTACATATCGGCACATACTTAGTATTGGCACATACTTAGTATTGACACATACTTAGTATTGGCACATACTTAGTATTGGCACATACTTAGTATTGGCGCATTCTTAGTATTAGCACATACTTAGTATTGGCACATCGCTATTGCTCTTTGGGACCTCTAATATTCTTCATTAACATGCATGATTTATATTGAATTTGACGTACATTATTTATATTAGAGCTAAGCGATCTTATTAAATAATCTGCAAATATCCTGTCCTTTTGCGGAGCGCTATTTGAAAAATGCGAGACGCTTAAATACTTTTATTCCTCATATATACACAGGATAGGCAGAGTCCAAAAGAAAAATCTAGATACCTCGTATCGATACTCATACGAGTCACCCCTATGTTTGTTCCGTGACCTTTTTTCGTTACCGAGGAAAACGCTTTTCTCCATTTTCTTCAAATTGTTCTGTAGCATAGGTTTTTAGTTATTTTTATCTTTTGTGTATGCACTTGGAGAACTGCATACATAAAAGAGATCTAAGCAATCTAATATAAGAGGAGTCTCAGATGTCTTCAACAGCAATTGGGAGTCATTTAGACGAGTAGAAGAATTTTCTTTTCATCTGAACTCTCGTGACTGAGCTTCTCAATCTCTTTTTAAAACTTTTGATTAAAATCTAAGGCAAAAAAGCGATTCGGGTTTGTATTCAGTTGGTAATTTATTTGTTGCTTAACATTGGACTTCATAACGATAACACAGGTAAAAAACCGCGCTGACAGTCCGTACACAGAAGAGAAAAACAAAAAATTCTTCTTTCTCGAAAACTAATAAAGATCGTAGAATGTACATGGTGGCGATTTGGATAGGTATTGACACGAGGTATTTAGATTTTCAGAACACCCATTATATATATAAATATATGTATATAAAGTAGTTTAAATTCTTTTGTTACTACTATATATATATATATGAGTAACAAAAGTATTTAAACTACCACATATAGTCACGTACACCTGAATCCGGTAGATCGGTGTCGAAATTTCAACGTAGGAATTACGATAGAATCTATCAACGTGGCAATGCAAAATTGAAACCAGAAAAAGATCATCCATCTCAAACCTGTAAAGCCGCCGATCGATTTGTTCACTTTTCATGTCATGGTTGATCGATTTATTCGCGCGACGCAAATAAAAAAGATAAAAACATTCTATTTAAATCAACGTTCTGATGGAACTCTCGCGCATATTAATTGTAAACACGCACACCACAAATGTATATCGCTTTTACTTATATTTATATCTATGTATATCAATAAAAGCGAAGGCGTCAATGGCGCTTGCGGCAAACCGAAAGGTACACGAGAAAAAAAATGACGTTGCGATGAGATCGAAACGATCATCGATGAATAGTACACATATATATACATATGCGTATATATATATCTGATGATTGGGATGAGATCGTCGCGCGATGAGAAAATAACTGTCGATGGAGAATTTATCATCGCACCCGATTGGTTAACCCCTTTACGCTGTCTGACTATCGCCCGAGCGCGTTACGCTCTCCCAGAATGTACTCTTCCGTTTTTTTCTCTCTCTCCGTTAAATCGACGATCATTCAGGGCCAACGTGCTCGACGTTGCGACCAGGCCGCAATAAAATAATGGCAGAAAAAGTCCACCACGATCTTCATCCTCGTTTTTTCTGCATCCCCCCCCCCCCCCCCCCCGCCCACCGGTCGATCGCGCCGCGAATCTCTTCCTTTTCTCAAGTTCGAGGCGAGAAGGCTGCGCCTACCGCGCGCGAGATTCAATAATTTCGTCACGGATACGCTCGTGCGTCGACGATACCGACGACGAAGACAGCAACGACGATATTGGTCGGAGAGTTTAATCCCGCGATCGCGATCTTTCTCGTCGATTTTTATACTTTCTTCCGTATACCTCGTCTCCCTTCGTCTCCCTCGTTGTTCTCGGTCCGACTGATGCCCCGTTGAACGACATTGCCGTAACGCGGCAAGAACCGTGACATGTATCAGCGCGTGCTTCAATGGAATAAACTGTGAATAATTCGATTCCACACCTCCGCGCTCGCCTCACCCTCGCGAATCTTCGCCGATATATATCTCGACTATCTCGCGAATCGATGAGGTTCTCGTTCCCACAATGTTGATTCGATTTTAAATATATATATGTCTATGCAATATCCCTTTACAGGGCAATGCTGGTTGAACGTTGATGCCATCGTGTATATATATATATATATATATATATATGGTTGTGTATATGGTCTTATAAACGATCCACGGCAAATTGATCCGGTATTTTCATCCTCGATCATTTGATCCGAGAATTTTTCATCCGCAATTCAATTTACGCTGTTGAAGTTTGCGACGTTGGAATCCGGCGGAAATTCTTTTTTATTTTATTTGGCTCTATTTTCTTTTAATGGTATCCCAAAAAATACTATCGAAATATTTTCGATAGTTTGGTTGTCATGAGTGTCTCAAAATGACCTGGAATTTTAAATTGCGCGCCATTTTTTGTGGCGAACATAGAGTAGGGTCAGAGAGGGGTCAGTGGTTCATTTTTTTTCAGAGGTCTACAGATGCCCAACCGTTCACACAATGAAACCTTGACTAAACGTAAGGTGCGTTTAACGGGGTCGTCTAGTGTGAAGGCCGTTTTTTAATGCTTTTTTGGGGAATTTTTTTTGACAAACCATTAAAACAAAATAATTTATAAATTGTATATCATTTTTATTAACATTTAAACAAACTTTGTGAATTTTTTGAAGTCAGTATATAGAATATAGTCGGAGATACACCGCCCAACAAGAACACATATATAAGAAGAGGTGCTCCCCTGCTGCCATGGTTCCGGTCGTTCTGCTTATCTGAAATAAAAAAACCAAACGCAATTTTAATCGTGAGACTTGAGGCTCTACATGGAACTAAAATAAAGCTCGAATTCCAAAAAAATAATTTTGTTTACGCCTTAGAAAAAAAATTCAGTTTTACGTTTTTTTTGGGGTCTATATAGCTGACAAAAAGAAAACTAACGAAGCGATCTTAATTATTTTAGTTCAACTTGTAGTTATATATGTACTGAAGATGCTGTATAAATTTGAGCAGAATCAATCAAATAGTTTTTGAGATATCATGGCAGCAGTTTAAAGAAATCGTGATTTTTGAAAAAACGCGTTTGAAAGTTGTTGTTTATAATTCATAATAAAAAAATGGTCTCACCATCAATCTGCTATGCCTGGACCATAGAGTACACCTTTCTCGTCTTCGAAGAAGTCATGCAAGGCCGTTTTCTCTTCTTTTGATCTGACACACTAGGTGACCCCCTTAATGGCTTCATTTTGTTAAAAGACACTGAACGGCCTAACCCAATAGATATTGAGATAATAACCATGTAAAAAATGGCATTTGATCCACTGTGTAATTGGGAGTGTCCATAGTGAAACATAATTTTACAGTCAAACAAAATTTCACAATGAAGCAAAATTTGAAGAAAGTTACCCTGATCCACTGTACACTTGTAGGTAGTGGAGTGCTTTAATCTATACAATGGGGAGTATTGTATAGTAAACTATAGAAAAATTAATTTAAAAAAAGACAGCATATTAGGAGATCAACCACAATAATTTATTGAATATTAATCAACAATAAGCACCTACCTGATGAGGTAGTACCGGTACCTATCTAAATCACAACGCGAAAATATTCATATTATGACTTACCTCTGTGTACCTCGAAAAATTGAGCCACTGTGTACCGACCCTCTCTTTTTTTCTAAAGCGGCTACTGAAAAGTTTCTATTTTTGTTAGGTTAACAAACACAATGCTCAAATACCGCAATATAGCTGTATGTTGCGGGAGAACAATGACTTCAAACATAACTGCGATATGTAAAGAAACAGAAAACATACAAACTCAGCTGGTTTTTCAACTTTTGACACCAAAAATATATATAATCACCTCTCACAACCGAATTGCGCGGGAGCTACTCACAGACAGGTTTAAACCTATTGGCATCCGAGGGCGGTTCTAATGTGAAAAAGACGCACATATATACATGTCCACTTCTGAGAAACAGAAAAGGTTCAGTGTACCCACTGTTGCCACTGTTCCCACTTTGACCCTACTAATCTTTGACAGCTAGCAGCAGTATTGAGGGTTAGTCATGGAGAATTAGGGAAAGTAGGGGCAAGATGATAACGGTAAGATCATGTTCAAATGAAACAATACATATATGAGTCAGTCAACTTTAATTATTCTTTTGAACTATTCAACATTTATTAATCTTTTAATTTTGGGAGAAAAAAATCAGTCTTTCTGATTGTTACCATGCAATATATATTTTTTATTGAACTTTTATTTTTCCCATCTTACCCCGTATGCAGGTCTAAGTTCTGCAGTATTTAGTCCGAATAATCTTGCTTTTATATAATTTTAATCGTCTGTAAGTTACTTTTCTTCCCCTGGGAGAAACACCGACTCACGGGAACCAAAGGCTTCACTAGTTTCATTTTACCCTTTCTAACGTAAATAGTGGTACGTTGTAAACGTTGCGGCTTTGCGATAGCTTGTATTCATCTTGTCCCATTAGATGGTTGACGAATTAACAAAAAATCACGCAATAAACTTGAAAAATGTTGACAAACCGATCTTATTGTATTAATAATAAATACTTTCATTGTGTTTACCTACCTGTCTTTAATCAATAACAGCAACTCAAATTAACTGAAATGATGGTAAACCAGAAATTAGATCATTTTCTCAAAAAATATTGTTTTCTCACTCGAGACGTGTGCTCACGCTTTTCGATGGGGCCGGGTTGAAATTCCGAACTTTGAATAAACAGAATGCTCAAAACTCCGTATATCTGAACGGGGCCGGGTTGAAATTCCGAACGTTGAATGATCAGAACGCTCAAAACTCCGAAAATATAGTACCCCAAAAGAACCGGTGCGATGGTGTAGTGGTTAGCGTGCTCGCCATTAAACCAGCGGACCGGGAGGTCGCGGGTTCGAATCCCAGTCGCGTACATTTCGTCGTGAAGTGTTTTTCTTCGGCATTTCGCGGCGAAATAAGACTAGTTCCACGACTGGGGGGCGAACTCGATGACCGGCTGTATTGGTATAGGTTTTCCGCAGTTTCCCTATACCCATGACAGAAATGTCATGATGAATATAATACAGAGGGGGAAGTCGGCTGCGGCCGCAAGAGGGGGGAACAGGGGAAAGATGGAGAAGAAAGGAGTAAACAGTAGAGGAAAGAACGGTCATAATGATGGGGAAGAATAGGTAACAAACGCGACAAGCGTGTACCTAAGGAAAAAACCAATAGTACCCCAAAAGATCAAAACTCCAAACATCTGAACACCGTCAAAACAATTCAGGGCAATTTTCCCAAAGGCAATTCGAATTTGAAGTTCGTAAAAATGAACGATAAAATTTGCGATTTTTCGTTGGATCCGTGCGTATATAATCATAAACAAAGTTGCGCATGATGGTGCTGGTTTTATATGGAATCGTGGGGTGTGTAGAACACTTGGGTAAGCGCAGGGCACCTCGGATGGGTGTGTGGAATCGTGGGAATTTAATCACCAAATTTGAGGTTAGTGGTTCAATTCTGACCGCGAGTCACTGGTTGGTGAGAATTTTGGGTTGGAGAAGTGATTGGGCCGTACTTTTTTGAGAACGCTGCTGGAAATGCGGTTACCATCAATGGTGTTCGTTATCGTGACGTAATAACCAACTCTTTATGGAATAAAGTGAACGGCATGGACTCGGAAGACATTTTCTTTCAACAAGATAGCGCAACCTGCCATACTGCGGACCAAACAATGCAGTTGTAGCAGACAAAGAATGATCCACAGACCATTCCGGATCTCAAGGAAGCAATTGGACGCACCATTAATGAAATTAGTCCGCAATTATGCCAAAATGTTATCGAAAATTTCGTCAAAAGAGTGAACGTTTGCAAACAGGGACGAGGCGACCATTTATCGGACATTGTGTTCCACACATAACCTCCATGTTTGTACCTTACATTAAAATAAGAACATTTGTGCTTTCCGAATAAACAATACGTTTTATTAATAAATAAAAATGTCAGGTCATTTTGAGACACCCTTTATTTGGTGTACAAATAAGTTCTCGGCCTTTTTTCGTGAATATAATGATTTATTTACTTAAAATCAAAATACATTTTGAGCGGGAAAGTAATCTCCGTTTGCTTCCACATATATCCCCCAGCTGTCAGGCAGATTGCGAATTCCATGGTGGTAAAAAGATGGTGGTTTTGAGTCGATAAAGCCGGTCATGGAATTCTTTACTTCACCGAACGTTTTGAAGTGGCTGTTAGTTAAATGATGTTGAAGCGCTAGGGACCAGTGAAAATCCGATAGAGGCAAGTCTGGTGAATACACTAGGTATGGTAAAACTGCCCAGCCCCATGAATCTAAAGCGTCTCTGGTTCTTCTTGCTGTATGCGGTCTGGCATTGTGATGCATCAATATGACCGGCCTGTCCTTTGCTTGTGTAAGGCCGTTTTATATCTTTCCGAGCTTTTTCAAACGACTGGAAATGTCTTGTTGGGTAACTCCTAATCTAGTAGCAAGCTCCGATTGCGTTCGGCAAGGATCTTCATCCAGCAACTGCTCCAAATCCCCTTCTTCAATTTTTTTTTCGTCGTCCTGCTCTCTCGCCATCCTCGAGGGCGAAATTTCCACTCCGGAACCTTCGAAACCACTTCTTCACGGTACTGATGGATACGGCATCTTCCCCCAATGCCTGACAAATCATCTCCTTAGCCTCGGAAGTATTTTTTTAAAATTCGAATGCGAAAAGCGTGAGGTGCCTAATGTGCGTGTTGTTGCAACTGATTTTGCTCACTGTGCGGATGATGTGTATTTGAGGTTATGTCAAGCTGTTGGTCCGTCAAAATAGTCCGGTAGGTTGGTATCATATGACACCAGACCTGGAGGGAAAATTTTTTCGATCGAATATTCAATACAACCGTTTTTATTCTCAGGCCGAGAACTTATAAGTGCACCTAATAGGTCTCCAATGAGGATCTTGAAAAAAGTTTACCACAGCTTCAATCTGGAAAAAAATTGCAATTAGAAAACAAAATTTCGTTGCATTCCAAGGACGCAAACTTTAATATCGTTTGATATTATATTTTTTAACTCGAACGAGTAGAAGATAATCAAAATGATTATCTTCTACTAATTAGAGCAATGCATTTTTATTACTTGAAAATTGAGACGGGGTATTATTATTCTAAGCAACTTATCCACGGGTCTTAATAAAATATAAAAGTTTTGTGAACTTCGTGGAAACGGTTAGTTTGTGCTCGAGTATTCAACGGGTGGACACGAGCTTGGGGAAAAAAAAGAGGTCGATTGAGAAAAAAAATTCTGACGAGTGTCAGAAAAATATGTGGGATGATGAGAGCGGGATTTTACACATAACTAAGACATGGTCTCGCCCAGTTTGAGTTTGTTTGGGATTGAAAGTCCAGAAAATGGCCAACTGTAAAAAATAATGGTCGTTTTTCGGCAAAAAAAACAACTTCAATTAATTGTTATTAACAAATGGATATATGTCAAAGAATCATCGGACCATACGATAGAAAACGTCCAAACTTGAAGTGAACTGGATGAATATATTTTGAGATACGGTTTACAGAGTTTCATAAAACGTAGTTTGGAGAGAAATGCAAAAGGAAAAAGAGCAAGTCGCAGCAGTTTGTCGTAGCGCAGTGGGCGATCTGAACATTCACAAAAGTCGTCAGAACTCGGTCAGTTTTTGTAATTTTTACATAATCTTTGTTACCAATAAAGTCAAGAGCCTAGGCCATGAAACTAGACAATCAAATGATCATTTTTTTCGGAAATTTCAAATTCACGCACCCCACTCAATGGGCGTTTTCGTTTAGGGTGCAAATGATAATGCTCATCTTTATATAGAACACTGTATGTATGCAAATATGTATGTATGGCAAAATAACTGCACAATTACTTTTAGTATCTGACAAGGAATAAGGCAGTGCAATAGAAATGTCCGTTTTTCATTCGTATGAGTTTAATTATAGATGTATGTATTCATACTAGCGATGTGAGGTAACACTTAGTGTGGGTGGAACAGTTCGATTGCGGAATTAAAGTTTTTCTACATGAAAAGTTATAATCGGTTATTACGTTGATCGATATTGTGTTGTGAAACTGTGCAAAAATCCAAGTTTTATTCAAAAATAAAGCATGTACTCTGATACTACTACCATATGTACTATAATCGAAGAAATTGCATTGATTAAATATTTATGAATTCGTCTATTACTGCTCCAATTGAATGGAATTCGTTTATCGTCGATTGATCAATATTTGATCGAGCAATTTATACGACGACCAATTGTTTGGGGATCAATTGACTTGTAATCCAATGGACGCCAATTATATCAGGGTTTCCCAGCCATTGCAAAAAGGAGCTCATCTCGAAGCAGCGCCCCTGTGCTATTTGATCCACAACCCCAAAATGTGTCGGTCTTTACTAAAATTCTACAAATGCTACTAAAGAATCTACTGAAAATTCTACAAATTCTACAAAAAAATCTATCAAAAATTCTACTGAAACGATTGGAAAAAAATAGGGTAAAGTGACCTCATTTTGGAACGTCACCAGTTATTGATTATTGACACGTCTCTCCTACCTACACACTGGTCCTTACAGTGCCAATAATTGTGCACCGTACCCTATATTAAATATTACACAAATCCTATTGAAAATTCTAAAACATAAACTTAAAAATTTACTTGCAATTCTACTAAAAATCTATAAAAAATTCGACAAGTTCTACTAAAAAATCTATAAAAAATTCTACAAATCCCACTAAAAATCGATCAAAAATTCTACAAATTCAACTTCAAAATCGACTAAAATTTCTATAAATTCTACTTAAATATCTATTAAAAATTCTACAAATCCTACTAAAAATATATTAAAAATTCTACAAATTCAACTTAAACATCGACTAAAAATTCTACAAATTCTACTTAGATATCTATTATAGACTCTACAAATTCTACTAAAAATCTACTAAAAATTCCACAAATTCGCCAAAAAAATCTTTTAAAATTCTACAAATTTTACTAAAAATCTATTATGAATTTTACACATCGCGTTTCAACCTAAGCTGCATGAATGTAAAAATTCTCGTTCTGCCGATTGCGCGAGGAGACGTAGAGGAAAATTGGTACCTCCTCGAGTATATAATTTTCTTTGCTCGTCGCGATGAAGTATCGCGCATTTTCGTGCCTTGACTCTGTCCTGTGCGCTTGTGAACCTGTGAGATGCGTGTACGCGTTGTTCAAAGCGTCTATAAATAAACCATATAATATATATATATATATATATATATATATATATATATATATATATATATCTATAGATATATTGCACACGGCGTGAGGTGGAGAAATAAATTAATAAGCGGACGAATTAATTACGTCGGCATGTGTGTAAGCGTGTACGTGCATATACATACACGTAATATACCGTATACAAATATAGATATGCATATTGCGTATAAATGTATATATATATATATATATATATATATATATATATATATATATATATATATATATATATATATATATATATATATATATATATATATATATATATATATATATATATATATATACATATATATATATATACAAACGGTCATGTGGCGGTGCCCGCGGCGCGATGGACGCACCGAGCAATGATTAAGGCCTACCCTAATCAACGGGATAAAGATCTGAATGCGGGTTTTACCTCTCTCAGTATGTATCCCGTATTTGCATTCAGTATCGCAGCATACGCAGGCTTGTGTATATATCTATATACGTGGGGTTCGTTCCTCATCATGGTGGCACATACGCGGTCTGCTGTATTCTACGGAACGATTTTGCCCGTTCCTCTTAATGATCAGCCGGTTTTCTTCGCTCTCCCTTACAATCTCATACGATGTATTTTTTAACTTTTTTTTTAACAAACATACGCAAACACGTGTATACGTGGAAAATTTTATACGCGGGTGCGTGTACGCTTATACGCTCGTGTGAGAAGCTTACACGTGTGTATAGCTATACAAAGACGTGCTCGGTGAGAGGAGAAAGACCTGCGTCTAACTAATTTAATGACACCAAACATGCACATTATTTGCATAATTACACAGCCCGATGAGCGCCCTCTCTTTTCTACTTTCTCGACTCATGTGCGGCGCGGACGGACCAAAGGAGGAGGGGGGGTTATAAAAATGAGCGCGACAAATGGTTCGATGACGTGCATCTCAATACGAGCCTGCGCGCAATCTGTCGATATCAGGTACACTGATAAAAAAGATTAATTGGAATCGACTAAATGTGTTTGGTTGATAATTTTTTATTGGAATTAACTGAAATGTTCGTGAAATTAATGTTTCTTTTACGCGATTCTACTAATTCAGATTATCGTTTAAAATATATTTATTTATTGAGGCCTAGATTTGCTTATCACCGTTGAGGGATAACAAATTTAAATGCTGAATAATTAATCGCGCAGACTAAATGGGTCAACCCCGATTTTGTAGTATGGGTATTTAGGAAGACGCGGGACGGATCTTGCAATACTCACACAAGAGGAAAATCCTCTCGTATGCATCGAAAAGGTGGCAATATCGAAGATTTTTCGCAATTTTTCACTATTGAGGATTGTTAATAACACGGATAAATATGTGTATCAGAAAATCATGGTAAATTTTCTGGTTTCGGAAGAAAATGCTAGTAATTTGAATAAAAATTTTATTCCGTCGAAATAACAATATACTTTAATTTAAGACATATTCACTGCCTGCAAATAAAAATATTTTTATTGCCATATATCTCTTATATGCTCAAATTATCAATTTATTTCGCTTAAATAATTGTTTATTGAATTGTCCACATCAAAGAATGCTTGAAACAAATAGAATCGTAGTTCTACAGACCGTGAGACAACGAAAACTATTATTTTGCTTAAATTCTTGCTTACGCTAGTTAAAATTTTTGAAAATATCGATTTCCGGTTTTCAGCGGATTCTCAAAATATAGGATTTCGAAAATATTCTTCGAAAATTTCAAGTCGTTGCGTTCAAAACTGAGGGAGCCATGGGCGTTACAGGTAGGTTGCGCGAACCGGCGAACTTTAGGGGGCCAGTCCACTTTGGAGTCACGAAAAAAGGCTGTTTTCGCGATTTTTAAGAGGATTTTATAAAAGATATGAATATAAAAGTTATTGGGCTTGATAAATAGTCTTGAAATACATTAAAAAAATTTAATTCATTTTTATTGATTTTTAAGTACAAAAACTATAGTTTAACGTAACGGCTCAAAAATAGGTGGGCAGGTAGCTCCATCACAACTCGGCAACGGCCTGTCTAAAACAAAAAAAAATCAAAGTCCATTAGATTCAGTATGACACCAGCTACAAAATGACCCTCGGATATGAAGTTTTATCAAAAAATAAGAAAGTGACAGATGAAAAAGCGTTCGCGACGCGTTTGTTTTCGCAGTTTTTCGCAAAAAAAGAGTAAAAATCAAAAATTTTAAACCATTGAGGGTCATCTTGTTGCAAATCATGTTTACTGATCATGTGGTTTAAATTTCAAGAGAATCGGTTTATTAGTTTTAAAGTCACGATGGAGCTAGATTTTGACAACGTTGTTTCGAGAAAAATGCGTTTGAAGTTTATACTATGAAAAACTCTTACCTAAACTCAATCGGCAATTCCTGCACCGTAGAAAATCCCTTCTGATTGCTCATCATCGTCGATTTCTTCAAGTCTTGCTTGCTTACAATTTTTTGAAATTTTCAAAGTGGACTGGCCCCTTAAACGCGTTTTTCTCGAAAACCTTTCACAAAATCGGTAACCACGATATTTCAAAAATGACTGCAGCGATCAACGTCAAATTTTACAAGCTTCTTTTACATATCGAAAAACAGTACTTGAACGTTTTTTCTTCGATGCATGGTTTTTTTATCAACGAAAACCAAACGTTTTTTTCACTGAAAATCGATGCTTTCACTTTCGACTGCGGCCGTTTTTTCAGGATCAATATTTTATGAAATGTTTCCTCCCAGCACTATAGATAATTTCATGGAGAATTGGCGTTTGATTTTTCTATTTCGGATGATTTTTTTTCCGAGCAGCAGTGGTCACCGCGGAGGACGTTTTTCAAATAGCGGTCTGCACAAATCAATGCATCTACCATATTAACAAATATTTTTCAATGCAAAAAAATTACAAAAGATACTTGAAACCATACTCTATGTAAAATGTAATGTAAAAAATAAAAATCCAAAAACCTGCACACGTATTTTTAGAAAAAAATCACGAGCTCGGTCCAACCCGTTGAGTAAAAGGTGTCTCAAAATGACCTGACATTTTAAATTGCGCGCCATTTTTTTGTGGCGAATATAAAGTACTAATCTCTGACAACTGGCATCAGGAAGTATTGAGGTTGTAATCCCCCGAAAAAAACTCCAAGAGAACTATCCAAGAAAAAATGCAGGGCACTTTTGGGCCGGGATTCGAACCCGGGACCTTTCGATTGCCGGGTGACTGCCCTGACCACTGAGCTACGCCAGCCCGCTTATTCTTTTCCACGGCAGGAGAGGATTCTTTTCCACGGCAATCAAGGATAATTCTGGTTTCGTATCATTTTTTATTCGGCCGTGGGGCCCACGTTGAGCGCCATTTGTAATCCCCCGAAAAAAATCCAAGAGAACTATCCGAGAAAAAATGCAGTGCGCTTCCGCGCCGGGATTCGAACCCGGGACCTTTCGATTGCCGGGCGACTGCCCTGACCACTGAGCTACGCCAGCCCGCTTACCTCACCTTTCTCGGATAGTCTCAATATTCGTAACGCATCCTTACAAGGTTTAGTCACGCGGAATTAAACGATCGCGCAATGCATAGAAATTGTTATTTTCACTGCATTGTTACTGCATAGTTATTACAGACGAAGTTTTATGGTCGTGTTATCTCGCGTCACGGCCATGTGAATTGGCCACCAAGATCGTGCGATTTGACGCCATTGGACTTCTTTCTTTGGGGTTTTCTGAAAAGAAAAGTGTATGCCAAAATGTTATTGAAAATTTCGTCAAAAGAATGAACGTTTGCAAACAGGGACGTGGCGGCCATTTGTCGGATATTGTGTTCCACACATAACCTCCATGTTTGTAACTTATGTTAAGGGGTTCCCATATAGGGTCGCCTGTCGTAACAAAAATGCCAGCATTCAGCCATTAAACGGTTTGCTGATAATCGGCCAATAATTCGTCGACCAGCATTGGGGTACTGTAGGCGGATGAACGGCTTGCCAGATCTATGCCAGCCATTCGTGGGCCAATACTATCGCACCGATAATATGGCGATCAGCATTGGGGTATTGTAGGCAGATGAACGGCTTGCCAGATCTATGCCAGCCATTGGTGGGCCAATACCATCGCACCGATAATATGGCGATCAGCATTGGGGTATCGTAGGCGGATGAACGGCTTGCCAGATCTATTCCACCCATTGATGGTTTGTTTTTGGGCGTTTTGCAAATGCAGGTCGTTAAACTGTAACACGTAAAAACAAGGGATAAGGTTTCGAAAAGCATATCCTATTGATGAAGCTGAAATTTTGCATCGACCTTCTTTTCAATATTTTAAGAGAACCTTTAAAAGGATATTGGCGACTAGCAATAGTTTTCGATATATCGGATATTGAAAGTTATTTATTGTACTGCGCTTCTACTATATTAAATACATCCAAACAAAGCCATCCCACATGGCAAGTGATATGCACATACGGGCGAGCACTGTTTGCCAGGAAGCAGCGCGGCCGGAGGAGTGGGGGTATCTATGGGGTATATAGATATACTCGTTTGGCGTGAAATAATAAACTTTACAATGCGATGTATGGAAAACTATTGCTAGTCGTCAAAAATCCGTTAACGGTTTTTCTTAGGATAATGAGAGGAAGTTCGGTGCAAAATTTCAGCTCGATCAGAGGAGTATGCTTTTCGGAACTTCACCCAAAACGAGCGAGTTATTTTTACAGCCTAAATGGACTAAAAAAACTGTCGGTAAACTTTAATGTCACGAATAAAATTATCGGCACAAAAGTAAGGAACGGACAAACGATGGGTTCTGTAAGTGTTAAAATGGCTAAGTGGGTAGGGCGCTCGACAATAGAACGAAAGGCGCAGGTTCGATCCCGATGAAAGGTAAAAATTTGAACAATGCAGAAACTGTTTTTAATGCAATTATTCTATGTACATGGACATAAGTAAAGCATAAGAAAACAAAAAAGATACTACTAGAATTTTTATATTCATAATTTGTCAATTTTTTGTTTTTCATTCCCGGCAGAAGATCCGGCAGCCGTTGCTGGGCCAATATGGGCGTATGATAGTTGGCCCAGTCTTAGCAGCCATTCCTGGTTTACCATTACCAACCATGCATGGTGCGGATCTGGCCCGTTTGTATAGCCATTACCGCGCCATCGTTTGTTCTCTGGCAACCAGTCGTGGGCCATTACTGTGCCGATTGTAAAACCCTATTTGGGTTACCCCCACTTGCGATTTTGAAAAAATCGATTTTTTTTATTGCATTTTTTTGAAGTGCAATTTGAAGTGCAGTTTTTTTTATGCCCGGAATAGATGACTCTATGTAAGTTTACAAAAAAAAATATTTTCTTCGTGTAAACTGAAATCGAAACTTTAAACGCGTTTTTCTCAAAATGGCATTTCTGAAGTCGGTGACCAAGATTACTCGAACACTAATGAACCAATCTTCTTGAAATTCTGCAGGCTTATTTAATACATAAAAATGTAGTCTTTAATCGTTCGATTTTTTTTCGAAAATACGGCCGTTTTATAGCCAAAAAACGGCGGTTTTTTTTTCATTAAAATCGAACCATTAACTTTGACTGTGCGCCATTTTGTGAAAAATGAATATTTTTTAAAATCCTTCGATCAAAGACTAGTTTATACTTATATTTGACTAAATCCATCCGCATTTTTTTTTTTCAGATGATCCACTTCGCCGTAATGTTGGTCACCGCAAACCGTGTAAATAAAAACATTATTTCATTGACGGCCATTTGCCACTTAACAATGTAATATTTTTCAATAAAAGAATTACTGAAAGTTCTTCAAGATGTGTTCTTTAAGATGGTATATTGATCGATTAAAAAAGTTTTGTGGTTTTCTTTAAAAAAATTCATGAAAAAGGCCTTTTTTTGCGCTACAAGTGGGGGTTACGCCGTAAAATAAAAATATTCTCACTTTTCAAATGAATAATACGTTTTGTTGAAAAATTAAAATTTCTGGTCATTTTGAGACACCCTATACAACATAACTAAATCGAATCAACTTTTTTTAACAGTGTAGCCGTATTCAAAAAATGTATTGACATGTATATGCGAAATTAATATTTTGAGTATGTTATATCTACGCACTGTTCACTGATTCCATAGGCTGCGTCATATCTGACCCGACAACAAAATATCCGCGACAAAATATCCACTACAAAATATCCGAGGACAAAATATCCGAAAGACAAAATCCTAAATCTCGTCCACCACATTAACGGGGTCGCGCGCAAACCATCTTTGTGGGGTGTGTGAGATAGTGGGGTGGGGGCATAATACGAATTTCTTCATTGCACCCAAACAAACAAACCAAAACAAACAAACTCAAACAAAGAAACCTAAACCAACAAACCAAATTAAACAAACCCAAACATATCCGTCACATATTAATAATTATCCTCCTTTTTGTGATGGAATAAATTTCAACGGCATGACTGTACACTTTAAACTGTATATAATATCGGCAAATATTTTGTCTTGCGGATATTGTGTCGTCGGCTATTTTGTCGCCGATATTTTGTCGAGGATATTTTGTCGTCGGGTCAAAACGCGTGTTACCATTCCATATCTAAATGTTCTGACAGCGGTCCCGTAATATTTATATTTAAAAAAAAATCAATTCCTTCTAAGCACGTGATGATCCGTGAAATGAATTTTACATCGAATTTCCTACATTTAATGAACCGTCATTTTTGAGACATTAAGGTTTACATAGAGTACAAGGAAGTCGAACGTTTTCGAAATCGCCATTTATATATGTATACGTATATATATACACATACACACATGCTTGTGGACCACTGAAGGGGTCGTGGGCATCCGAGGGGTCTCACCAGCCTCATCATCCATTAGTGACACGTTAGTACACGCAGGCCCTTGCGAGAGTTAAAGAGCCTGTTACGAGGCGTGCAGAATGCCCGCGAGTCAGCGATACGCCACACGGCAGGTTTCGCAGCAGTGCAACAATAACGCATGCTGAGAATTCAAGGCATACACATGAACGTTTCGGTACATGCATGTACGTGAATTATGGCCATTGAAAGAAAAAATAAAAAACCTACATTATGCGCTCAGTTATACGAAAGAATCACCGGGCCCTTTATCCAACTGCTGTTGTTATATATTGTGCATGCACATGTACCTATCCACACACACACACACACCCTCACATGCACATATATATATACTCGGACGTAGGACGAAAAAAACACTTGCCTCCATTCTATTAACTACAACGAGTTTCTTCAAATGTTTAACGGATGTGGCAAATTTATTTTTTTAAATATTTTTCCTGCACGCATATAACTTTTGTCCTGTACCTACACTCGCAAAAAAGAGTTACTGGAATGGGGGTACATGAACTCTGTTTTCTCTTCGAGTCGAGTTACTAGATTTTCCTTGCATAGCAATATATAGATCCACTAGTGGAATTAATTCGGGCCACTTTTCAAATTGTTTGATCATTTTCACCTTAAAATCACTTACATTTTATGGTCTTATCAAAGTAGGCTGATCAAATCGAATATTAAATGGAAAAATAGATTCAAATAAAAACATTACAGTATCATTTCGGCGTAGCAGAATGTACATTTTCTGCGTAAATATCAAAAAACGAAATATTTTCTAGCCTAGCAGACTTAGGAAAAAACTTTTCCCACAAAAGTTGCATAGTTCGAATGGGGTCATCGAGTGGTGGCTATGACGTTCTTCCAGCTGGAGGTGCTTTGGAGATTTCAAGTTCACCTCAATTTTTTCAAACAAGAACACTATTTTCACATTTTAGAATTTTATGAAGGAACTATAAATCCGTTTAAACGCCAAGTTCAAAATCATCGGTCGACATTTAGTATGGCAAAACGATTTTAAAAACTGCCATGTTTCTAGCTTACACACTAACTCCTATAAAAGGTGCTCAAAGTGATGGCCACCTTTAATGCACGCTTGCAATCTGATTGTCTTGGCTGTATACAAATCGGTTGGCAATGTCAACTATCAGCCTGAATCTCACAATTACGAATCTTAAATAATAACAATAATAACAAATAAATAATAATAATAATAATAATAATAATAACTTTATTACGAATAAAAATTACGAACCCTAAAAACATATCTTAAATAATAACAATAACAACAAATAATAATAATAATAATAATAATTTTATTACGAATAAAACTACGAATCATAACATTATCTTCATATAAATACACTCAGGTATTTTACCTATAATTACGTATAAATATGCTTACGTATAAACTTAAGATGATTTTTATGACATTGAAGCTTGCATATTTTCGAGTAAGGGGATATCAAGCTACTATGAGGACGGTAGCCGAGGACGAATGTCTTCGAAATCACCTCTCTCTCTTTCTCTCTCTCTCTCTCTCTCTCTCTCTCTCTCTCTCTCTATATATATATATATATATATATATATATATATATATATATATCGACAGGAGAGATACTCTCTCATCGCGCGGTAGGTAGAGCAAATTTCCACGGGAAATTCGATACAGTTTAGTCGGTTAATTCATCGGGTAGAAGGCGATTCGTCTCGCTCAGCTGGTTAAGAATACCGATGGACCGTGGCAGATCATCTCTCACCTTTTTTTCTGCAGAGAGTATACATATATACACATTGCTCTTTCGCACCCTCACTAACGTGTCGGGTCTCTCGTTGTCTATACGTGTGTCTGTATGTGTATGATCGTTTTTCTTCTATTCGAATCAAACGTTTTGTTATTATGATGATGGAAAACGTATACGATTATTCACGCCGTGCTTTTTGCGTGTGTTTTTTTTCTTTGCCTACATTTATTTCCCATATCTGCCGAATTTCAATGTAATCATAGAATACGAATGATTTGTCTGCTCGGCCCTTCGGGTGACGGAATTAGTTGGCTTTTTCACTCTTTCACTGCTTGTGAGTGAGGCTTAATAATATATTGGGGTCACTGTAGTAGGATTCTTCGTGCTCTTCGAGCATAGCTGGATAGGGACCAGGAATAGCAAATTTTGGAATTTCAAATTGACTTGGAAATTGCAAGCGTAAAATTTCGGTAAGATTATTGGTACCAGTGATGGGCATAACTAAATTAGAATGTAATTTGATTATTAATCTGGTTACAAAGTAATGCAATTACGGAGTAATCTCATTGAATTGCATTTCATTACATTTTTATTAAATTACGCAGTACATATTATGTAATCTGTTTTAATGTATTTAATTACAAAGTAATCTGTCTAGACTGTATTCAAATACTTTGTAATGTAATTACGTTCTTATTATTGACGGCATGATATAGGAGAAAATATCATCGTAACCTCTAAAGTTGGATCAAGTGTGGTATGTGCGCGACTGTCAACTTTAGAAACAGACAACTTTTGTGCCTGGTAGACACGCAAACATCGCACACTACTGTAATGTGCAATTACACGAATCACCACATGTACGGTCCACTCGCGCTCGTGAATCGCAAGAACTGTAACTCGGATTTTTGTAACACGCACAATTGCATTATTTGAATTAATATGTAATCGATTGATTTATATCGGATTAGCTTTCAATTAAGGGGTCTTCTCACTTTAGACGCTAAAAAAGGCTATTTTCATGAATTTTTTGAGAGGTTCATATTATAGATATTGATATCAAAGTTGCCACACTTAATAAATGCACTTTCGAAATACATTTTTTTAATTGTTTATTTATTTAAGTCACTATTTATAGACGAAACTGGTAGTTCAAAAATGTCCTAAAAAATTGTAGGTCTACGCTGTTGATGAAATCTCGGAGATGGATCATCCGAAACAAAAAAATCATACGGTTTTAGATTCAGTATGTTAATGGCTATAGCGCATATCATACGATTTTTGATATATGCACAAATAACAAAATGACGGACATTTTTCGAAAAACAACAACAAAAAACGTGTTTTTTTCACCGTTTTTGGCAAAAAATAGTAAATATCAAAATTGAAAAAAATATCTTGATATGCGCTATAGTTATAGTTGTAAAGAATATGTGGTTAAAGTTTCATAAGGATCGGTGCAGTAGTTTCGAAGATTTTATCAACAAGCCGTCGAGAAACGTTGTTTCGAGAAAAACGCTTTAAAGTTTGTTTGGGTTACATAAATACATAACAATTTTTTTTTTAATGTATTTCGAAAGTGTATTTATTAAGTGTAATAACTTTTATATCGATATCTATAATATAAACCTACGCTGAGAAAAATAAATCGTTGAATGTGCAAAATGCATTTTGTTGTCTTGAAATTTTGTTGTTTTAACAGTTGCTCAGAGATGCTAAATAAGCTACAGTCCACACCACTAAAACTATCAGTTAGATTAACAAAATGTTTGGTATGCCAATCAAAATACATTTTGTTGAACCAACTAAATTTTGGTTGGAGGAACGGATTTTTTTTCAGTGTATCAAAAGAATTCATGAAAATAGCCTTTTTTAGCGTCTGAAGGGAGAAAACCCCTTAAATCACACAGTAATTAATTACACTTGGTACTTGTGGTAACTAGTTCCATCAGTAATCCATCACAAAGTAATTACATTATCAATTACAGTATTAATTGTAATTGATAGTTGTTAATTTAATTGCATTTTGCCCATGTCTGGCTGGTACGCCATCGTGAGGGGTCTGCGTGAGCTCGAAATATGGAAAACACTTTCTTTTATTGCATAATTTTGTGGCCTCCGGTCTTGACGTTAATTTTCATTAAAGATTTTGTCGAAATTCCAAAAATTCGTCGAAGAATGTTCCAAGATTTTTTAAATGGTTTTCTCGAAACTACGTTTTATGAAACGGTGCAAGTCGTAGCTCAAAGTCTGTTCGTTCGATTCACTTCAAGTTCCGACGGAGCATAGCTTGGAACATTTTCTATCGTACGAGCCAATGATTTTTTGATAAGTTTAAATATAATAAATAATTTAAATTGTTTGTTTCGTCGGAAATCGTCGTTTTTTATCAGCTTGCCATTTTCACAGTTGTCAAAGTTTGTGTACGAAAGTTTAATTTAATACTAAAAGTACAATTTTTCATTTTCCAATGAAGATTACCCCAGTTGCCAGAACCACGTACACCAATTGGCCATTACGCAACGGCGGAACTTTGTTTCAATAATAATAACCTCATTGTTTATCAATATTTTTCCATTTTCAAAAACGTCAAACTTGGCAAGACTATTAACGGGGTATCCCTCTCTGAAAGCCCAATTTGAAGGGTCGGAATGGTGAATTTTGTTCTAGTAACACATTGGTTGGAATAAATGTATTTTTTCCCAGCATGGTGTATACATGTTTGTGGTTGCAATGTAATTTTTTCGGAAGCAAATCTTTCAAAGTGTTCGTGGTGCTGCAGTTGGCGTTGCAGTTCTCCAGCGGCGAGGCCCGAAACGGCGGGATCTCTACCAGGCTCAAATGTAATCTGAAACGAAAACGAAAAATGTTTTCTTCAAATACATCCAACTGGCTATGGGTTCACGATCCACTTTTCGAAATTTCGAAAAATACGAAAAATGACAGCTTCTCCAAAGAAAACCTCATTATTCTCTTGAAAAACAGCATGCTGAAGTCATTGTTATTAACAAATGGTTCATCCAATTAAAAAATGCGATCGTGAACCGAAAATGACTACTGTTTGAACGCTAACTGTGCAAATTTAGCCAATAGTGTGAAAGTTACTAAAGATACCAATCGCGCCGTGTCAAGATACGAAATTTCGCGATAATCGCGTTCAAACTCGACGGATCGCGGTAAACCCGACGCACACTGTTTCACTAAAATAGGTGCAACCTCGGCAATTTTAAAAATTTCACGGTCCCGTTGGTCTTAAAATATTCTGGAAAGTTCACACTACAACAATATGCAAGAAAATTATTTTTTGAAGTTTCCAGAGTGGGAAACTTCAAAACTCCTTAATTGTGTGTGAAATCCCAACCTCATCGTTCCGATACTCTATGTAGAATTTTTTTTTTAAATAGATCATTTTTTTTGGCGTCAAGCTAATGCAGACCCGTTAAAGTGGCACGTTACAATTCGTCGGGTGGGTTTTTTTTCAGCCGCCGACTCGTTTGCACGCTGACGATTCATATGAATAGGAAAAATGGGATTTTTGTTATTTTTTTCGATGTACGGTCAATCACACGTCCCTTCATTTCCTTTTGCGTACTACGGGCACATCTGGAATGAGGTGTGTGGCTATATACATATTTACGCGTATCTCGTGCGTGCATTATCGCTATAGTCCACCATGCACTTGCATATATATATTTAGGCATATAAGGAACATAACGCAGCCGGGCTCGTCTCGTTATTCAGAAAGGAAGAGGCGGTATATATAGTCCCCGAGCGGAATCGAGTCTCCCGCGGGAGCCTCTTGGCTTACTTAATGTCAGTAATCATGCTTGTAAAGCAGTAATGTTTATACTGCTCTACGAACGGGCGGTCATGTTATGAATGTGCGTACACTCGCAACCTTTCATGCATATTTTGTACGTATATATAGATATATATGTATATGTATATATATATATATATATATATATATATATATATATATATATATATACATATATATCTATAAATATGAATATGAATTTGTGTGGGAGTATGTGTGTGCACAGGGTGTCTGCAGTATAAATGAAAAGAGAATCGGAGACTTCAAATACACTTTGTGAAAGGCAAAAAAAAGTTCGTAAATTATCGTGTCGGTCCTGTTCTCCCCTTCTCAGCTCTCGATATATCTGGATGTTTTATTTTATTTTTATTTTATTTTTTGTGCTATGCATTCGAGAATAGCACCACAAAATATTAATAAATATTACGAGCCATTATGGATTAACGGGTCTGCATAAGCTTGGGGCCCAAAAATGGGTTTCAATATTTTTTTGATGAGAATATTGGGACGCGGAGGTCTGGGATTTTGTACACAATTGATCCATAGGCTTGCCAAGTTTGAGTTTTTTTCAAATAGAAAAATATTGATAAACAATGGAGTTATTTTCATTCAAACAAAATGCCGCCGTTGCTGCATGGCCAAACGGTGTAGGTGGTTGCGGCAACTAGGGAGATCTCAACGAAAAACTAGAAACATTTACCTTTAGTATAATAATAAAGATTTCGTAGGACCGAATATCTGTTTTAAATTGTGAATATTAAGAAAATGGCAAGCTCTAGAAAAAAATCGATTTTCCACGAAAATAAAACAGCTAATAATTTGTTATTGACAAATAACAAATTAATAGCTCATTTTTAATTAATTATATAAAATTATTCAAATTAATCATGAAAAAAAATCATCCGGAATAGATTTTGGGATACGACTTACACCGTTTCACAAACCATAGTTTCGGAAAAGAACGCAAAAAGACGAATCGCAGCATGGCGGTTCGCCGTAGCGCGGTGGGCGATCCTGCCCTTCACAAAAATTGCCACAACTCGGTCAATTTTTGGAATTTTTACCAAGTCTATGGTACATATTAAAGCTAATACCCTGGGCTATGAAACTATACGATGGAATAAATCATATTTTTGAAATTTCAAGCTCACGCAGACCCCTTAAGGCAAAATAAATGGTCTTTTGTTGGGAGCTATCCCGTCGCCGAAGTTACCGTACTCATTGTCCGCACACCCTGTATATACGTGCGCCACATTGCGAGGATGCAACGTTGACTATATCATGCCTGTCTCTATGAGCGCTTAAGCGGCGCTCTAGGTGAATTTCCGTTTGATCTCAAGTGTCTGCATGCTTGCGTGTGTGTGTGCGTGTGTCTTTCTGGGTGCGTATGAGAACAGCACACGAGCGATTTGCCTACGCGCGCTACAATCCGTCAGCGCGCGCACGTAAACTTCCGCGCTATGTACATGGTAATGTATATTTCCTTGACAGCGACAAAAGACAGATTAAATTTCATACTGTCGTATAATTTCATACACTTGGGGAGCCGAGAGAACAACGATATATTTCCTTTTTTTCCCTTGCGAACGTGGAAACCAAGAAAAATTCCCGCACCCATGCCCACTACAATGTTTATACGTATCTGTACGATGTACCCAAATTTCTCATGACGATACACGTTCATTTGCAATGGCACCACTTGTAGGTGTGTGTGTGTGTGTGTGTGTGTGTGTGTGTGTGTGTGTGTGTGTGTGTGTGTGTGTGTGTGTGTGTGGGTGGGTGGGTGAGTGTGTGACGGAGAGAAAGATAGAGAGAAATGTTAACGCTGACTGGAATCGACTTCGCATGCCGAGTGCCCTTCCGACAATGAGCCCTTTCCCATGGGGAATAGGACGAAATTCCACTAGGCAGACACCACCACGACAACAAACTCGCAATAGAACGTGAAATTATTTATTTTCTCACAATTCGCCGGTTTTTCTGATCCCATGGATTGTTACAATAATAAGGAAAACATCGAAGATCTAATTCGTCTTGAATCTCTTAGATTTCGAATAATATAGCAACAAATATTAAATGACAATGTCTTAAGAGGGGCCCCGAGTCGCCTTTGCCATAATCATTAAAATCCTATCGATGGCAAATCTATCCCCGCTAGTTTGAGTTTTCAAAATTTCAAAGCGATTGTGAATAATCTTAAGGCGTTACACCTAGATTTTTGCAAAAATGGCTGTAGTTCAAAGTGAAAGTATCGATTTTGAGTGAAAAAACTCTCTATTTTCATTGATAAGAAAAAAACTATGCACCGGGAAAAATTCCTTCGTTCAAGCAATGAATTTTGATATGTAAAAGAAGCTTGTTAAAATTGAAGTTGATCGGTGCAGTGATTTTTGAGGTATGGTGGTTAGCAATTCTGAAAAAGGAATTAAAGAAAAACGCGTTCGTTGTTTCATATCGGGTTTATACGCCCATAACTCCCTCAATTTTCAACGGATGGACAGAAAATAAAAAAATCGACAGATTCAAAAATTTCAACTACCTTGCACCCTAAAAATAATAATCTGTGAAGACAATGTTCAAAAATAGGAAAATGATCGACAATCCCTAATCGTATATTTTTGTGTGTTTATTTATTTGCTTATTCGTCTGCCGGTTAGCTTCTTTGCGGACGTTTTTTTGCCGTTCGTTGATGGTTTAGTACAAACGTAGTATTTGTTTGTATTATTGTTTATTGAAATTGTGAGTAATTGCATGGCGTAACGCTGAATAGCTTAAGGGGTTACCCCAACTTGCGATTTTGAAAAAATCGATTTTTTTTATTGCATTTTTTTGAAGTGCAATTTGAAGTGCAGTTTTTTTTATGCCCGGAATAGATGACTCTATGTAAGTTTACAAAAAAAAATATTTTCTTCGTGTAAACTGAAATTGAAACTTTAAACGCGTTTTTCTCAAAATGGCATTTCTGAAGTCGGTGACCAAGATTACTCGAACACTAATAAACCGATCTTCTTGAAATTTTGCAGGCTTATTTAATACATAAAAATGTAGTCTTTAATCGTTCGATTTTTTTTCGAAAAAAATGGCCGTTTTATAGCCAAAAAACGGCCGTTTTTTTTCGTTAAAATCGAACCATTAACTTTGACTGTCCGCCATTTTGTGAAAAATGAATATTTTTTAAAATCCTTCGATTAAAGACTAGTTTATACTTATTTTTGACTAAATCCATCCGCATTTTTTTTTCAGATGATCCACTTCGCCGCAATGTTGGTCACCGCAAACCGTGTAGGGGAGACCGGGGCAAAATGGTATAGCGGGGCAAAACGGTACCGGGGCAAAACGGCACTGGGGCATAATGGGATCGGGGCATAATGGGATAGCAAAAAATGAAGTTTCTTGGTGCTTGTGATTTGGGGCAAAATGGGATAGGGGCAAAATGGGACACACAAAAATGAAGTGTCGCACCCCGCTGAATTTGGGGCAAAATGGGATGACAGGAAAATTCATGCATCGGCTCTATGAAAGAGCTGTTAAAACATAATCTAATCTAAATGGTGCTTGTGGTTCGTTTCAGTCCACATATACGCAGATAATACGGACTGACCGATATATTTGTCGACATATATCCGTCGATTTCATGGGGAGCGGCGGTCCTAGTTTCATAAAACAATTTACGTAAAAATTGACAAGAGTTAGATTTTCATCAATGGCTTGAAAATCAGTATCAGTAACGTGCAGTTGGCATAAAATAAATTAAAAAAAAAAACAAAGAAAGATAAAAACAAAAAAAACCATAAATTGCACGCGTCAGATTATAAAAATTACTTGATTATTTAAATAATTAATAACGACAAAGAAATTGTACCAATCGAATAAGAAGGCTCAAATAACAATTTACGTCAAGTTTGGTACAGTTCTGACCGCAGAATCAAAAGTAATTGTTTAACAAACTTTAATAACAAATGGGCCCACTATTCATGTGCCCATGCTGACGATAACTTAATCGAGTCCGTTTGCGACAATTGTGCCGATAAAAATTAGCTTAGTTAAACAAGCAATAAAAATTAAACATTGCCACCGTTAAATTATAGTATCATAAGTAGAGTGTGACCCAAATATCGTGTAACATTCAATAAAACCTGTTTTCACTCATTTATTACTCCTCGTTTTTTACCCCTGCATTTCTTTCGTTTCTGCATCGAATTATTCCACTGTCCCATTTTGCCCCGATCCCGTTTTGCCCCAACCGCCTCTTTCTGAGGAGCCTGATTTTCTCCGGCCCATTTTGCCCCAGTCCCGTTTTACCCCAATGACGTATTTTCCAGCAGTGTTGATTTTCACTATTCCATTTTGCCCCAAACTCGTTTTGCCCCGGTCCCATTTTGCCCCGGTCCCATTATGCCCCGCTATACCATTTTGCCCCGGCCTCCCCTATATAAAAACATTATTTCATTGACGGCCATTTGCCACTAAACAATGTAATATTTTTCAATAAAAAAATTACTGAAAGTTCTTCAAGATGTGTTCTTTAAGATGGTATATTGATCGCTTAAAAAAGTTTTGTAGTTTTCTTTAAAAAAAAATCATGAAAAAGGCCTTTTTCACGCTACAAGTGGGGGTAACGCCTTAAATCATTTTCTGAAGTCTAAGCAATGTTTCTGTGAAGGGTTCATCGAAGTCGACTCAGTAGTTCTCGAGTTATAGGGGCACAAGCGTACAGACAGGTAGACAGGCAGATCATTATTTTCGAAATATGATTTTTCCATTAAGCTTAGTTTATATAAACGATCGGTGGAGAAACTTTCTAAAAATGTAAAAATTGTAGACAAAGCAGTTTTATTATAGTTTATTATTACAGTTTTATTATATATAGATGTGTATGTGTGTGTCTTCTCTACGTTTGATAAAACTGTAGAGTCCGTATGTTTGTTCGTTCATAACTCCGGAACTACTGAATCGATTTCGATGAATCTTTTACAGAAACACAACTTGAAGTTTGGAATAAGATTGAGGCTAATAGGTATTGCCCTCCTTTCTTAATTTGAATTGCAATATACAAACACAATAAAAATCGTATTAAAAAAAAAACAAGCAGAAGCTTATAGACAAACTAAACAAAATCGATAGAAAAAAATCACATTACATTGGTAAAATAGCATTAGATTTTCGATTCGTGGACGCGTTTTCGCGTGACGTCGATTCAAAATGAAAAAAGATAGGTGGCGGGGCATCTTACTGTTTAAAGAGTACGCGGCGTGTTCATCAGTTTGTCAATGGCGCCAAGACGCTGCCGCGTCTTTTGATGAACAAATTAACACAGAAACAAAAATTGACGAATAATCATGAGTACTGCGTAATTGTTTATGTTTCGCAAATGGTCCTGCAGTTCTTTATCATTTTTAACGAGCGATATAAATAAAAAATGGAGATAAAAAACTTTAAACAAAAGACAAAATTGAGTGATTGACAAAAAGTGACTAATGATGAGGCATGATTTATCGATAAATCTGTAAATCTCTGTCTCCGCATATGATAAAACTGTATGGGGTGCTCCGTCTGTACTTTTTGAGTTTTTGGAAACGCGTTGTATTGATTGTTTATTATATTTATTCAATTGGAAGTGAAGGGGCGACTGCGAGAGGGAGAGAGGAATAGATTTTTGTGAACAAGAATCCCACATCGTGAGGTAATGCGGATTCTGAGTATTTCATGTGAGATTCTCCGAAATCTCACCAAAAATGAAAAAAAAAAGATGGAATTGGGGGGGGGGGGGCTTTCGCCATCGATAGGATTGCAACGCGGGCGAAGCCGAGGGGCTACTAGTATATATATGTATATAGAGGTTTGCAGTTTGAATACTGAATTACTGAATTCAGTGAATTACTGAAATTACTGGATTTAACAAAAAAAAAGTGATTTCGAATAAAAAATTTCTTTCCTTAAATTCAGCACAAATTAAAACAAACTATTTCAGGCCTGTCCAAGCCGAATTGGAAATCACAAAATCATTAATAGCATTATTGGACATTAAAATGATAAAAATCGTTAAAAAAATATGATTCATTCGAAACAAAATAGAAGGAAAGATGGGGCCACTATGAGACCAGTCTTAAAAATCATAGAATGGGTCACTCTGTTATAGAGAAATAAAAAAAAAAAATAAAAAAAGGCATTCATCTTTAAAAAAATATAGTTTTCACTTCAGAAGCAAAAAACGTTGACATTGATAATTGATAATTTTGTTCAGATTTTTAACGAAAGTGTGCTTCAAAATGAAAAAAAATTGTAGAGTGCCATTTGTCCATATCTCAATTGGTTCAGGAGTTATCAGCATTTAAACGTTTCCAAAACTTCTAAAATCGACATTTTTTGGAAAATTACAAGTCCTAAACGAGAAGAGATAAAAATCTAAACATTTGTGTGGACATTCCTTCAATGGGGTACAATTTCACAAAAAAAAATCAGGAAAACCAAAATAATCGGGGTCACGGGCTAGCTGAAATGGCTCTGAATATCCCGTATATAAAGCTTTCGTTCGGACATTAAGTCGTTACCCCCACTTGTAGCGCAAAAAAAGGCCTTTTTCATGAATTTTTTTAAAGAAAACTACAAAACTTTTTTAATCGATCAGTATACCATCTTAAAGAACACATCTTGAAGAACTTTCAGTAATTATTTTATTGAAAAATATTACATTGTTTAGTGGCAAATGGCCGTCAATGAAATAATGTTTTTATATACACGGTTTGCGGTGACCAACATTGCGGCGAAGTGGATCATCCGAAAAAAAATGCGGATGGATTTAGTCAAATATAAGTATAAACTAGTCTTTAATCGAAGGATTTTAAAAAATATTCATTTTTCACAAAATGGCGAACAGTCAAAGTTAATGGTTCGACTTTAACGAAAAAAAAGTCGAACGATTAAACACTACATTTTTATGTATTAAATAAGCCTGCAAAATTTCAAGAAGATCGGTTCATTAGTGTTCGAGTAATCTTGGTCACCGACTTCAGAAATGCCATTTTGAGAAAAACGTGTTTAAATTTTCAATTTCAGTTTACACGAAGAAAATATTTTTTTTTGTAAACTTACATAGAGTCATCTATTCCGGGCATCAAAAAAAAAACTGCACTTCAAATTGCACTTCAAAAAAATGCAATAAACGTGCTGGCTTCCAAAATTATTGATAGATGTAAATCCAGATACATATGGCTGGGTACATAAACGTATGAATGTACGTATACAATGAATACCGAAAACATAGTGTGAATTCACAGGTGAGAGAGACACGTTTTGTTTGATATGGCTCGACGATAATTTGCTTACGAGGGCACCTTGTGCTACTGTACATTGCGTGCTCAACATGAGAATTCGTTAAAATTGTATAGAAAGGACCCGCTGGTTCGTACACGGGGTATGATTTTTTCTCGATATCAATGCCCGCTGGTCACGGAATCTCAAAACCGAGAGACGGCGAAAAACGAACGAAAGAAAAGCGAAACAATCTTTCCATCCTAAACTGTTTCCCTTCATCGTGCTGAGGATACTGAAATTTGAATAGAATACAGCGAATAAAAAAATCGTTTCGCGTTAACCGCAGATATTTCCGTTTCGAAAGATCCCACGAGAATCCGATGCAGCCCTTTTTTATTTTTATCGCTGCCTTGCCCAGCTCGAGCATCCTGATGATTTTTTTCTTTTCTTTTCATTTATCGAGAAAAAAAAATACAAGGACTCACGAGTGTGAGGAGCGTTGGCGGGATCGTTAATTCGATCTTTCGAAGACACGAATATTGAACGTACACGAATGTTGAGACACCTGGGCAGAGTTGTTTTTCATTTGGGTTTGTTTTGGATGGACACGAATGCTGAGAAACCTGGGGAGAATTATTTTTGTCCAGTTGCTTCAAACTTTTATTTCTACTGGACAAACCCTTAAAATGGATCCTCCTTTTTGAGATTTCCGAAATGGGTCTTTCTCATAAGATTGGAGGATGAAGACCTTGTCAGTTGTAATTGAGCCAAGCTGAATGACGAGGACACAAAATGAAAATTTCAAATTCAGGAGAATCATCAAACATCACCCGAATGTACTTCAATAATTTAACGATGATTATAATATTGCAAAGTTACCGATTAGGCTTCGTGTGGATTTAGGTACTGATAAGGAACATCGCGAAATAATCAATCTCATTGTTTTTGCATAATCTTTATTAACATTTAAATAAGCTTTACAATTTTTTTGAAGTCAAAATATATAATAGAATAAAAGTTATAGTGGCCGACAGGAAGACATTAAGTAAAAGAGGTGCTTGACGGTGACCAAGATTGCGGCTGTTCTGTTTGTCTGAAATCAAAAAACCAAACGGCATTTTAATCTTCATATTTAAGACTAGTAATTGAACTAGAGTGAATTCTAAATTACAAAAATTGACTTTTTTATACACTTTTGAAAATTACATTCTATTTTTTACTCATTTTTTCTTAAGTTTTTCGCTCGCACAAAAAAAACTATCGAAGCAATCATGATAATCCTAGTTTAATCGCTGGCTTTTAACATATTAAAGATGCTGTATAAATTTGAACAAGATCGGTGCAGTAGTTTCTGAAATATCGTGGTCACCGTTTCGAAAAACGGTGTTTCGCGAAAAACGCGTTTGAAAGTATACCTGCTCCGTATACCTGCTCCGTTCCAGGGCCGTAACTTGTGAACCACTTCGAATATCGAAAAATCCTTTGGCACACATTTTCTACACATGTTGTAGATGTGATTTATGAAAAAAATCGATTTTTTCGACCCGAGCAACTAGAGGACCGCCTTAAGGGTCCGTCTTTGATTTTGTCGAAACTCATACGTGTGATGAAGCATTGAAAACTATTAGACACGTATTTTTTTCATCGGCGGAAAAACGGTTTCTAGATGAGAAACCACCCCTTAAAGAAAAGCCTCTCGCCCCTCCATTTTTTTTCAATACTTCTATAGTGGATTTTTTCTCGCTTTACATTAAAAGAATTTTGATTTTTGCTGCATTCGGATCCGTGGACTGGTTGTGGGTAAAACTGCAAAATGGCAAGTCAACACGCCGTTCTTTGGAGGGTGGTTGCCCCCTTCAAAACCGTTTTTCCGCTGACGAAAAAAAGTATGTGCCTAATAGATTTCAATGCTGTACATATGTCTAATAGTGTTCAATGCTCATGTAGGAGTTCCAACAAAATGCGAGGAAAAAATGGCTGATTTTCATGATTTTTTTAAAGGGAATATTTCTTCACCATTTTGGAGATTGAGGCTATGTTTTTGACTACTTTTGGCTGTTAAATAGTATTTTTTTAAATTTATCTTTAAAAATGGCGGAGGTATGGCACGGTCTTCTAAACGGGTTCCGGCGGATGTAGTCAGACGGCGTGACATGTAGCGTCGGCGGGATTAATCTGAAAAAAAAACCAAAAAAGACTTTTCTTTCATTAGCACTCAAACGCAGAATATGAACCAAGAAAAAGTAAGAAATGTTGAAAATCGATGAAATAGTGACCGTTGAAATGGGAAGATTGAATTTTCCGAAAAAATTACTGCATTTTGCAATAAGAAAAATACTTTTTTTTTCATTTTCAAAAACATTTAGGTCGATGTTTTATACAATAAGGTTAGACATATTTATACCAAATTTCGCCACAATCGGTCGATTAGTTTTGTAGCTATACGTCACGCCAGTTTTGAAAATGCAGTTTAGAAGATCATGCCATACCTCCGCCATTTTTAAAGATAAAAAAATACCATGTAACAGTCAAAAGTAGTAGTAAAACATATCCTAAGTTTGAAAAATGGCGAAAGAATCTTTCCTTAAAAAAAATCATGAAAACATCTTCCCCCTAAAGTGATGTTTCTTGTGAGCTAATTGAGTAATCACAAACCAAATGGCATGTTCTGATTTCCGAAAATTCTCCAAACGTTACAAAGATGTCGAATTTTTATATAATTCAACTATTATTTATAGTATTTAAAGGATTTTTTAGAAAACTATTTTTAGATATTAGAGTATTTTTTATATAATTTCACCATGGCAAAGTTACCGATGTTGCTCCAAGCACGAAGTGTCAAACGCGTTTCACCGGAGGTTAAATGAGCAACGAGACGATGACACGAGGTACTTCCGGTAACGGTGAGTTGAACAATGTTTCTGGTTCCCCCTCTCTTCTTCTCGCTGTTAGCCGTGGGCATTTTCTCGCGGTGTCATGCCCAAAAAATACAAGATAACGCGCGGAAGGGTGGACTCGATGACAATACGATTGTCCAGTCGGTGAAGGATGTGGTCACTCCATTGTCCGTTGACTTCCCAATCCGTTTCATTGCGCATCTGGCTCTTGTGGTGTTCTCTTCTGTCAATAGTTTTCATGAGCACGCACAACAACAGACCGCACGGCATATACATTTTCGCACACACACGCGTGTACGTGCATAATGATGATTATTGTCACGATACGTGAACGAGCCAAGTGGTGGCATTTTTCTGTCACGTGCGTGATGCACTCTTGCGTTTATTCGATTCGCACGCTACACCGTCCCCACGGACAAACATCGATCGGCTGCTCTTCAGAATCCTCCCAATTCCGTCGAGTCCTCGGTAGACGGGAAGAAAAAAGACGAAACGCAATCCGGAAGTGGCCGAGAAAGGGCTCGAAAGACACTTTATTTAAGGGGGAAGGAAAAAGACGAGGACAAAGTTTGCTGATTTTCATGATTATTTTTCAAAAAGAAAGATTTCTTCGCCATTTTTGAGACTTATACTGCAAAAAAATATTCAATTCAAATAGGATCTACTTTAATCAAATAGGTTTTTTCCTTGTCTCACGACCTATTACGACCTAAAGATAATTTTTTATTTGTTTCAGCTATTTTTAAAAAATATTGAATATATTCGAATATACTCAAATTTAGATAAAATATTTAGTTATTGGACGATATTAAATAGATTATTATTTGAATAAATAAATATATTTAAAATTAATAATAAGATGGGATGCAATAGGAAAAAATTGATTTCACGAAAAATCTACTTAAGGGGTCTTCTCACTTTAGACGCTAAAAAAGGCTGTTTTCATTCATTTTTTGATAGGTTTGTGTTATAGATATTGATATCAAGTTGTTACACTTAATAAATACACTTTGGAAATACATCAAATTTTTAAAAATATATATTTACGTAACCCAAACAAACTTTAAAGGCGTTTTTCTTGTAACAACGTTTTCCGACGGCTTGTTGATAAAATATTCGAAACTACTGAACCGATCCTTGTGAAATTTTAACCACATATTCTTTACAACTATAGTTATAGCGCATATTGAGGATTTTTTCAAATTTTGATATTTACTATTTTTTTTTGCCAAAAGTGATGAAAAAACACGTTTTTTTTTCGAAATTTTTTGTTAATTTTGTTAATTTTGCATATATCAAAAATCGTTTGATATGCGCTATAGCCATTAACATACTGAATCTAAAACCGTTTGATTTTTTTGTTTCAGATGATCCATTTCCGAGATTTCATCAACAGCGCAAACCTACAATTTTGTAGGACATTTTTTTTACTACCATTTTCGTCTATAAATATGTAACTAAAATGAATAAATTAAAAAATTTAAATTTATTTCGAAAGTGCTTTTATTAAGTGTGACAACTTTTATATCAAAATCTATAATATAAACCTATCAAAGAATTCATGAAAAAAGCCTTTTTTAGCGTCTAAAGTGAGAAGACCCCTTAATTCAAATTGTCAAAAATTAAAAAGAAGCGGTTATTTAATATGAATAGAATTTTTCTGTCAGTGTAGGGTACGTTTTTTTACTACTTTTGGCTGTTACATGGTTTTTTTCACCTTTGAAGGAAATAATTTGCTGATTTTCATGATTGTCTTTTAGAAGGAACGTTTTCTCCACCATTTTTGAGGCTTAGGGTATGTTTTATTACTACTTTTGGCTGTTACATGGCCATTATTTTTTTTTTTATTAATCTTCAAAAGTGATGGAGGTATGGCACGGTCTTCTAAATTTCAGTTGCAAAACTGGCGTGACGTATAGCTAAAAAAGTAATCGACCGATTCTAATGAAATGTTGTATAAACCTTTCTGACCTTATCGTCTAAAACATCAGCCTAAATGTTCTTGAAAAAAAAAGTATTTTTTTATTGCTAAATGTAGCCATTTTTTCGGAAAATTCAATCTTTTTATTTCAGAGCGTACCATTTCATGGATTTTCAACATTTCTTACTTTTTCTTGGTTCATATTCTGCATATGAGTGTTAATAAAAGAAAAATCTTTGTTGTTTGTTTTTCAGATTAATCCCGCCGATGCTACGTGTCACGCCGTCTGACAACATCCACCGAAACCCCTTTAGAAGACCGTGCATTACCTCCGCCATATTTGAAGATTAATAATAAAGAAAAATACCATGTAACAGCCAAAACTAGTAATAAAACATACCCCAAGTCACAAAAATTGTAACGAGATCTTTCCTTAAAAAAAAAATCATGAAAATCAGCAAATTTTTCTCGCCTAAAGGTATTTCTCCCCTTGAGATGTGAAAAGTTTTTGCCAATTTTTCAAATTTTGGGAATCATATCTTGATCTAGCCTATTCCTTTGCCAGTTTCAACGTTTTGCTTTTGTTCAAATCGAAAATTGGAAAATTCCCTTTTTTGACAACTTCAATCGCCACTTTGCGACACGTCGAACGAATACTTTTTCCTCTGGCCCTAGTTCTCACGTATGCATTTTGCGTTACGTATTAATTGTTATTAATCATTTTTTCGTCTTCCAATACACGCACGCGTACGATCGTACCTATTTGTTCCCATCACTGCGTGGCTGCCCGCGATGATCAAGCGGTATGGATGGACACGTCATACATTATACTTCGCGGAAATGTTTCAAGGAAGCCCTCGAGGAACGGTATGTAGACCGAAGCGACAAGTGAATCTACAACGACAACGATCGCTATACGCAAAACAAATTGACGGTTCGTAACGACGATGTAACGTCTGCGATTTTTTCCCTCCCTCCTCTTTGCTACTACTCGAGGAAGTACGTTCAGAACTACGAATTGGACACATGGGAGTTGGCAATGCAACGAGTTACGTGAAAATATGTCGCTGTACAGAAACTTCGCAATTGCCACAATCGATACACTAATGTACCTGTATAATTTCGCTCGTTGGAGACTGTTGCCATTGATTCCTGCTTATGTTTGAGATTCCCACTGTTGCCATTGCTTATATTTGAAAATTAAAAAAAAATAGTCGATTTATTTATTCACCCTAATATGTATACATATATATTAGTGTGATTTAAAAAAATCAGCAATTTTTTAATTCCCCTATTCAGTAGTTGCAGTGAGGTGAAATAAGACGCCTGGTAAAAGATGAGCCCTTAATATTAATATTTAGAGGTTCTTCATTGCGATTTTTTATTTTCCACGCTAATAACATGGAGAAAATTTTGCTTGCTACTGTCGAATTTTGTAACTCACCACCGAGCAAACGTAGAACAATGTCTATGAAATATTTTTGTAGGGAATTGGACGCTCTATAAAAAATGTCTCTTATCGTTTTATGGTAAATCTACTCTTTCAAAAGTTATTCAAGGCCAAAGTTGAATGTACAGTAAATTTCAAGATTTTTTTATTTTTCCGCAAAAACCAGCAAACTTATCACAGAATGTCATAGCAATTTCATTTTTTATAAGAGCGGATCATTAAATAATTTAAAAACTTAACAGTTTAATAACTAATGGCTTTATAAATTCATTTTATGGAGAAAAGTTGCTGTTTCCGTGAAATTAATTGTTTGGGTCAATTATTCAAAAATATAAATAAAAAGACGCCAATTCTTATAAAGTTACTTTTTTTAACCACCCTAATATATATATATATATATATATATATATATATATATATATATATATCTGCATACGTATATGAACATATATATGTGTGAGAATGTTAGTGTGTATAAAAAACAAATTTTACTCCGTTAAGCAATAGTATCAGGTGTAGAAAAAGTTGATGCCTCATTTGAGGTCTTTGAAGGGTCTGCATAAGCCTAAAAATTCAAAAACGCGATTTTTTAATCACATGGTCCTGTAGCCTAAGGTCTTAAGTCCAAGTTGCAACAAAACATTTGTAAAGATTCCAACAATTGACCGAGTTATGACAATTTTTATGAAGGGTCCTCCCTCTTCCGCTTCTGCCCTTTTTTCTTCTGCGTCTCTCTTGAAACGATGTTTTATAAAACGGAGTGAGTAAAATCTCAAAAACCATTTGTCTGCTTCACTTTAAGGGGTCTTCTCACTTTAAACGCTAAAAAAGGCGATTTTCATGCATTTTTTAAATAGGTTTATATTTTAGATATTGACATAAAAGTTGTTACACTTACGAAATCCATTTTTTTTAATTTTTGATGTATTTTTATAACCCAAACAAACTTCAAAAGCGTTTTGCTCGAAACAACGTATTTCGACGGCTTGTTGATAGTCTTCGAAACTACTGAACCGATCCTTATGAAATTTTAACCACATATTCTTTACAAAACTATAGCCATAGCGCATATCAAGGATGTTTTTAAATGATCATATATGCGTTTTTTTTGGCAAAAACGGTGCAAAAACACTTTTTTTTTTCGAAAAATGTCCGCCATTTTTTGTGTTTGCATATATGAAAAATCGTATGATATGCGCTATAGCCATTAACATACTGAATCTAAAACCGTTTGATTTTTTTGTCCCGGATGATCCATCTCCGAGATTTCATCAACAGCGCAGACCTACCATTTTTTTAGGACATTTTTTTAACCATTATTTTCGTCTATAAATAATAACTTAAATAAATAAAATAAAAAATTAAATTTATTTCGAAAGGGTATTGATTAAGTGTAACAACATTTATATCAACATCTGTAATATAAACTTTATATGATATAAATTTTTTGAAGGTCCTCGACACTCAACTATACCTGAAGCTGAATGTCCTGAGCGAGAATTTGCTCTCCACGATCTCTAGAAGGAAAAAGGCCAATTTTATATCTCAATAAGGCTTGTAATGAAAGAGGCGAAAATTGCTTAGAGTCCGTGCTTCTCGAGGCACGGATCTCGGTATAACGTTGAGAGCAGTCCGTAATACTCGTTTGTACTGCAATGAGAGAAAATTATGCCGCGGAGTATGGGCTCCTTGACGATTGTTCTCGTGGCATGTGCGAGCTGCCAAGGGCCACAAAACTGCGTCTGGCAATAAAAAAAAAGAAAATTAAAGCGAGTCCGTAACTCGTCACTCGTATACATCTTCAGGGGTAAGAGAGCCAGGGGAGGGGAGGGCGGTGGTGCGCAAGCCTAGCAATTCTTGGCGTGGGTTTCCGGAAAATTGCGAGTTCCACGGCCGCAGAAGTCACTTATTACACTACTCTGAAACGCGGAAGCTTAATTGATGTGCGCGTATCGTGCATTACTTCGCTCTCCTTCCCCTCCGCGTTTCAGCCTGTGCAGCTTGTGTTCGTCTCGACCGTCATTTGGCTCTCTCACCACCTCGATCGTTCTTTTTACGCGCGACTCAACAGTTGCCACGGTTCATTGTTCCTCATTGATGGCGAAAAAATGAATATGCGTACAAGAGTATGGAGGAATACTTATTCCTATGAGGAAGTCTCGAAAACCATATTTCGAAGCTTACTTCACTTACCAAAATTATTGAGCCAAATAATCCTCGTACCATCTTAAGGCCGGAGCCTGAATTAAAAAGTCAAAAAAGCGTTTTTTCGGGAATTTTTGTAGAAGCGAAAAAAACTAGTGAGCCCAGTAAATATTGAGGTATCTTTTCATGTATATTTTAAATGTGTAAAAAAAATTCAACATAAAAAAACAAATGATGGCAGATTTATCAGCCTATTCCATTCCATTTGCCTGCGAAGTACGCCGGGAAATCGAAAAATATCGATTTTTGACAAAACGGTGAATTTTGGAAAAAATATTGTTCTGGGTAAAAAAAGAATCGGCGAAAATAATTTTTTCGGAAAAAGTTTTCAACGTATCAAAAATTCCCTGCGTGCTTCGATGTAAAATGTTGTTATAAGGTTCCAAAAAGGTCAAGTTTTAAGGGGTTACCCCCACTTGCGATTTTGAAAAAATCGATTTTTTTATTGCATTTTTTTGAAGTATAAGTATCCGGGCCCATACAGAAGTATGGGCCCGGAATAGATGACTCTATGTAAGTATACAAAAAAAAATATTTTCTTCGTGTAAACTGAAATTGAAACTTTAAACGCGATTTTCTCAAAATGGCATTTCTGAAGTCGGTGACCAAGATTACTCGAACACTAATGAACCGATCTTCTTGAAATTTTGCAGGCTTATTTAATACATAAAAATGTAGTCTTTAATCGATCGATTTTTTTTTCGCAAAAAATGGCCGTTTTATAGCCAAAAAATGGCCGTTTTATAGCCAAAAAACGGCCGTTTTTTTCGTTAAAATCGAACCATTAACTTTGACTGTCCGCCATTTTGTGAAAAATGAATATTTTTTAAAATCCTTCGATTAAAGACTAGTTTATACTTATATTTGACTAAATCCATCCGCATTTTTTTTTCAGGTGATCCACTTCGCCGCAATGTTGGTCACCGCAAACCGTGTATATAAAAACATTATTTCATTGACGGCCATTTGTCACTAAACAATGTAATATTTTTCAATAAAAAAATTACTGAAAGTTCTTCAAGATGTATTTTTTAAGATGGTATATTGATCGATTAAAAAAGTTTTGTAGTTTTCTTTAAAAAAATTCATGAAAAAGGCCTTTTTTGCGGTATAAGTGGGGGCAACGCCTTAAAGAGTCAAGGCGAAGAACTGGCGATGTAATATTGCCGGCCGGAGGACACTTTCAGACAAAGACATTGACCTTGATCCAGTTTCAGCGCCGCAATTAGGTCACAAAATTTTGTCAAAAAATTCGTAAAGATACTCGAAGATATGTAACATAGAGTCCACTAAACGGAATTTTCATTCTGCCAAGTGGGTATCCATAAAAAAAGTTCGAAATTCATACTTCGTCCAGCCTCTAGACCGGTAGTCTCCGTGAACGGATACAAACAGATGCATCGCGTACGAAAAAAGTGGTTACCAAAAAATTCTACAAGTTCTATATGTATCAATTTGTTCACAGTAACAAAGAATTGTCAACAATAAAAAAAGAATAGATATAGGACCTGCAGAGTTTTGGACCTCTGATTAAAATATGTTTACAGATTATTCTTATTTTATTGTTGATAATTCTTTGGTACTGTCTCCTCAGACTGCAAATAATAAAAAAGGTGGATTCGAAACTACAAATTTTTAAAATTATTTTCTAAAGACCCCTTACTTCAAAAAAATAATTATAATGCCTCGAAAATGATTTACCTTTGCATAAAGCATTACTGGGTTATTTGATAGCCGAAAAGTTATCCTGCAACCCTTTCCCGGGATCGTGACCAACAATCAGTAACCCTGTATATATACAGGGTGTCCTATTATGAATGGATAATCCTGCAACTGTCGATAGGTCAGATCATGACCTACTATATGCTGGAATTTCAGTTTAGTAAAAGTCCCACGTTTTTCGAGATAAAAAGAATTTCCTTTTGGTTTTTCACACGCTCTTTCTACAAACGATAACTTGTTTTGACCCGGCTTCTCAAAAAATACTCTCGCTTATTTGTTTTATCCAGAAAAGTCTTCTTTTTAGCCTTAAATATTAAGGAAACTTCACGAAAAAAGATCTTATGCAGAATTTTCATACAAACCAATTCGAACATCTGACTTTGATAGCCTGCGGTGTGAAAAAAATGTACCTCGCATATCGTGCCAATTACTTAAAAAAGTTGCTTAGTTATTGTCGATTCATATCATTTGTAAAAATGGCATGCGAAAAGCCAAAAGCAGATGATGTTTTTCAAAAAATAACATAAAGCCCAAAATCTCGAAAACCGTGGGTCTTTTACTAAACTGAAATTCCAGCATATAGTAGGACCTGATCTGAACTATCGACAGTTCACTGTCGATCTGTGCGAAACTATCAGATTCAGAGTTCACTGTCCATTCCGCAAGAACGTCGCGATATTCGAACGTAGCCATTGCCCTTTTTATGCTGAAACACAATCTTCTACACGTCCCCATCGTCATCATCATCGTCACCATCATCTCTTCTTTTGCAGCCCTCGTATCGGAAAATTGGCAGGGAAGTGTGAGCAAACTTTCGGAGCAACGTTTGCACACACGTATATTCTAGGTAAAGTAGCAAAAAAATATTGCTCCAGCAAAAGTTTTACGGTGGGATCTAATGTGAATTATTTAGATATCAAGACATGCATATATATATATATATATATATATATATATATATATATATATATATATATATATATATATATATATATACAGGGTGTCCCAGAACTCAACGTCAAGCCGAAACGGGGTGACAGGATTGATTGTAACCATCATGAGAAAAATCAGAAAAAAATCTATTTTGAAAATTTTAAATTCATAGTTTAACAAAAAACAGTCTTAATTCTAGGAAACTTGGGGCAATTATGTCATTATTTTTGACTGTGATTCTAGAAATGTTATTTAGGGTTACGGTTCCAAAGTTTAAATGAACAAAAATAATAAAAATTAACCACAATAACCGAAAAATGGTTACAGTTTGACCAAATTTCTAGGTTTTTCTTAAATGCCCAGATTTTTTTTCTGATTTTTCTCATGATGGTTACAATCAATCCTGTCACCCTGTTTCGGCTTGACGTTGAGTTCTGGGACACCCTGTATATATATGTATATACTTTATCAGAAGTAAATGCTCACGGTCCTATGTATATATGACGTATCTGTGTATACCTCATAAAAAAATTAGGACTATGCTTCATCGGGTTGTACCAAGTTGGAGAAAAGTTATGATGAATATCTGAGAGGTTGCGTTCTCGGCACAAGTGCGACTGCATCATCGGCATACATAATGCGCCGCCGCGATTTCATATTTCCCCAAAGAAAAAAAATGAATATCCGATACGAGTGAGTCTTTCACTGCGCGCATTATCGCAAATGAGCGATATTCTCACTCCTCGTTGGGAACGACACGCGAAAGGCAACACAAGACGTCTCCGTTAGAGACTCATCATGCCGCGTGTCTTTGGAAGCTCAATATGGTGAAATTACATTGATTGGTGCGCGTAATACGTCCGTACGAAGACTCACGCGTACTTGCCGACTGTCAGTTTGAGGATTAACACTTGCGGTGAGTGACACGCGAGCGCGAAGAAATTGCCTGCCGTTTACCCTAACCATGTATGAGGTATCGCGCGTAAAACTGCGACAAAAGTGGGCAATTGGGTTTTTCCCTCAGCAGGATAGTTTCTATTAATTTTTATTTATTTCTTTCCTATGTTCGTTCGTATGCCCTGGCGGGCTTTGACGACCGGATCTCTCTCAGTTTTGATCCACGTCTGTCACTCTGCTGCTTCCGGTTCCTGGATGCACGTACAAGGAACATACCTCAGGTGACAGCCTTCGATTTTGTTGAAATTTGGATATGTTATAAAGCAACGAAAAGTAAGCGATACGATTTTTTTTATCGGCGAAAAAATGGTTTTAAGGGCTGAAACGCACCCTCAAAAAAGGGGATGTTTTTCGTTTTTCGTCGATAACGTTTTAACGGTAAGAGATATTTAAAAAATTTGAATCGCAACGTTGTTTATTTTTTTGTGCCCTATACGTTGGAGATGAGAACGATAACGTTATCGACGAAAAACACCCCCATTTTCGAGGGTTGGTTTCACCCCTTAAAACCGTTTTTCCGCCGATAAAAAAAACGTATCGCTTACTTTTCGGTGCTTTATAACATATGCGAATTTCAACAAAATCGAAGAGTGCCACCTGAGGGATGTTCCTTGTTGGTTTGCTGATGCAGTATTGTGCCGCATTCACATGACGGCACAGGGAAAGTGTGGAAAACTTGCCGATGACCTCTTGAGGGCTTCCATGTTGGATGTACTGTTACGACTTTGGAGATTTTGTATTAATGGCGTATCTCGTATTGGTGGCGTTGGGTTGAGGTTTGTAATACTTGTATTCGAAAGATCCGTAGGCAGCTGTCAAACGTAGTTAAGGGGTTAGGCGACTGTAGCGGGGAAAAAATAAGTACATTTCGGGATTTTTTTTAGCAGGACAATGGAATAAATAAAAATTCTGAAAAAGGTTCTTTATTGTACATATTGTAAACTGTGTAAACAACTTTTTTTCAAAGTGATATAAAACAAAATGGCGGTGGCACAGCTTTTCTTCGACGAAGCCTTTTTTTCACAGGCACGCAGCCGGACCAACGGCACCTGGGATTTTTAATTTATAGTGAATGGAATTTTCTTTTTCGATTTAAATATGAATAGCTACAGATGTACATAGGATTTTTTTTATGTATCGATTTTTGCAAAAACAGCGCGTTTTCTAAGTAAAAGTTCAAAATTTTCAAAAAAACATCGTCCGAAAATTGCTTATAAAAAAACTATGTCATATATCGAAAAAATCCTACGTACTTCTATGCAGAATGTAATTTTGAATATGCAATTAAAATTTGAAGTCAATCGGTCAAGATTTGTTCGAGTTATGAGTCCGGCCGACATGAAAAATGTAGTTTCGAGAAAAACGCGTTTAAAGTTTTCGGCACGGAAAGATCATTGATAAATTTTATATACCTTCAGTCAGCGATGCCTGCGCCATACAATTGGCCTTCCAAATTAACGTCCTGCTCGAGCAGGACGTTATCGATTTTTTGAAATTTCTACAGTGGCCTTACCCCTTAATGCTATTTGACTGACGTGTAACCAGCTGTTATATTTATCGTATGGAAAATGTCTCCTTTCGTGCCCAATAAACGTCATTTGCGGGGAGTGTCATCGCATTATTGTGTTTTAAGGGCAAAAAAGTCGTTTTTTCACGAATTTTTTTCTGGAAAAGGATTTCATTTGGACTAAATAAAAAGTATTAGGTAGTGTAGTGGCATCTTTTAGCTTTAGATTGGCTTTTCTAATTTTCAAAAATATTCATTAACATTGCTCTTGTAGGAAGTCTCCGGGAGGTTCCCGAAAAAAAGTGTCCGGCGGTGAGCAAAGTATCTCCGGTTTGGATTATCTAAAATGAAAAAACCAAAAAGTTTCTTTTAGGGGATAGATGAATCCAGGTATTAATCGAAGCAATAGTAGAAATTTTAATTTTTGACAAAATGGTGGCTCCGGAAAGAAACAATTTTGATTTTCGACCAATTTTTTTTCGTTAAATCGTTGAAAAAAAATATAAATAATTATCGGAAATCTTATTCCTTCGATCGATACCTGAAGAATATATCTGACAAGTTTGCCTTAAAATTGCAGACCGATCGGTTGAGCCGTTTTTGAGAAATCGTGCTGGCCGACTTTGAAAACACCGTTTTAAGAAAAACGCGATTGAAGTTTTGTGCGCTCACTCTGTAGCGCTCCAAGCGGCCTTACAAATATGTGTGTATTTCCGAGAACATTCGCTGAATCGATTTGAAATTTTCAGGGAATATACTCACATATTTGTACATTCCGAAAATGCAATAGAAAAAATCGATTTTTTGACATTTCTAACTGCGTTTAACCCGTTGAAGAAAATTACAGCTGGAAGCCATAGTTTGCTTGTGGAGGGTTAGCAAGAACATGCTTCATTGGTAAGCACGTGTGAAAAGTGGGTCCAACGATTTGGAAAGCATGATTCTGATTTGGATGATAAACCGCATGGAAAGCAACCGAAAATATTTGCAGACGCACAATTGAAAGCATTACGGGACGAAGATGCGTGTCAAACGGGAAAAGAATTATTAGCAGCATTCAACGTTATCGGACAATGTATTTTCTTACGCCTGAATGCCATCGAAATGGGGTCGGGTTGAAATTCCGAACTTTGAGTGTTCCGACGATTTTAAATTCCGAATTTTAATATTCCGAAATTTGAATGATCAAAACGCTCAAAGCTCCGAAAGAATACTACCCCGGAAGAATTTTACACGAAAGACCAAAACTCCAAAAATCTGAACACCGTTAAAATAATTCGGCTATGGAAGTTTTAAAAGTTTCAAAATTTTCAATAAATCGACGAATTATTTCAAGAATTCTTTTTATCGAGCAGTGATTTTGCGTCAATTTCGAAATTTGTGCAGACAATTTTATACGTTCTACATAATTTACAGCCAACTGTGTAAACTGTCGCTGGCATGATCTTGGCATGGGGGTCGGGTTGAAATTCCTAACTTGGAATGCGCCGACGGTTTAAAATTCCTAATTTTAATGTTCCGAAATTACAAGGTTCGTCAAGATCATGTCAGCGAAAGTCTACACAGTTGATCGTAAATGATGCAGAACGTATAACATTGTCTAGACAAATTTCAAAATTTACGTAAAATCACTTCTTGATAAAACAAAATGATTGAAATAATTCGTTGATTTATTGAAAGTTTTGAAAATTTTAAAACTTCCATAGCCGAATTATTTTGACGGTGTTTAGATTTTCGGAGTTTTGGTCTTTCGTGTAAAATTTTTTCGGAGTTTTGATCTTTCGGGGTAGTATTCTTTCGGAGTTTTGAGCGTTCTGATCGTCCAAAGTTCGGAATTTCCTCCTGGCTCCATCGAAATGGTCCAAAAGCAAGGGAATTGGGTGCTACATGAATGCACAGCATTACAATGCCAGACGACACGTTCATCGATCCGTCAAGAATTATTTAGAAGGAATGAACTGGGCGATTCTACCTCACCCGCCATATTCGTCAGACATTGCTCCCTCGTATTACTATTTGTTTTGATGTATGGCGTCTGCCCTTTCTGGAGAGCGGTTCAGTTCTTATCGACAAACAAAAAAAAACTACTAGACTTCTACCAGTACTGAATCCGTTTCTTGCATGAAAAATGCGTTATTTTATCTAAAAATTCTTCAACTTACACTTTTGCACCCAATAAGGTACCTGCGGGTACTAAGGTCTGTTGCGATGTCGATCGCTCCGATTTCGATAAAATTTGGCATTTGTAGAATGGGTAAAAATAGGCGACGCGTATTTTTTTTATATCTGCGGAACCCGATTTTTGAGGCGTGAAACGCACCCTCGAAATTAGGGGTGTTTTTCGTTTTTCGGCGATAACGTTATCGTTCTCGCCTCTCAAAAAATAAACATTGTTGTAATTTGAAATTTTTTCATATCCCCAGATAGACAGTCATGATCATCACGCCGTGCATACAATTGATGAAGCAAATTTTACAGCATATTGACAACATGTCGTGATGCAAAGCCGTGAACTCATTTAATATCGTGAATGTACAAACCATTTTGATCTCAATATGTCGTTTACAAATGCATCGAACGTTTGGAGCATGTCGAACTTACATCGCTGTGCTCAAGTGTCCACAATAAATATCTGCTAATTTTACGTCATATGGGAGTCATCCAATGACTTGTGTTGATGAATTCACTGGATTAGCACTGGTAGTAGACATGCCATGCAAGCAATATGACGGCGATGTGCATGTTTGTCAGTGATACATTTGAAGGGCGCAACATGACGGCGATATGCGTGTTCCTCAGTGATACATCCTATGACGGCGATATGAATGTTTCTAAGTGATACATTCGTTGAGCGCAATATGACGGCGATATGTATATTTGTCAGTGATACATCCCACGAGCACAATATGATGGCGATATGTATGTTTCTCAGTAATACATTCCATGACGGCGATATGCATGTTTTCAGTGATACATTCGATGAGCGCAATATGACGGCGATATGCATGTTTTCAGTGATACATTCGATGAGCGCAATAGGACGGCGATATGCGTGTTTCTCAGTGATACATCCTATGGCGGTGATATACATACTTCTAAGTGATACATTCGATGAGCGCAATATGACGGCGATATGTATATTTGTCAGTGATACATCCCACGAACACGATATGATGGCGATATGTATGTTTCTCAGTGATACATTCCATGACGGCGATATACATGTTTTCAGTGATACATTCGATGAGCGCAATATGACGGGATATGCATGTTTTCAGTGATACATTTGAAGGGTGCAATATGACGGCGATATGCGTGTTTCTCAGTGATACATCCTATGACGGCGATATGAATGTTTCTAAGTGATACATTCGTTGAGCGCAATATGACGGCGATATGTATATTTGTCAGTGATACATTCGATGAGCGCAATATGTCGGCGATATGCATGTTTTCAGTGATACATTCGATGAGCGCAATAGGACGGCGATATGCGTATTTCTCAGTGATACATCCTATGACGGCGATATGCATATTTCTAAGTGATACATTCGATGAGCGCAATATGACGGCGATATGTATATTTGTCAGTGATACATCCCACGAGCACGATATGATGGCGATATGTATGTTTCTCAGTGATACATTCCATGACGGCGATATACATGTTTTTAGTGATACATTCGATGAGCGTTACATTAGACGTAGGTACATTAGAAGACGTAGGTTCAAACCGTAGCTAGGTAAAAACTTTAACTAGGCAGGGTAAGTTTTAATCCATTTATCATATAGGCATGAACATAAATAAAGCATATGGATGTGAAAATCCTACCAAATTTTTTTAATCAACATGTTTGGATTTTTTATTTTTCACGCTATGACACTCATATGAGCTCCATATGAGCACAGCATAGTAACGTCACGCCATGCCGCTAATATGAGCTCCGTATGAGCACTACAATTTCTTCACGCCGTGACATCCACACGAGCTCCATATGCACTCACTTATTGTTAGATATTCGTTAGCCAATTTTGCTAGTCTGATGAATTTTCTGCATGCATATTCGCGTGAGAACAACTTTGCTTCATTTGGATGTATTATTGTGAATCATCATGTGATTCAAATATGACTTCAACGGGAGCACTCATAAGGGACTCACAGCTGTGAGACTTTCTATGCCGCAGTGATGATGTACCTATAATGCCAATATCAGGTACATCCGTCCAGCTGGGTCTCGTACCGTTAAAACGTTATCGACGAAAAACGAAAAACACCCCAATTTTCGAGGGTGCGTTTCAAACCCTCAAAAATCGGGTTCCGCAGATATTAAAAAAAATACGTGTCGCCTATTTTTACCCACTCTACAAGCATGTCAAATTTCATCGAAATCGGAAAGATCGACCTTTCCTTGTAAGTAACGAAAATCGTATTTGAAATAACCGCTCACGCTCAAGGCCACACTCACAGACGCCTATTGGACGAAGATGTCCCTACAAGTTTGCGGAGGCGCCACAACCTGCTCCCCGCCGCCAGTGTTGCATCATTCATAAGACGTGGCCGTGCAGCGCCAATAATAAAAATCGGTCCGAATAAATCGTAAGTATTTTTTGTAATATTTTATTTGTCTATCTAAAATCGCAGTACAAATATTTTCTATTTTGTTTTTGACATACGTGGTCAACGGTTTATTACCCGCAGGTACCTTATAGAGGGTAGACCATTTAACGTGACCACCCCGAATATCTCCATTGCCTTTAGAGCAACGAAAAAAATGTCAGGTGGTAATGTGATTGATTTCGAAGAGCTGATACAGTAGTGAAAAATTCATTTTTGTCAAGGTCATTGTTTTTGCGCTCTCAAGGTCATCAATGGTTTTTCAAAGGCAAACATATTTTTTTTTTACTAAAACGTTATAGCTGATATTCAGATGAATCCAACGACCTCTGATATCGTGACCTTGAAACGATTTTTCACCAAAATATTTTGACGAAATTTCATAAGGCCTCCACGGCCATGATTTGCATGAAGATGCAAATTTTTCGTGGGAATACGCTGTAGAGAGCTTCTCGAAATGTCCAATTCTTGACCTAGGCACCGAATTGATGTTCCTGAACTCTCAGCAACACTCTCACGAACTGCTTCGATATTTTGTGTTGAACGACCTGTTGAAGGACGACCAGAGTGTATAAGATTACAAACTGATCCAGTCTCCCTGAATTTTTCAATTAATCTCTTCCCAGTTGGTCACCGACCATATTTTGTACGAAAATTACGAACTGTAGCTGCCGAACCTTCATTATTTTAAAAAATTGCTAAACCACGAAAACGCGTTGTTCTTTCGTGTTGCGCTCCATTTTCAATAACCTTGAACTCCCAGCTGTCACGCTGTCTTCTCGTTGGCAACACTTTGCCGCACGAATAGCCAAAATTCAAATCTTGCGTGAATTTTGAGACACCCTTCATACATGGGTTGCACATGCAATTTTGAAAATTTAGGCCTCAAAATGGAAAAATCAATATATTCTCAGAATAACCCAAACAAACGCATTCGTGCAAACATGCCAATCCGTTTCACGTGCTTCCGTCCATTCGTCGCAATTTATTTTCGCTTTCAGCGACAACAAGAATTCCGCAATCGTCGCATTATCGTTGAAAGAGAGAATAAGACGTTTCCCGAGGTTCGCGGATAACTCCTCGAGGCAAGAACATGACATGTGCATTGCGTGCGAGTGATTGGAAGAGAGGAAGAATGTGTGGCGTCGTCAGAGCAGGTAACAAAACACTGCTCAGATGAGGCAGAACTGCCAATCTTTTTATTATGTCGTTGGTATTCACGTTGAAATATACCCACCGTATGCATATACCTCGAGAAATAAAGGAGTATCGGAGCAGCAAAACAGTTGGTTAGTGCATCGTTCACGATAATTCATAGCTGCATTCGTTCTTAGCATATTTGAGAAAATTAACGTGAAACTCTTTTTATATATTTCTATCTTCTCATCATTATTGTTATTGTTGCGAAAAGATAAGAATAAATTTGTTTGTTTAATAAACATACAATTTCTGTTGCGATCTTTATTTTAATCTTAACAATATTTATGTATATTGGTGGCCCTTTATTATTATTCCTATTATTGTTATTTATATTTTATTATAATTACGATTCACTATTTATTCAGATTATTATTTTTACAAGAATTTATTTACAATTCGCACTATCCAGGAAAGACACATAAATAATTGATAATAATGGTAATGATGAAGATAATTATAGTTGTTGTTATTGTGGTTATTATTGCTAGTATTCCTACTATCAATGCTAATATTTATACTACTACCATTATCATTGTTAGTAATTGTTATGTAGCTAGCATAATAATTACGACAATAAGGACTATTATCTGTATATACAGTTTGGCCCGAAAGGTAACGTCCAAAAGGAAAATCCACATGCCTTGTATGTGGATTTACCTATTCAATACCTATCCAAATTTTCCCCATGTTTGTTCTTCGATCTTTACCATTTTTCGACAAAACAGCATTTTTAATTTTTTTCTCGACATTTCCTGGCGCATAGGTTTTTATTTTTGTTTCTCTTTTGTGAATGTATTTTCCGCTTAGAAGTTTTTAATACCAATTCACTATGGGTGTTTTTTTACCATCTGAACTTTAGTGACTGATTATCTCAAACCTATTTTTCCAACTTTTGATCGAAATCTAAGGCTTTCGTGTTAGTGTTCAGATGGTAATTTATTTGTTGATTCACAGTGCACTCCTAACGATAACTAGAAGTGAAAAAAATCGCGAGTAAAGTTTACACAAAAGAGAAAAACCAAAAAATGCTTTTTCTCCGAAAACTAAAAAAGACGACCATGAGATGAACATGAGGGTATTCGTATTGCTATCGATACAAGGCATCTAGATTTTTCTTTTGGCCGTCACTTTTAGGGTCACCTAGAATCGACAGGGTGTCCTGTTATGAATGGATAATCCTGCAACTGTCGATAGGTCAGATCATGTCCTACTATATGCTGGAATTTCAGTTTAGTAAAAGTCCCACGATCATCGAGATAAAAGTCACCTGCTTTTGGTTTTTCGCGTACCATTTCTACACATGATGACTTTTTTTGACACGGATTTTTAAAAAATACCCTTGGTTATTTGTTTTATCTAGAAAAGTCTTCTTTTTAATTCTTAAATGTTGAGGAAACTTTATGAAAAAAAAACTTATGCAGAATTTTCATGCAAACCAATTCGAACATCTGACTTTGATAGCCTGCGGTGTAAAAAAAAAGTACTACGCATATCGTGCCCATCACTTTATAAAGTTGCTTAGTTATTGTCGATTCATATCATTTGTAAAAATGGCATGCGAAAAACCAAAAGCAGATGATTTTTTTATCAAAAAATAACATAAACCGAAATCTCTAAAACCGGGGGCCCTTTTACTAAACTGAACTTCGAATGACGTATCGACAGTTGCAGGATTATCAATTCATAACAGGACACATTCTATACATATATATATATATATATATATATATATATATATATATATATACACATTTATAGTACATATTAAGTTGTAACTTTTTTGCAACTGAACATTTTTTTAAACATTTCTTTTTTGTCTTTTTCTCTCTTTAAAGAAAAAAGTAATGTTTTTAAAATTATTTAGTTGCAAAAAAGTTTGCTCGAAGGATTCTCATAATAAACCTCGCCATTCTCCCAGGCACTATTACCGGTACGAATTACTATGTACATACGTACGTACTATATACCTACCGTGCACATATATACATACATACATACATACATACATATATATATATATATATATATATATATATATATATATATATATATATATATATATATATATATATGTACATGGAAGCAGGTCCAATGCATATAGCAGGCGCAATACGTGCTCGCGATACTTACGTTTACGAGAGTTAATCTTCGGATACAGGAATTCACGCACAATAGGAGCTCGCATAGAGCATTACTTCGTGTACAGGTACGTTACACTATAGGAAGCTGTGCACGGAGCGCCCACCTAAGCCATTGAATTATGCTATATATATATTTATATATATATTGTATCTATGAGAGAGTAAATGTTGAGTGCAAACTAAGAGAGTCGAGAGATATAGCCGGGTCTTATTTTTGCCCGGCGGCGACTTCTGCACACCGTAGACTCAAACTCGGCCATAAACGACCGAAACGTTAATTTATAGCTCGACCGGTGCCCCGCAATGCTTGGTAATCTAATTAGTTTAACGAGCGATAAAACATTCTTCGGCTTTTTACTCGGTATCCAGTCGTAATAGCGCGATTCGCCCTTTTTTTTCTCTTCTTTGTCCCCCGCATCGCACACCGCGCCCGCAATGGGGAATTTACGCGAGACATAGTTGTAAAATTTCATAATTTTATCCTCGTGTGTATACACAGCGCTCGATTCCGCGGTATTTGGTCGCGCGGCGAAGTGTGAGGTTGAAAAACGTAAAACGTCGCTGTAGGCAAATATCGCGGGTTTTTATATATTGAGTGCGGGGCACGAAGAAGCAGGACTAGGTAAATTGCGGGATCTGCATAAGGTTGAAATTTCGAAAGTACGATTTTTGTTGCATTGGTCTGTAGCGTTGGGTCTTAAATTTAATTTGCAGCAACGATTTTGTAAAAATTCAAAAAATTGACCGAATTGTGATTTTTTTTCTTTCACGTTTTTCTCGAAAGTATGTTTTGTGAAACGATTGGATTGATACAAATTTATTCGGACGAATTGATTTAAATTCGGACAATAAGATTTATTATAACATTTTCTACCATATGGCCAGAAGCTTTTTGGCTATGTCGATCCATTTATTGATGACAAATGATTAAAGCCGTTTTTCTTTGCTGAAGATAATTTTGTTTAAATAACAATAACTTCATTGTTCATCAATATTTTTTAATTAAAAATACTCAAACGTGGCAAGACTATGTATTAATTGTGTATAAAAAAATCTCGTTATCCCGAGACGCTCATCAGAAAAAAATATTAAAATCGCCCTGCTTTTTTGGGCCCCAATCTTATGCAGACCCGTTAGTGGGGTGAAATGAAGAAATTGGTGTCAATATCGAATCGTACAGAGGCCTGTCTTTGTACATATATACATACTGTGGAAAAAGGATATTTCGACCTCGATTTATGTACGTAATGTTGGCTATCAACGTATCCGGCTATTTTTCACATTGATGAACTGATCGAGGCTCCGATCGGCGTTTTTAATTTGCACATTTTCTAATCGACATATCAAATGAGTTAGTGTGGAATGTGCGAAAATGTCGTTGGATCATTCTGATTATTATTCGTCACTGAGAAATAAACATTCTTTGGATGTGGGTCTATTCTTCATGTCAACATGTCTTTGCGCGTGGAAATAAGACGTGTCGACAATGTTCTGTTTAGCACTTCATTGACGATACGGTATTATTATAGAACTCGGTACTTCCGTGCATAGTTTCGTCGTATACTACATAGCCTGTAGTATTAAGGCGTTACCCCCACTTGTAGCGCAAAAAAAAGGCCTTTTTCATGATTTTTTTTTAAAGAAAACTACAAAACTTTTTTAATCGATCAATATACCATCTTAAAGAACACATCTTGAAGAACTTTCAGTAATTTTTTTATTGAAAAATATTACATTGTTTAGTGGCAAATGGCCGTCAATGAAATCGTGTTTTTATATGCACGGTTTGCGGTGACCAACATTGCGGCGAAGTGGATCATCTGAAAAAAAAAATGCGGATGGATTTAGTCAAATATAAGTATAAACTAGTCTTTAATCGAAGGATTTTATAAAATCGAATGATTAAAGACTACATTTTTATGTATTAAATAAGCCTGCAAAATTTCAAGAAGATCGGTTCATTAGTGTTCGAGTAATCTGGGTCACTGACTTCAGAAATGCCATTTTGAGAAAAACGCGATTAAAGTTTCAATTTCAGTTTACACGAAGAAAATATTTTTTTTTTGTAAACTTACATAGAGTCATCTATTCCGGGCCCATACAGAAGTGTGGGCCCGGATACTTATACTTCAAAAAAATGCAATAAAAAAATCGATTTTTTCAAAATCGCAAGTGGGGGTAACCCCTTAAGAGAGAGTTATTTATATATATTTTCAAACTTCATTTCGACAACGGTTCTGGGGATTATCATGAAACGAGGTGACTCTGGCAATTTCGAGCATCATAAAGCGACGTCAATTAGTTCTTGACTCTGGGAAAATTCACTTAGGGAACTTCAATAACGAGATCAATTTCTACGGATTAATAAAACAAATTTGGCTTCTGATCTCGTCACAAAATGTATAATACTCCATACACGTGTGTACCGGTGCAGTCATTTTTTTTGGGAAGTCCGCAGATTCTACCAAATCCCTATATGGATTTGACAGGGACGTCAGATGTAGGGAGTGCACATTGGAATGATGCAAATGGATTCCGCGCTATATCTCGATTTACGTCGTTTGAACATTTTTCATTGGAAATTCTCAACCGGAATTTGTTGGATCACTCAAAAAAATATCCTTCCATGATCCCGCAGACAAAATTGTCGAGGAGGCCCAAAATGCATCCACATCTCTATTGGGAAACCGCACATAGGAAGTCCTCATTGGGATCCAATTGGATTCTACACTGTTTCCCTATGAACGCCGTTTGAGAATTCTATCCACGTTCGAATTGAAAATATGTGAAAAATCACGAGAAAATACTTGGCGTGTTGAAACATAACATGCACGCTGCGTGAGACATAGGTGGTGATGTTATTTTGTCAAAGTGCAGGACAATAAATAAACGATAATTACAGTGGATTTTTAACGATGGGATTCAACTCTGTTGTTAAGATATCCTTTTTCGAGCAATTTATACTTTTCCAGATAAGATTTATACTTGTTCAAGAACCACTCATTTTGCATGTTTAGAAAATTTTAGGAAATTTTCCCCAAACAAAAGTTTAGATCCAAAACAAACCCAAACAAAAGTTTAGAAAATTTAACGTACAGAAAGCGATGGGATCTAGCAAGATTCGTATCGGATTTTGTTCGATAATGTGGGAACCCTTTAGGATTAAAATTGGATTGATATATTGAATTCTAATGGGGAACCCCGGGTAGAACCCAATGTACGACTGTGACGTTTTAGTTTAGAGATCGAATGCCATGACCCATTGGATCCCTATCAGAAAGTAGGGACAACTATGGGAATCCAATTAGAGCCCTACGACAATTTCGTCTCGGGTATACGTACAGAAAATCATTGCTTCTATAATTACGTTGCATCATTCACATAATTATATATCTATATATGAGGTATTCCACGTGAATGCGGTGGACTTTTTCCCTGACCCCCACCAATTCGATTGATTTTTTTAAATCTGATTCCATTGACTCTAAAAGACACCCTGATTTTTTTTACATTTTTCGATACAACCCTTAGTCAAAAAGAATGTTCTCCGAAAAATCGCCCCGATTTAAAAATCTGAAAAAATTCCCTAAAATGCGTGATTATGTGTAAAAAAATTCAAGCTATCATCCGCAGTGGAAGTATGATTTTTTCTGTGCTTTCTGAGCGATTAACGTTGAAAAAATCCGAAAAATTCAAGAACCGCTTACTTCGGGCGGATACTTAAATATTTAGATATCCGCAATGAATTTTTCGGATTTTTTTGAAACGTTAATTGCTTAGAACGCGCAGAAACAATCATACTTCCACTGCGGATGATAGCTTGAAAACTTTTAGATATAATCACGCATTTTTGGGAATTTTTTCAGATTTTTAAATCAGGGCGTTTTTTTCAGTGAATTTTTTTTGTTTTGACTAAGGATCGTTTCGAAAAATGTAAAAAAAATCAGAGTGTCTTTTAGAGTCAATGGAATCAGATTAAAAAAAATAAATCGCATTGGCGGGGGTCAGGGAAAAAGTCCACCGCATTCACGTGGAATACCTCATATATGTATACATACAGGGTGTCCTATTATGAAAGCATAATCCTGCAACTGTTGATAGGTTAGATCACGTCCTACTATATGCTGAAATTTCAGTTTAGTAAAAGTCAGACGGTATTCAAGATTTCGGGCTTTATGTTATTTTTTGAAAAAAAATCATCTGCTTTTGGTTTTTCGCATGCCATTTCTACAAATTATATGAATCGACAATAATAAAGCAACTTTTTAAAGTAATTGGCACGATATGCGTTGTACATTTTTTTACACCGCAGACTATCAAAGTCAGATGGTCGAATTGGTTTGTATGAAAATTCTACATAAGATCTTTTTTTCATAAAGTTTCCTCAACATTTGAGGTTAAAAAGAAAAGTTTTCTAGATAAAACAAATAACCAGGAGTATTTTTTTCAAAACCGACTTTTACTAAAGTCTTTTACTAAAGACTTTTACTAAACTGAAATTCCAGCATATAGCAGGACATGCTCTGACCTACCTACAGTCGCAGGATTATCCATTCATAACAGGACACTCTGTATATGTATGTGTGTAAACTACGAATAAAAGTAATAAAAGCTACTAATCGAAGCAGTCATCTTCAAATTAAAACTATTTTCATCATACAATCATTGTTGCCTTTTTTGCGTTAAGGGGTTAGGCCACAGTAACGGGTATAAAATCATGTGCGAATTTAACAATTTTTTTCGTACAAAAAAGTGACGGACTCATAAAATTAATTACACATTATTTAGTATGAATATCAAGTTGTTAAAAAATATATATATATATTTTTTTCGGTGTACAAAATGGCCGACTACTAATATTTCTTTTGTTATCCTTTTTTAAAGTGCTCCGCGGCGTGACATTTAGCATCCACAATTTTTTACCTAAAACAAAAAACAAAAATTCTCGTCAATTTACAGTAGAATACCTAGAGAAGTACGTACGGAATTTAGAAAATATTGTTTCGTTCAAAAGTTGTAGGTATTTGAACTTAAGAAATGAAGTTTCAGTGAACAATTCCGTTATAACTGCTCATAAATTGCTCGAAAAATGAAAAGTTTTCGATTAATCCGAAATTCCGTACGTTCCTCTGCGAAATGCAATTAGGAACATAACTTTTAAATTTGAAGTAAATCGAGTGAAAATTGTTGAAGTTATTTGTCACGCCAATTGGAAAAAAGCTGTTTCGAGAAGTTTCGAGTAGTCGGCCATTTTGTACATCGAAAAAAAAATACTTTTTCCAACAGCTTGATATTCAAACTAAATAGCTGTGTAATTAATTTTATGAGTGAATCACTTTTTCATACGAAAAAAATGGTTACATTCGCACATGATTTTATACCCGTTACTGTGGCCTAACCCCTTAATATCATTGATACCCTTTATGTTATACGAACGCTATCAGTTCTATTAATACACGTTTCATTATATAAAGTCTATCAATACAATTAAAAAACTTTGTGTTTGATATAAAAAAAAATAATAAAAAAGTACCGATTTTCCGGCAATATTGCATTACCGTTTGGAGGTTGGAGGGTCAGTAACATTTCTCAAATTTCGAAGAGCCGCGATGAGCGTAGCGAACGAGACGACAAAGGTGTGAAGAAACGATTTCGGAAGGTGTAAAAGAAGAGGAGAAGACCGCGCGGCGCGTCCTCTATTCGCCCCCCCCCTCCCCCTCCCCAGGTGGCTGACTGATGGTTCCCTAATCGCGGCGAGGCGGAAAACAAGCGCGATGAGTCGGCCGGTTCCTTGGAACTGAGAATGATCTACCGCTACGTCGATGCGAGAGCCCGCAATGAAATCGGCAACACCAGGGGGTAAAAAGAACTTCCCTTTCGGACCTAGGGGCACACGTCGACACAAAACTTTTCCCCAAGCGAACAAATCGCGCGCGAACCTTTTGTGCGCAATTTTACACTCGTGTATACCGGTCTCCTTTCGTATGGATGTTTAAAGAACACAGGCTTGTGTATCCCTTCACCATTGTGCCTCGTACAAACAGACCATTCGAAATATCGAAAAGCTCGATCGGTCGGTTGATAAATCGAGTATCAATAAAATACATGTTTATTCCAAATATCGCGAGGATTTTTTTCATGATTTTTTTTTAAGGAACGGTTTCTTCAATATTTTTGAGACTTAGGGTATGTTTTATTACTACTTTCGGCTGTTACATGGTATTTTTTATTTTGAACAATCTTCAAAAATGGCGGAGGAATGGCACGGTCTTCTAAACTGCATTTTCAAAACTGGCGTGACGTATAGCTGAAAAACCAATCGACCGATACTGTTGAAATTTGGTATCAATCTTTCTAACCTTATTGACTAAAATGTGACCCTAAATGTTTTAGAAAATTTTAAAAATAAGTTTTTTTTTTATTGCAAAATGTAGTCATTTTTTTCGGAAAATTCAATCTTTTTATTTCAAAGAGTACCGCTTTATCGATTTTCAATATTTCGCACTTTTTCTTGGTTCATATTTCGCGTATGAGTGTTAAGGCGTTACCCCCACTTGTAGCGCAAAAAAAGGCCTTTCTCATGAATTTTTTTAAAGAAAACTACAAAACTTTTTTAATCGATCAATATACCATCTTAAAGAACACATCTTGAAGAACTTTCAGTAATTTTTTTATTGAAAAATATTACATTGTTTAGTGGCAAATGGCCGTCAATGAAATAATGTTTTTGTACACACGGTTTGCGGTGACCAACATTGCGGCGAAGTGGATCATCTGAAAAAAAATGCGGATGGATTTAGTCAAATATAAGTATAAACTAGTCTTTAATCGAAGGATTTTAAAAAATATTCATTTTTCACAAAATGGCGGACAGTCAAAGTTAATGGTTTGATTTTAACGAAAAAAAAACGGCCGTTTTTTGGCTATAAAACGGCCATTTTTTTCGAAAAAAAAATCGAACGATTAAAGACTACATTTTTATGTATTAAATAAGCCTGCAAAATTTCAAGAAGATCGGTTCATTAGTGTTCGAGTAATCTTGGTCACCGACTTCAGAAATGCCATTTTGAGAAAAACGCGTTTAAAGTTTCAATTTCAGTTTACACGAAGAAAATATTTTTTTTTGTAAACTTACATAGAGTCATCTATTCCGGGCATCAACAAAAAAACTGCACTTCAAATTGCACTTCAAAAAAATGCAATAAAAAAAATCGATTTTTTCAAAATCGCAAGTGGGGGTAACCCCTTAATGAAAGAAACACTTTTGATTGTTTTATTTTTCAGGTCAATCCCGTTCACGCTACGTGTCACGCCATCCGATAACGTCCGCCGCAACCCGTTTAGAAGACCGTGCCATACTTCCGCTATTTTCAAAGGTTAATTAAAAAAATACTATGTAACATCCAAAAGTAGCAATAAAACATACACAAAGTCTGAAAAAGGCGAAGAAATCTTCCCTTAAAAAAAAATCATGAAAATCAGCAACTTTTTCCTCGTCTCAAGGTGTCTCCCCCTAAAGGTACCGTAAAACTACACAACTATGGTCCAGATTTGTCAGGTTCCAAATTTGAGTTTCTCCCACTACAGAATGGATTAATAATTTAATACCTCGCTTTTGTATATTTACCTCGAATTTATATATTTAATAGTCGCAGCCAACGCGATTTTGTTTGAAGAGGTAGCTGGATTACAGTAGAGGCCCTACACTATAATTGTGTAGTTTTACGGTATTCCTTTCGCGGAGGGCTGTATTATGGGGGACAAGCAGGGCCCTTCTGAATAATTGGTAAGTAACAGTAGCGCTTAATAAAAATAAGTCACAATGAATTATTATACCCAACGATAAACGGGAAAAAAAAATTTCGCGCAAATTTAGCAGATCAAGACATTTTTCCACCTTTTCTGAAAAATCGCGACTCCGAAAATTCTTCTGCTTATCACGTTTTTCTAAGCTTTATCATTAATATTTTTGGTAATTATGCAGTTTGAAGACGTTTTTTTTTTTTTTTCTTGAGAATTTTTTTGTTTTCATCGTGGACTTGTTTATGCCATTACATTGAGTGATATTCCATCGGGGGAGGCTGACACTTTTCATTAATTCCATAAGTTATGGGGTTTTGAAGTTCATGGAAACACGTGATAAAATATGGCATTTTCAAATATTTCGACGCCTATATTGAGGGTGGGCGGTGTAGCCCTAAACGTAGTTTTTACATATGTTTGAGTGAACTACAATTGTACTACGTTGATAATTTTTGGGGCCCTAGTAACAACCCCAACAAACCCAAACAACGACTGCAGGGGGAGAGGGGCAAGTAACCGCCGCGATTTCTCTTCAACACTGTATTCAGGAAGGTTTCTTTTAAAAATCCCCCTATCTCCCACCCTCAATATAGGCATCGAAATATTTTAACGGGTTATACGCAGTTAGAAATTAAAAAAAATCGATTTTTTTGCATTCTCAGAATGTTCAAATATGTGAGTATATTCCCTGAAAAATTCAAATCAATCCAGCGGATATTCTCGGAAATACAAACATATTTTTCTTAAAACGGTCTTTTCCAAGTCGCTGAGCACGATTTCTCAAAAACGGCTCAACCGATCGGTCTGCAATTTTAACACAACCTTGTCAGATACATTCTTCAAGTACTGATCGAAGGAATAAGATTTCCGATAATTATTTCTATTTTTTTCAACGATTTAACGAAAAAAATTTGGTCGAAAATCGAAATTGTTTCTCTCCGGAGCCACCGTTTTGTCAAAAATTAAAATTTCGACTATTCCTTCGATCAATGCCTGGATTCATCTATCCCCTAAAAGAATCTTTTTCGTTTTTTCATTTTAGATAATCCAGAAGCAATGTTAATGTATATTTTTGAACATAAACAATGCCAATCTAAAGCTAAAAGATGTCAGTACACTGCCTAATACTTTCCGTTTTGCCCAAATGAAATCCTTTGCCAGAAAAAAATCGTGAAAAACGACTTTTTTGCCTTGCAACTGCGTATAACGCCTTAAGGTAGTACGGGCACGAACCTCCTCATTGGAAAGAAAAATTGATTTTTTTGTGTGCTGCAGTAGAGACATTAAAAATGACGTCCGCGAAAACTCTGCAGGCCTTATCGGCTAGATACAATAGTAATTAATTCACGAAATCAATGCATTTAACCTGCACCATATAAGGAATCCGTGCGGATCGAACTTTGGAACTGAAATAATAATAGTTCCCGATTAGATCAGAGCTATGCGAAAAGCGACGAATAACAAGAAAACTGACGCAGTCACGTATGTTCCACATAAAATATAGGTCACGGGACATTTCGAGCAGATATCATCGATTCAATCGACTCATTTTTGCGTTCGCTAGCCGCGCCTGCCATCTCTCTCGTTACAATATGCACATTACACACACACTACAACACACGATTACACATGCGGTAAACAAACACATGCTTGACATGCATCGAAAGCGCTTGATTACAGCGTTGCCACGGATATTGCCAGAATTATTAAATGGCGGCCTGTGACAACTCAAGTAAAATCTGATTGCAATTTTACTTCACTTTTCATACTACAATACAAACAGTTGTCACATGCACTTCTCAAATAATACAGATACAGAAAATAATTATTTTCAAGTCAAATCTGATTGCAATTCAAAATAATTGCATGTCAAATGCAATTATTTTGCAAGTTAAAATAATTATTACAAGTCAAATCTGATTGCAATTTTACTTCACTTTTCATACTACAATACAAACAGTTGTCGCATGCACTTCTCAAATAATACAGCTACAGAAAATAATTATTTTCTGTATCATGTTTATTATTATACCCAAATACATTATATTTTGCTTTTTTCAGATTCGATGATTTATAAATTTTCCGTTGATTAGTCAATCCGCTAGTACTACCTTAAGGGGCCAGTCCACTTTGGAGCCACGAAAAAGGCTATTTTCGCGATTTTTTTGAGGATTTTATAAAATATATGAATATGAAAGTTGTTGGGCTGGATAAATAAAGGCTTGAAATACATTTTTTTTAAATTTAATTCATGTTTATTCATTTTTAACTACAAAAACTATAGTTTAACGTAACACCGCAAAAATAGGTGGACTAGGTAGCTCCATCACAACTCGGCAACGGCTTGTCTGAAACAAAAAATCAAAGTCCATTAGATTCAGTATGACACCAGCTACAAAATGACTCTCGGATATAAAGTTTTATCAAAAAATAAAAAAATGGCAGACGAAAAACGAAAAATGTTTTAAAAAACGCGTTTTTTTCGCAGTTTTTCGCAAAAAAAGAGTAAAAATCAAAAATTTTAAAATATCGAGAGTCTTCTCGATGGTTTCAAATTTCAAGAGAATCGGTTTATTAGTTTTAGAGATACGTTGGAGCTAGATTTTAAAACGTTGTTTCGAGAAAAACGCGTTTGAAGTTTATACTATGAAAAACTCTTACCTAAACTCAATCGGCAATTCCTGCACCGTACAAAATCCCTTCTGATTGCTCATCATCGTCGATTTCTTCAAGTCTTGCTTGCTTTCGATTTTTTGAAATTTTCTAACTGGACTGGCTCCTTAAAATGCCCTATTTTATCACCTGTTTCCGGGAACTTCAAAACCCCATAACTTATGGAATTAATAGAAAATGTCAGCCTCCCCCGACAGAATATCAATAGTGGCGACCAATTAAAGCGGTTCATGGAAGAACAAAAATTTCGTCACTTTTCAGAAAAGTCCTCCAAGTGGATAATTACCATATTCTCTTTAAACATTCGGTGACCCCTCTTATTATTGTCGTTACGCAATCTTTAGAATTGTTTACACGCGTTGAGCACTTTACATCAGGCATCTAGAGTTATTTAGTGTATAATAATTAGATAGAAACATAACCAGCGTGGCATCTCCATAAAACGCCGTATCAATGAGACGATTTTTAGAATTGTAATTTTTCGTTAAACGTTCGGTAACTTGACTTGAGATTTCACCAGTACCCTGGAATGTCTTTTTACTCGATTATAGGTGAAAATCAGTTAATTGTTAAATTTTGTGGTTCGTGAAAGGAATACCTTAAGCCCGTCAGTTATAAGTGATAAATAAAATGTTGGGGTATAATTGATTCATCAACGCTCAGCCTTCGCGTGACTATATATGAGAATCAATTAGTTGATTCGCTGACACTGCGATTTCTACTGGGCAATCCACCTGCGAGTGGGAAGACAATCTTGCGTAATTACAATGAAAATGTACTTTGGAATAGCCTGAGAGTGGGCGTGTGACTTATATCACTATAAGTATAAATTATTCACTATATCTGTGTTTATAATAATATAGATACTCTATTCAGTAGTAGTAGTTTTATTGTTCCGGGTATACCTCTTTAGGGTGTTTACACAGCAGATCCCACATATATGTTTCCCCTTACAATATTTTCGTATTTATAAACTTATACTCAACTGTCGTTTCGCTTTTCGTTTTCTCTCGCATTCGTTTCCTCATTTACAATTTTTCCAATTAGTTTCTCGAAGTGCTTAATAAACGTACAGAGTTGAGTCTTGGGCTTCTTTTTCAGCATCATCTGGATCTTCCCGTTGATTTGTTCTCCATCTTTGTCTGCTACAGTCGAACCTCGATATAACGAAATCCTCGATATAATGAAGATTTGTCCATTCCGTTCCGATAGATACCTGAAACCTTCGTACAACAACATAATAATATACATTGTGCTCTAATCGCTAAATGGTTGTAAAAATTGCTCTAATTTTTTTTATTTATTAATTTTTAATTTTATTTAATTTTATTTTATTTTAATTTTAATTTAATATTTTTATTTATTAATTGCATGATTTCTTTAAAAAATGTCCCTATATTTATAGTACTAAGATATATATATTTTTAAAATATTTTAAAAAACATAATCTCGGCATAACGAAATTCCCTAGAAATTCGTTATATCAAGGTTCGACTGTATCCATTTTTTCAGGTTTTCTACTATTTTTACAAATTTTTCTCCTTATCCCTATTAAGTATTTAATTATTCAGTTAGCTTTAATACAAATGAAGGAATCAATTGATTTGATATTCCTATCGGGTCTGCATAAGATTGCGTTCCAAAAATCAGGTCAATTTTCAATATTTTTTTCTAACGAGAGCATCGGGATGACGAAGTCGAGATGTTGCACACAGTTAAGACATAATCTTGACGAGTTTTATCTTTTTTATTGAAAAATATTGATAAACAATAATATCATTATCACTTAAACAAAGTCCCGTCGTTGCTGAATAGCCAATCGGTGTAGCTGGTTCTAGCAACTAAGAAGATCTGAAATAAAATATTGAAAAATTGAATTTCAGTTCAATAATAAAACTTACAAAATTACAATAATAAAATAATAATAAAATAATTCAATTCAAAAGTAAGTTCAATAATAAAACTTACAAAATTACAAAAGATGCCTTTTTGCCATTTTAAAAATAGCAAGCTGAAGGAAAAAATTGTTTTTGTTAAAAAAAATTACTTACAATTGCTTGTTATTAACAAACGGATAAACATATAAAAAAATCATCCGGTCCCACGATAAAAAATGTTATAAGCTATGCTCGTCCGAATTTGAAGTGGATCGGACAAATAGATTTTGAGATACAAGTTACATACAAGAAAAAAAAATGGCAGCGGAATCTGACCCTCAACAGAAATCGTCATTTCTCGTTCAATTTTTGGAAATTTTCCAAATCGTTGTTGCAAATTGTTGCAAAGATCCTAGGCTACAAAACTGCAATACAAATGGAATTTTTATATTTCAAGTATTTGAAGACCCCTTAAACATATAAATATGGATTGTTTACATTTTTTTAAAAATTACACTATTTGTTTAATATTTATATGCTATTTACTGCATTATTATAAATCCAATAATTTTTTTTAAGGGGTTACCCCTACTTGCGATTTTGAAAAAATCGATTTTTTTTTATTGCATTTTTTTGGAGTATAAGTATCCGGGCCCATACTTCTGTACGGGCCCGGAATAGATGACTCTATGTAAGTTTAAAAAAAAAAAAATATTTTCTTCGTGTAAACTGAAATTGAAACTTAAAACGCGTTTTTCTCAAAATGGCATTTCTGAAGTCGGTGACCGAGATTACTCGAACACTAATGAACCGATCTTCTTGAAATTTTGGAGGCTTATTTAATACATAAAAATGTAGTCTTTAATCGATCGATTTTTTTTCGAAAAAAATGGCCGTTTTATAGCCAAAAAACGGCCGTTTTTTTTTTCGTTAAAATCGAACCATTAACTTTGACTGTCCGCCATTTTGTGAAAAATGAATATTTTTTAAAATCCTTCGATTAAAGACTAGTTTATACTTATATTTGACTAAATCCATCCGCATTTTTTTTTCAAATGATCCACTTCGCCGCAATGTTGGTCACCGCAAACCGTGTATATAAAAACATTATTTCATTGACGGCCATTTGCCACTAAACAATGTAATATTTTTCAATAAAAAAATTACTGAAAGTTCTTCAAGATGTGTTCTTTAAGATGGTATATTGATGGATTAAAAAAGTTTTGTAGTTTTCTTTTAAAAAATTCATGAAAAAGGCCTTTTTTTGCTCTACAAGTGGGGGTAACCCGTTAAACATGTGACAGTCGTCTGCCTAGTATAAGCCCAAACGCGGCTGACAGCAAACTGCGTTTTTACTCTACAAAATGAAACAACAATGGTCCATCTGTCCATATATGTATTGGTTTGCAAGAAAAAAAATCGATTTTGACGAGCTCTATCCATCCATGGATGGATTTGTTGATCAGGGTAATTTTACTGCTCGCAGAGTAATAATTACAACCGAATAAATTCGAACGGCGCGATCTTTTTGCAAGAATTTTTTAGCATTTAAAGAAACGCGCGTTTCGTCGCACACCGATTTCCAATTCGTTATGTCTGAAGACGCTTGCGAATACGCGAGCTTAATCCTGCATAGCTTTAAGACGTATATACAAAAATATATCCGCGTCCCGAGGCAATGATTTTTAATATTTATGCTACTTTTGACATCGCGGTTCGGTACACAGCGCGGCGTCTCTATGCCAAACGCCTCCCATCGAGATTTAGGAAATAATTAATGCAAATTATACAGACGTCCGAGCTACTGGTTATGCAGATGTAGCCGGGATATTATTGCTTGACACAGAAATATGACGTATACTTCGCATATTTGGATGTTGTGTGTACAGTAGAGAGTGTAAGCGTTAGAAAAAAAAAGAAGAATCCACTATGGCGTTGATGGCGTGTCGTGAGGAGCTTGATATGTCACGAATGTATACAGGGTGGCCCGGAAAGTGATGTCCAAAAGGAAAATCAAGGTACCTCGTATTGAACCCTTTATAACTAGGCAACGTAACAATTAAAAAATAATTTACACTATAGTAGGTTTCAATAAATAAAACAAAACATATATCTTTTAGTTTTTGAAAAATTAAATGAGGGGGCTAATTATAAAGCAACAAATGGAGGTTTTTCATTGTATTTTTATTATTTAAATTGCTCCTAGGGTCTCTATACACTTATGGGATGGGAGTGGTGTTTTTTCATATCGGTATATTGATTTACATTTTTGCCTTTCGACTATATTTTTAATTTTTGCTTTTCTGCATTTTTTTGTTACTCAGTTGCAAAAAAGGGAGTGAGACAGACATGTTATGTGCTGTTGTGACATGACAGTGATTTAAATAAGGATTAAACGTCAATATGGGATTTTGTGAGGGCTTAGATGGTTTGTTACAAAACTGTCACACGGTGATATAAAGGGGTGATACCTATTGGAATCATGTATGTTCTACGATCTGTTTTTTAGTTTTCGATAGAAAATAATTTTTTCGCGTCTTCCTGTAGCATTTGTTTCTATTATTTTCTTCTGTGCACATACGTTCCTGTTAGGAGTTTTTAAAGCGACTGGGAGCCATTTAGACTAGTATACGTTTTTTTTTTTATAATCTGAACTGTATCTGATCCTCTCAAACTTATTTTGTATACTTTTAATGAAAAGCTACGGCCTTTACGGTGCACTTTATAACGACGACAAACGTAAAAAAAATTGCGAGGAAAGTACAAACAAAAGAGATAAATAAAAAAAATGCTTGCTGCTCGAAAACTAAAAAAGAACATAGAATGTACGTGGGGCTGATTTGGATAGGTATTGATACGAGGCATCTAGATTTTTATTCTGTACGTTACGTTGCGGGCTACCCTGTATACATATACATGCATATGTATATCTATATGAGAAAACTATATATAAGGAAAAGGAATATCCAGATATTTGACTTCGAGGAACATTTTTGTGATAGCCTATAATAAAACTGTAAGATCCGTATGTTTGTTCGTTTATAACTTGAGAACTACTGAATCGAATTTCGATGAATCTTCCACAGTATCACACTTTGAAGTCTCGACTAGGTTTTAGGCCACTGCCCATTACGCTATGTCTTCAATTACAATTGCAATGAGCAAGCATGTAAACATACAAATTTCATATTGACCACGCAAAAGCAACGAAAAACGACCCCATGCGAATAAAAAGATGAACAAAAGAACGAACAAATGGTGAAGCAATAATCGACGAATAATCAAGATTATGTGGAATTTTTTCATCTTCACACATGGTCCCCACAGTTATTATTATTTTCGTAAAATAAATCAAAATTAAAATTAAAAAACCAAACGAGAACATTAACGAAGTATTACAAATGATGAGCCATGCTTTTTCTGGATGTCTGTAATCGATAGCTGAAAATACAAATAAAAACCATAATAAATTAACAGACAGAGAGAGAGGGAGAGAGAGAATTTTGGTGCGTGAGAATCCCACACAGTGAAGTAATGTTGACCCTTATTAGTAATTTATGTAAGATGTTCCACAACCCTACCGAAAATAAAAATAAAAATAGCACTGCAGAGATAGATTTGCCATCGATAGGATTTTGTCGCGTTATCACGCCAAGTCGTTGCACAGCATTTCCAGTGTACTTGTGTGTTACCTACTTTGTACTTTTATCTAATGGTGATATCAATTTTTTCTTATAATAGTAATATTTAATAGTAATAGTAATAAAGTAATAGTATTTCTTATAATATTAAAATTAAACATTTTCAAAAATATAATTCCCAAGCTTTAAAAATTTAGTGTGCAACATGACGAGTAAACTTGTATGGCTATTTCATAAAAGTGATTTCACTTTTTTTGTACATTTGCATTAAAGAAGTTTAAGGAAACCATTGTTTGAACTTAAGTAAAAAGTATAGTTTGAGATATTTGAGATAAATCATAATTTTCTATATAGTAAAACAAGCGATAAGGATTTTGAAGGGTTTTTATTACTTGTCGTTTTTTTTAACTTAAAAAAAGTTTTATAAATGTACAGGGTGTTATGAAGGTGGATGCAAAGCCTTAAGGGGGTGATAGGTCACCTTGTTGGGAACATATCTAACCTAGCTTACCTTAGTCCAAAGTCTAAGGATTTCGAGTTATCATGGTACGACACACGTCCGATTTAGTTAGTTATGTGGATACAGATAATTTTATCGGTGTTTGTCGATTGTATACACATTAAGCTAAGACGCAAAAAAGTTTTTAGTTACCAATTATTGTCTATTTGAACATTATGAACGAGTTAGCACTTAATTTGGGGAAATTTTCCAAAAATCATACCTGCCATGATAACTCGAAATCCTTAAACTTTGGACTAAGGTAACCTAGGTCAGATACGTTCCTAACGAGGTTACATATCACCCCCTTAAGGCTTTGCATCGACCTTCCTAACACCCTGTATGAACTCGCAGCAGAATTCCTCGTATTCACAAATTTGTATTCGAATATATGATAAATCGTGCTCATTCCGATGAATTTTTCAATATATGCGCGGTCGAGCGTCCACTGTACAAATAACGAGAATCGATACAACATAAAAAAAATTTATGTAACCAGTTTTGCCGCGCATACTTTATCGTCGTTCTTCGGTGGTTTGTGAAAAAAATAAATAAAAATTTTACGATCCAAATATAATAAGTCGACGGTAGCGCGCGCTACGTCCGCGATAATCCCTATATATATATGTATATACATTCGGAAATCGATTTTCAGCTATTGCTCCCGAACGCAGATGTCATCCTTCCTTTTCCGCATTGAAGCAGTAACGGTTTTTCACTCGACTTTGCGCACCTGAGAAACAATTATTTGCGTCGGCCATTCGTGGATTGTTGCTCCCGTATCGGCAAAGTATTGCATTGATTGCGAGGATGTTGTACGATGGACAGTCACGTTGAAAAGGCCGGTTCGACAACATTCGTATATAGAATATTCCCATGGCATATGAATAAAAAAGTATATGTATTTGATTTACATTTCATAGCAACATTGTAGAAACGAATCTTAGTTATCTAGTTTAAAAAATTGAGGTGTAAAAAAATGTGACGAAATGACAAATAAACATGACAATGAATGATGATAAAGAATGAAAATAACAATGACAATTCAGTGCGAGCTATACATGAACACTATAAGTATATACACATATATTTATTACTTTAATATCTTTATTATTCTTTACCCTATTTTTCTCTCTTGAACCCAAAATTCATCCTATTGTCTACCTGAATTTACAGGTAGGGAAAAAAGAATTTGGAGTAATGAAAATGAAATCCTGAAATGAAAAAAATATATTCATATTCTAAATACATTGAATATTAAAATAATCGTAATTTATTCAAATGGAATTACGAAATAAAGATTATAGTGAAATATATATATATATATATATATATATATATATATATATGTCAAACGGCAGTTTGTGGGACTTTTTTGAGAGGCATATATTTACCGCGATTTCCGTACGTTCTATCACCCTCAACATTTTTCGGGAAGATTTTTCATTATATAAAGCCCCTAAAAGTATATATACTACAAAAAGTATATACTGGTAGTTTTCAGGACTATCGGTAAATTGGCAGTTTTCGAGACATTATGAGGCGAATGGGCTCTTTTCAGGTCTTCGCGTATATAGGCAGCTTCCAGGTCGTTTTTAGAGAGATAGGTATTTTTCAGGTCTTTTCGAATATATATTGGCAGTTTTCGAGGCAGCAGTACCAAGAGATCCGCATTCTCCAGGTCTCTGTAAATGTATTGGCAGTTTCCAGGACAGTATATATCACGTAGTTCATGTCTCCAAATATATACTGGCAGTTTTCGGGGCAGTAGTACCAAGAGATCGGCATTTTTCAGGTCTCTGTAAATGTATTGGCGGTTTCCAGGACAGTATAAATCACGTAGTTTATGTCTCCACATATATATTGGCAGTTTTGAGACATTATGAGGCGAATGGGCTCTTTTCAGGTCTTCGCGTATAAAGGCAGTTTTCAGGACCTTTTAGAGAGATAGGTTTTTCGAATACAGATTGGCAGTTTTCGAGGCAGTACCAAGAGATCGGCATTTTTCAGGTCTCTGTAAATGTATTGGCAGTTTTCGGGACAGTATAAATCACGTAGTTTATGTCTCCACATATATATTGGCAGTTTTGAGACATTATGAGGCGAATGGGCTCTTTTCAGGTCTTTGCGTATATATCATTTTTCAGGTCTCTGTAAATGTATTGGCAGTTTCCAGGACAGTATATATAGCGTAGTTTATATCTCCAAATATATATTGGCAGTTTTCGGGACAGTATAAATAGAAAGTTACGTTCCAGGGCTTTGCTGGTATTCACGAGATCGGAGACAATGCAAAGTGATTGGTGTTTTTAAAACCTCACATTAATCAATAATTTTCGAAGCACAGGGGACAGTTCTACTCGCCGTAAAGAGTGAGCATATCATCGGGAATCATAGTAACAGAATGAACTCGAAACCACTTTGTTTGATTCTTACTTTTTATTATTCGTAGCAAAATAACGGTACGGAAATATATTTTTTTCAATGAAACTCATTAGATCAGTTTTATCTCAATGATATAGTTTTTATGGTCCCTTCAAATTGTAATCGAATAAACAAACGGAACACAATTGTATGATGTACATTTTCAATGATAATTTACTTTGTTTCTCTAAATTGTTATACGTGGTTAAGTAACATTGCATGAGCAGTGTTTTCAAATTAAATTCTTTTGAACAATTATAACATTTATAAAATACTTTCAAATTTGTATTCTCAACATTTTAACAGTAGGAACTTTTTTCCGCAAACTTGACTATTTCTTTCCAAGTTACATAGTATAAGTTACATATTATATTATATAATTAGATTGAATATTATAAATCCTATAATATGAATTTGGGAGAAAGCTTCATGCTCTCATCATCATTAGGATACGTGGATAGAGGAGAAGGTAATTAGGCAGCGTTTGAAGTTTCCTCTGTACACAATCTCCTCTGTAAACAGCTTGCGACTCGGGGCCGAAAATAACCCCAGGAGCATCGAGAAGGTTTGTACCCAAAACCGAAAAAGACACGATAGCACTGTAGAAGCACAGAACTTCAGTGAATCGCGAGATTAACAGGCGAGTGCTCAGTTGTACGAATTGACACACGATGATATCCCGCGACGCCCTCACGTGAACAACAAGAAGTATGTACTGGTAGTTTTCAAGACTATCGCTAAATTGGCAGTTTTCGAAACATTTAGGGACGAATGGGCCTTTTTCAGGTCCTGGCTTACAAGCCGCTTCCACCACATTTCGAGCCGTTCGCGCAATTATGATTATGCTCTCCTAAACTCATAAAATTACCCTGCAATTCCTCGGAAATGGCAAGGTGACGCCACGAATAATTTATCGAAGAATTTAATCCAACAAGGCCCAAACAAACCCAAACATTCTTCCATGTTAATGGTTTTTTTTATCATGATTGTTTGGTGATTATTTCGCAATGGAGAATGTCGAAAGCATTATACACTATTACTTGCACGGTTACTCGTACTTTTTGAGCTCGTCTCTGAAGTCGTTAAGAAATGAAGATTTTTTTAGAGTCTACATTTTATTCGCACGAGAGGCTCAGGTCGTGATATTAGATATTGTATATCGTGAGGCTCAGGTCGATCTAGTGAGCGATAACACTGTAACAGAATGGACATAAGGATTCGAAGACACTTTGTTTTATTATTAATATCACGGTAACGTTGCATACATCATATATTGCGCGAAGCTTATTTTTTGCACATTTTTTGAATAATTTATTTTCTTTTATTTTCTCAATAATCATTTTACGTGGTTATGGGGTTACGCGGGTTTCGAAGCCAAAAAGCATATTTTCTCTATTTTTAAAAATATAATATGTCAATTATTCTATTCAAAATAAAAAGCACATTAAAAGCACATTTAAAAAGCACAAAAAGCACATTTTTACAAACTTGAAAAAATTTGGGACATTCACCCGGTGAAACCTACGTTCCGGGGCCTCCTAAAAAACGGTGGACACGATTTCTCGAAAAAACGGTGGACACGAAAAAGGAGACGCATGTTGTGCAACGTACAGTTGCACAACATGCGTCTCCTTTTTTGGATATTATATGAGATTCATGACAAACATAATAAATATTATCATCGGTGAATTCCACTAACGCGTACATCTTCAGCCACGTGCCTTTTCGCAATAAATTAATATTTTGCCGTGCAGGAAGAAATAAAGTCTCGGGAAAACGACCAACCCGTGAAATGGTCTATCGTTCGCAGTGCAAAGACTGTCCTTCTTCCTGCGAAATTACACACAATTTACTGTGATGAAAACTTAAACGAGCTCGCCAATTCGGATATACGTCGAGGCGAAGGTACCCTTTGTCTCTGAGACTGAGGCGCAAGGCGATCCGAGGTACAGTGAGAGAGATAGAGGGCGATACACAAAAAGCGATACACAGACAGCTATATCGAGTCTATATTTCGAGGCAGAGGCAGCCTTTGTCTCGGGCGCGAAAAACCGGCACGCGACCGAGAGGTGCGAGACGAGCCGACAAAGAGTGACGGAGATAGAGACACAGCGCGACACACAATGAACGATACTCGAAGACTCTCTTTCTTCCTGCTAATCCCCTCCTACGAAGTCACACAATTTCTTCTATCAGAACCAGGGGGCGACACTGGTAGATAAATGCTGTTCGCAAAATGTCCTTACCGCACTGTGGCGTTAGTAGTCGTGTGACAGGCATGCATATATATGCACGTTGCACCGGTCCTTCGAATATTTTACACGAATAAAAGTATAGTGTAGATAACTTTTCGAAAACCATTATCCGCGTGTATGATGGATTCTGTTATCGCTGTAACAGTTCGTTATTACGATAACAGCACGGAACGAAAGTATCGAATCGTTCATCTGATCGAAGTATTTAGAGCCGAAGGCTGTCACATAACAGCCAACGCTAGGTAGTGGCGATTACAAGAACTAAAAAGCCGGGACGAAACGCGTTTTCGTTTCTCGTATAGGCCTCCGAAGTAACTCTAGTAGCCCAGCCATGGAGCCTAGATACCAGGAGGTTCAGCGGCAATGCAAAGGCGCTGAAAAAAGCGTCCCCGAAAATATCCCGAAGTGATGGCGCTGGGGTGCAGCGGCACCTACATATATAGTAATATATTGGTCAACGAGGTGAAAGTGATCGGATGAGTTTCTAACCTCACGACAGACCGATCGTGACATCAAACATCGAAATATCCGCAGATTCATAATTTCCTCATGACGGTTCGGAAAAAAAACGCAAAAGCGAGAAAAGATCTCAAACTCAAAATGGCGGCGATACAGCCCATCTAGAAAAACGTGTTTTTTTTACATATAGGTTCACGGGAGAACGGTTTTCTCTTAAAATATAAGACCTGAAACAAAAACCAAAAAAAATGATAATTTATATATTATTAGCTATGAGACTACCTAGAAATTTGCTTTCAAATTTTGCAAAAATAGCGATTTTTTGCCAAAAAAGCGGTAAATTGTTTATAAAAAGAAGTTTACATTTAATCAAAAAACGGCTACGTACTCCCATAAAGAATATAATTGTGAAGCTGCTATCAAAATTTCAAATCGATGCATGCAAAGGTGGTCGAGTAATCCGTCTTCCGAGATCGAAAAAAGTGGTTTCAAGGCAGTGCGGCCAAATCGATAATTGAACCTTTTAATTAAAAAACTTGCTACAGGACCAATTGCATATTATTTTCATGACACCACCCATGTTTAGCGTATATCTATATACATATAGGTGCCGGAGCACCCCAGCGCCATCATTTCTTGTTCTCGTTTTGGGGACGAGTTGAAAGGCCTCGCTGAACCTCCTGGTATCTAGGCTCCATGAGCGCAGCCCTTGCGGCGAGTTTTGTACAAATTTTGATTGGTTTTCGTCTGCTAGTGCAGTATGCCGGTCGCCATTTAAATCAGGTGTTTGCGTGAATGACAGTACCGCGTGTGATGTTTATGTTGTAAAAACAGCGTTTCACGTGATATTTGGGATTGTTGACGCGTGTTTGCGGAAGAACGTTTCCCATCACAGTCTTTTTCTCACCAGCAACAATTTCGCGAACTTCCGATACATGATGACCATCGAAAGTTTTCTGCCTATATTACAACATCCTTTATATAAATTTCCGATGCAAACAATAATTTAAACAGAAATTTTGAAAAAACGGCACAAAAAAAGTGGTGTGCAGCCAATGTATGCAATTCCATTAACATTATCTTCGTCACATACCTATAGATATGCTTCAGGGCGAAAGGAAGTCATGAGAATACATTGAAATCCGCAAGTAATCGTTATTAGTGCCATCACACTATTTTATTTTATTTACAAGCACATTCCATTCACAATGTGAGATCTACAATCGATAATGCTTGCTCAAGCCTATCTCTGATTAAAAAGTTTTACCACTTGAAAGTTGTAATAAGATAATGTCAAAATTTTAAAATGATGCGATTATCTTATCACATTTTTTTTTAATCATGAAAAATGACTTATTTTCGGGCGTCTAAAGAGATCTCCCCCTTAATCTTAAATGCTGGAGGGGAGGGGCGCCAATGTCAAGTTTTTTCCCCGGCTCGGAAAAATCGTAGATCCGGGGCTGCTTGAAAGTCCAGTTTTCGTAAAGTCCGATCGAAAAAATTTCGCTCCTCATTTCCCTTTCCCAGATCGTCCTGATAAATAAAGTTTGATAAAATAAAACGCTTTGAGCAATCGAAATATAATAGAACGAAGTTATACCAAATTTTAAAGATTGTACAGTTTTTTCCAGGCCTGTCCTGAAAACAACCGATTACCAAATAAATCTGCCTCGAAAACACACTTTATACATATAATTATCCTAAAGCATGTGTTCAAGCTCTACATAAACACAGACATTTTTGCTAACGACGGGTACTAAAATTGAGGCCTGAATTTTTTTTCCTTAGCATATTCTGAAAAAACGTATCAAAACTTTTTTATTTGTATCGTACATTATCAGGACTGTCCTGACAATGAACGATGGACAAAAAAATGCCTTCAGACCTGCCCCCAAAACTGAAATGTGTCGCAGCAACCTCCGATGGCTATCTGAAAATGTCCTGAAAACTGCCGCTTGACATAAAGAAAGTTTGATCATATTCTCAAAAAACGTATCAAAACTTTTTTATTTGTATCGTACATTATCAGGACTGTTCTGATAATGAGCGATCGTCAAACAAATGCTTTTCGATCTGTCCCGAAAACTGCCAAATGTCCCGGCAACATCCGATGGCTATCTGAAAATGTCCTGAAAACTGCCGCTTGACATAAAGAAAGTAGGATCATATTCTCAAAAGACGTAACAGAACTTTTTTATTTGTATCGTACATTATCAGGACTGTCCTGATAATGAGCGATCGTCAAAAAAATGATTTTCGATCTGTCCCGAAAACTGCCAAATGTCCCGGCAACTGCCGCTTGACATAAAGTAAGTTTGATCATATTCTCATAAGACGTATCAAAACTTTTTTATTTGTATCGTACATTATCAGGACTGTCCTGATAATGAGCAATCGTCAAAAAAAATGCTTTTCGATCTGTCCCGAAAACTGCCAAATGTCCCGGCAACATCCGATGGCTATCTGAAAAGGTCCTGAAAACTCCCGCTTTTAGGACCTACAAAGAAAGTTTGATGAAAAAAAACCGCCTTGAGCAATCGAAATATAATGGTAGAACGAAGTTATACCAAATTTTAGAGTTTGTACAGTTGTTTTCAGGCCTGTCCTGAAAACAACCCATTACCATATAAATCTGTCTCGAAAACACACTTTACACATATAATTATACTAAAGCATGGGTTCAAGCTCTACATAAACACATACATTTTTGCTAACGATGGGTAGTAAATTGAGGCCTGAAAAACATTTTTTTTCCTTAGCATATTCTCAAAAAACGTATCAGAACTTTTTTATTTGTATCGTACATTATCGGGACTGTCCTGATAATGAACGATCGACAAAAAAATTCTTTCAGGTCTGCCCCGAAAACTGCCAAGTGTCCCGGCAACATCCGATGGCTATCTGGAAATGTCCTGAAAACTGCCGCTTGACATATATATATATATATATATATATATATATATATATATAATCTTTATTGTCATTTTTATTGAAAAATTTCTAATTAATCAATTCTATCCAACAAAAAAAATCCTTAATTTCGTAAAAAAATATGTGTATGTTCTAAAGATATTACATCTAAAAATAATCGAAATTGATTCAAATGGAATTTAAAAATAAAGAAGATCAATGAAAATTATCATCTTTATTACTAACTTCCATTCGAATAAATATCGATTATTTTAATATTTAATATATTTAGAACATACATGTGTTTTTTTTACAAAACTCATTCTTTTTCCCCTACCTGTAAATTTAGATCGAAAATAAAATGAACATTGGACCGATGCGAGAGAAAAATAAGGTCAAGAATAATAAAGTTGATAAAGAAAGACAAAAGAGAGGAAAAAATTAAAAATAAGGAAAAGTCGAGACATCCTGAAGATTTTTATGCAGACTATATATACAACTACACACACACACACACACACAATCTGGAATTCGTCTTTCGGAACCTTATCCATATATATATATATATATATATATATATATATATATATACACATAAGTCGAATAAGTCCTAAAATAATGAATAAGAAATTCTAATGTACATTTCGATTTCCTGTATTGCTGTGCGAACGTTAAGTGGAAAAATCAACAAAATGCATCTGTACATGCATGAAAATGGACATCAAGATCAGAAATTGAGCAGATAAGTGCTTCAGGAAGTTTTCGATCTCGGTCTATCGTATCTAAACAATATGAACCGTATATTGATTATACTTTTGCGCATCAACGTGAAAGTTTCTTTTACCCTGCGAGTGTACTTCACCAACGATATATATATATAGGATCGTATGTTCGCAACGAAACACGTTTTAACAATCTTGTATAACGGATCGGAGGTATATGGTGTATAAGGTGGGAAAACATGATTTCGCTATGTTCACTTCACCATTTTAGCTCGTAGTTTGAGAGGCCGATATTACACATACGCACACGCAGCAGACACACACACACAAACATTCATATACGTATATACGTTACAGTACGTAGATCGACCATGTTGTTTCTCCTGCTCGTATATTATCGTAGTTACGACTTGCGAGAGAGCTGGAGCTCTCGTGTTCTCGGGGTAAATAATACGAGAGCGCGCGAGCAACGACGAAGTATCGCGGGTTGCAGCGCCCTCTATGCATCTTCAACGCGCGAGCGCCGTCGATAAAGCCTCGTGGATTATATATAAATATTAAATCCGGAATATATATATATATATATATATATATATATATATATATATATATATATATATATATATATATATATATATATATATATATATATATATATAAAGACACATACAGGGTGGCCCTAAAAGTGATGTCCATCGGAAAAATCTAGATGCCTCGTACCTATCCGAATCACCTTCGTGTGTCTTCTACATGACGTTGAAATTTGCGTCGTTGGAATGTACGAAAATTAATTCTTTTTAATTACTCAATTTTTTTGGCTCATTTAGACGGTAAAAATCGCTGAAAAGTCTCTACGTATTCTTGGTAGACATGTACGACCTCAATTTGCAAAAAAGGCTTTTGATAGTGATAAAAATGAAGAAATAAAAAATTAAGAACATTAATACCGTTGCGTTCCAACAGTGCAAACGTCAATTTCTACGATCTTTATCAGCTGTCGAGAAAAAAAGCATTTTTTTATTTTTCTCTTCTGTATATGTGCTTTCCTAGTAGTTTTCTTTACTTGTGTTATCGTTATGGAGTGCACTGTTAAGCAATAAATAAATTATCAACTGAACACTAGCGTAAATGGCTTAGATTTTGATCAAAAGTTTAAAGAAGAAGTTTGAAGGGATTAGTCAGTAAACTTCAGATGATAAAAAAAATACTTATTCCAACCCAATTGCTTTTAAAAACTTCCAATATAGGAAAGTCTATACAGAAAAGAAAAAGATGAATAAAAATGTATGCTCTGTAGCATACATTTTTATTTATTTTTCTCTTTATTTATATTCTGTAAAGACGCGAAAAAAGATTATTTTTTTTTCGAAAACTAAAAAGGTTTGGATGTAGGTATTGACACGAAGCATCTAGATTCCCGTTTGGATGTCAATTTTCGGTCGACCATGTATGTGTTCATTCCGCAAAGCGAAGTTGATCGACCGCACAACAAAGTCCTGCGACTAAGTTGCTGCGACAAAGTCCGGCGACTATTGTATGAAATGAACGGTCGCTTCGAGGCAAGTCGAGCTCATGCGGCGACCACGATAATTCTATAGATACGTCATCGATTGATCGGTGTCGCAACAATAATGCTGCACTTCTACAGAACTCATTTCTCCGAAGTGCAATGGACGATACCCATTATTTTTTTATCGCAGACACGATATTTGTTTTCACTTAGTTTTTATCCGCATTGCACATACATGCAAATAGTTTTTTTCCCGTGTTGATGCGATGATGAAAATTGCGATGATGAAAATTGGATACATACAGTGGGTAAAAAAGTATTTGTACACGTCGTCCTTTTCAAATTATCGTACGAAAGAAAGAATTGCTTCATTAAGTTTCTGTGGTCGATGGCTGATCCTGAATATACACGGTGTCTGTTTACCAAAATCTTGGAAAAACACGAACAAACAAATAAAGCCAATTAACAACAGTTTCGTGTGAGATGGACAAATACTTTTTTTCATCCTCTGTACATGTATGTATACAGGGTGTCCCTCTTATCTCTGCAACCCGAAATCGATCGGTAATTATCGACGTCACAAAAGAATGTTCCAGACAAAAGTTAAACGGTGTGAAGGAGGCTATCAAATGCGACCAATTTTTTTATTTTGCTAGAAGCGCTGACGCACAGTGAAGGTCACCTCCACTTTTTTAAATGAAACGGTACATTTTTTTCAACTATCTTGTGGAGCACCTCAAGCCGCATAAAAAATATTAGGGGGCCGAAGTTGTTCAAGGTCATTCAAGGTCAGTATCGGTTATACAAATCTAAATATCTCGGATCACTACCAAATATTTGGTAGTGATGCGAGATATTTAGATAAGGTGGATATGTGCTTAACCGTTACTTGCCACTGTGATGTTCGAAACAACCTCACACTTTTTTTGGGCGAAAATATATTGATGATATACATTCTACAGAAGTGTGGCAAGTAAGGGTAAGGGTCTTGCGCGGAAATTCTGCGACCCAGAAAAACATAATTTTCAATAAGTTTTCAAGTCGTCTTCAAAAAAAAAAGTAAAGTACATTTTTGTGATAAGTAGTATTTGCTAGAAAAAGTGGAGCATTCGGGAACAAAATCAAAACTGCATTAGGGGGCGTACACAAATTACATAACGCAAAATTTCCCAATTTGCCCCCCCCCCCCCAACGTAACGGGACCGTAACGCTTGGCCAGACCCTCTATTCCGTTACGTAACGGGTGCTTCGTTATCAATAATTGCGATTTTTTGCGTACACATAACTAATTATGAAAGGATCGGGTTTATACTCATTTTATGAAGTATATATTCATCTAGTTTTATACTAATTTTTATGACAAAATCTTGAAAATTAGCCGAGATATATGCCTTGAATTGAAGATGAAAAAAGAAATTTCTCTTCATTGTCCCATCGATATCTTTATGAAAGGTTATCTGTAAATTAAAAGTCAACAATTTATCGATATCTATACAAATATAGCTATCGTTATGCGTAGCTGTTTTTTTTATGGGTTTTCTTTTACAAAAAGCCGACAGTTTGGACATTCTTGAATATTTTCAAGGCTCTATTTCTGTATTCAAGCAGTCGTTAAAAATAGTAATTATCAAATGTTAAAAACGCGGATACGTACAACCTTAGTCACTGCGATTACAAAAATGCTTTCAAAAAAATTGTAAATCGGTTGATAAGTTTTTAAGTATTCGCTCGGACAAGGTCGAAAAAACTAGTTTCGAGAAAAACGCGTTCAAAGTTTTCGTTCCGTGTTTCTTGATATAAAGTTATGTTTTTTCTAGAATATTGATACTTACATTGAAGTATCTAGTCGCGGGCGATATGACAGTTCTTTATCTTCATGATAGTTCACAAAATGATAAGAGCTTCTACTTTATCTATTGTAAAAGATGCCACACCTGTAGGGACTGAGGGCACTAACCGGTCACGCTACCTGTTCTCACTAAAGTGACTATAACTCCGTCAATTTTCGGACTTGTGAATGGAAATGTTGCCAACATATTTTTCAAAATATGTACTTTCAAGAATTATGAAAAAAAAATTCCTTCAAATTTTGCTTGGGGGATGTGGAAAAGCTACTGTGCAAGTTCTTGCACCGTGACTTTCCCCCTTAACTGACATTACGTATAGAAAGCTGTGAGCTGTCTACGATAAAATTGCACGCGAGGTTTAAATTAAAAACTTGAACATGAGGAAATTATGCTATTTCTGGAAGTTTTAAAATCGTGACGTAACGCAAACCTTGCCCCCCCCCCCCCCTGTACGTAGACCGTAATGTAAAGACTCCTAAAAAATTTTTTTTGTGTACCCCGTCATCGAGAACAAAATCATCCAGTATGCCTTCTGAATTGGATAAGATGAATGGATTTAAATTCCATTTGAAAAAAGTTTTTTTTTTCCCGTGCAGAAATTCGTTAGGGAGTCCCCAGATCCTACCAAATCCGTATAGGCATTTGATAAGAACGCCGCACGTAGGAAATCCACATTGGAATCCAAGTGGATTCCGCGCTATATCCCGATTTACGTCGTTTGAGAATTTTTCCCTTTGAATTCTCAACCGGACCTTGTTGGATCTCCGCAAAAAAATATCCTTTCGTGATCTATAGGGATTTGTTAGGGACACAGCACTAATAGGGAGTCCTCATTGGGATCCAATTGGATTCTGCACTGTCACTCGAAGAACGCCGTTTGAGAATTTTTACCACGTTCGAAACGAAAACATGTGAAAAGTCACGAGAAAAACTCGGCGCGTTGAAACATAACCTGCAGTAAAATAAAGAACAAACGATGATTACAGTGGATTTTCAGTAATCTGATTTAAATCGATTTTTAAGTAATCTTTTTTCAAGCAATTTATACTTTTTTTAAATAAAATTTATACTTTTTCGAGATCCACTTCTATTGCATATTTATATTTTTTTTGTTTAGTAACTTCAACGTACAGAATGCGATGGGATCCATCAAGAACCGTATCGGATTCTGTTCGATAATTTGGAAATCCGTCAGGATTCAAATTGGATTCGTACATAGGATTCTAATGGGGAATCCTGATCAGAATCCAATGTATGAGCGTGACGTTTTAGTATTTGGATCCAATGCGATGACCCATTGCAACCCCATCGGAAAGTAGGCACAAGCATGGGAATTCAATTGGATACCGAGGACAATTTCTACACGGGTAGGAGTGTTTGGTATTTCAATTTTAATTACCCTCATTCTGCTGTACTGAAGAGTAAATTTCGATTTTCTCCCAGAATGCTCTATTTTTGCTGGCAAATACTAATCATCACAAAAATACGATATATTTTTTTTCGGATCGGTCTTGAAACACCATAATATTTTTTCGGTTGCAAAATCTCCACGCCAGGCCCTTAAGTACATACGACCACCTTATAATCACTCTGTATATGTGTGTGTGTGTGTGTGTGTGTGTGTGTGTGTGTGTGTGTGTGTGTGTGTGTGTGTGTGTGTGTGTGTGTGTGTGTGTGTGTGTGCGCGCGCGCGCGCGTGTGTGTGTGTGTGTGTGTGTGTGTGTGTGTGTGTGTAAATATGTATAAATATTTATTTATGGACCTGGATCTGTATGTGTGTGTGTGTGTGTATATATATATATATATATATATATATATATATATACACATATCCAGGTCCAAAAATAAATATTTATACACATGGTTTCTATAAGAGCAGGCATTGGAAAAATCGGCACAGTTATAAGAGGGCGGAAAAATGAGGACGGCGAGAAAGAGCTAGAATCCCCGAATATCGTAAGCCCATACACATATATAAATATCATATCTCTTCCTCCCTCATTCTCTTTCTTTTCCTCGCTCTCTCGCTCTCTCTCTCTCTCTCCGCGAACCTCTATCGGACTATCCTATAATTACGAGTAACTCAGCCACATTTGCGTTGATCCGACACCTTAAAGATAGCATTTAGCGGCCCCTTTCATCTCAGCGGCAAACAAACCAATTTATACCGTAGACCGCTTTGTGCCCGCTCAAGAGGCGTGGCTGCCCCCCCCCCCTCTCTCTTCTCTCTCTCTCACCATTTCTTTTTCGATCTCTGAACTACGAGAGACAGCGGTGGACCGATCTTGTATCTATAACAGCTAGGGAATACATTTCGAAGTGCTTTATAGGTTTTTCGACACATCCTTATGTATACACACATTGATACACATGTACGTGTGCATACGCTTAGTGGAAAGATCCCTGCGTAAACACACGTGTAAAGATGATTCTGAAGACATTCGACTTGGAGGACCATCATAGTGGGCCCCTATGCTCAACATTATCAACCCCCCTCCCCCTCCATGTCTTATTCAAAATCGCCTTTCGACAAATGTAAGCAAACTTATGGAGTACCGTAAAATGGGGTTACTTTGAACAGGTTTTAGAAGTTTTTTGTAGGTCACTTTTTTAACATCCTAAATTCCAACTTTTTTTTGCTCCAATAAAACAATGTGTCCTTTGGATATCAAATGTATTAGAAAGTCAAGCCCCACCAACTCCCCACAATTTTATATATACATTTTTGTAAGTATTTTGACAGGGCATTGTAATGCAACTTATGTCAAAGATTGAGGATTACTTTGACGTAATTTTGATTTAAAAAAATCAATATTTTATGCATTATACATGGAATTAAATAAATAAAAAAAAAACGATTTTTTACAATCAAATTGTCATCTTTATTAAGGCCTTAGGCCACTCTAGAGGCCAAAAAGGCACATTTGGTAACTTTTTTCCAGCAAAACCATAAAATAAATCAAAATTACATAATAGGGGTTTTATCATACACGTAATTGACTATACAAAATTATTTTTTCACAGCGATACATGTCAGAATGGCGACTGTGCAGCATTTTTCCGATGACGCCTTTATTTCTGGAAGGTCAACGGCCGGACAACAGCTCCTATAATTTTTGAGTTATGATGAGACACTAAAGTTTTTTCGATTATATATAAGAATAGTTATAAAAGTACGTAGGTTTTTTTGATATATTGATTATTGTCAAAATGGCGCATTTATAAAACAAAAAGAATAAAATGACATGAGAAAATCGTCAGAATAATTGTTTATAAAAAAGGAACTTTGCAATGTAATAAAAAAAAATCCTACGTAGTGCCTTAGAAAATGTAATTCTAAATATACAGTTAAAATTTGAAGCGAATCGGTTGAAATTTGTTTGAGTTATGAGTCCGGCCGACTTGAAAAATGTAGTTTTGAGATAAACGCGTTTGAGGAGTTATATACAGTTAAAATTTCGAAAAATCGATTGAAAAAAAATTCGTAATGTTCATATATTTAAGTACACACACACAGAAAATTTCTTGCCAATTCGGCGAATATTCTCGCAGTTATACGCACATTTGTAATGACGTGTCAGAGCGTTCGAAAGTGCGTTTGAAACTTTAAACGCGTTTTTCTCAAAATTGTGTTTTTTAAATCGGCGAGCAAGATTTCTCGAAAACGGTTGACCCGATCAGTCTCAAATCTTAGCACAAACTTTTCAAGTATATTTTTTAGCAATTACTCGAAGGTGTTTTCTCCCCGATAATTATCTTCCATCTTATAAACAATTTAAGGCCTGAATTTTTGTCAACAATCGATTTTTTGTTGTTGTTGAGAAGCCGCCATTTTGTCAAAAATTATTGTTTTGCTTATTCCTTCGATCATCTACACGATAATCCATTATATTAACGATATGTTTTTGGTTTTTTTTTTCATTTTAGATGATCCAGTCCAGAGACATCGTGCTCACCGCAATACGTTTTTTTAGAGGTGCTCCCGGAGATCAGCTATAGCAGCTTTCAAAATGAATATTTTTACAAATAAAAAATGTTAAAATACCGTTAAATGTCACGATAATATGTGTACAAATTTTTACATCAATAGATTTAAAGGTCTTTTCAAGAAAAATTCTTCAAAAATCGATCTTTTTGGTCTTCCTGACTGTATATAACCTCTTAAAGTTAGTAGACAGTCGCGACATGAATAATGTTTCAATACCTTTTATTTGCGATGCCTGCACTTGAATTCGCAAATCGAATACTTAGAGATTTTTCACACCCATCATCTTTTGAAATATAATTTTATAGGTATTAAGGTACCATTTTAACAAAGAAACAAAAATCTATTTTTGGAAAATCTCAGCGTGGCCTAAGGCCTTAAGGGGTTACTCCCACTTGCGATTTTGAAAAAATCGATTTTTTTTATTGCATTTTTTTGAAGTGCAATTTGAAGTGCAGTTTTTTTTGATGCCCGAAATAGATGACTCTATGTAAGTTTACAAAAAAAAATATTTTCTTCGTGTAAACTGAAATTGAAACTTTAAACGCGTTTTTCTCAAAATGGCATTTCTGAAGTCGGTGACCAAGATTACTCGAACACTAATGAACCGATCTTCTTGAAACTTTGCAGGCTTATTTAATACATAAAAATGTAGTCTTTAATCGTTCGATTTTTTTTTTCGAAAAAAATGGCCGTTTTATAGCCAAAAAATAGCCGTTCTTTTTCGTTACAATCGAACCATTAACTTTGACTGTCCGCCATTTTGTGAAAAATGAATATTTTTTAGAATCCTTCGATTAAAGACTAGTTTATACTTATATTTGTCTAAATCCATCCGCATTTTTTTTTCAGATGATCCACTTCGCCGCAATGTTGGTCACCGCAAACCGTGTATACAAAAACATTATTTCATTGACGGCCATTTGCCACTAAACAATGTAATATTTTTCAATAAAAAAATTACTGAAAGTTCTTCAAGATGTGTTCTTTAAGATGGTATATTGATCGATTAAAAAAGTTTTGTAGTTTTCTTTAAAAAAATTCATGAAAAAGGCCTTTTTGCGCTACAAGTGGGGGTAACGCCTTAAGGAAACATTTTACATAAAAATATCAAGTATCGAGGGCATTATTATAGGCACTTAATCAGTCTTTTAATTATCCTTGAGATCAAAATCAACTTGAGCAAGATTACAATCAACTTGAGCAACAAATTTCAACACATTTAAATGCGCACACATTTCAACCGTATTTTGGCGCTCTGTCAAAGTAGCCCCAAAAACTGTCAAAGTTGCCCTCAACGTCAATTTAACCCTGTTTTACAGTAGTCATTTAAGGGACGGTGCGGACCCAAAAATTAGTTTCGTTGAGGAAAAAAATGAAGGACTGCTCTCGAAACAGCCAGGTCCGCGAATGGTCGCAATATTACGCTGACATAACGGATCCAAATTGTAGGTATATAGTTACTTATGGAGCGCTCTCGTTCCAAGTGGTACTCTCAATGTAGCTCCCGGAGAACATTTCGCAACGTCGCTCTCTTACATCCTCTAGACATCCTACATTAGTATTGTCGTTCATCGTATCTTTGTCTGCGCGTTTCCGTCGCACATCAGCGCGGATGATCGACGTCGCTCGCGGATGTGCCGGAACCGCATGCCACCAATGACGACCGCGGGAGTACAATTGTTCGCGCCAGGTATGTGCAGTAGCGCTCCATACGTGGCAATCCTCCCATAGCTTCCGTCTCGTACGTATACACGCGAATTATCATTTGTCATATTTATATCAACAACTGTCACGCGTTTGAAGTCTACTTCCGGCCGAGCGGAAGATGCGACCGACATGTGCAAATTCAACGGATCTTTCTCGGCGTCTCCCAGGATGCGGGAACCCCAAACACACCTTCGGAGGACACTTGGCAACATTTAGAATTCGTACAATGATGGACATCTTGGGAAAAAACCGCCCCCGAGGAATGGTGGACGCTTTGCTCAAGACGTCTCATTTCCTTGCTCAATGATTTTTGGAATACAGCAGTTTGAAATATTTCGAAATCTTCCAACGAAACAGGCTTGGCGGAAAAACCGTCGTCATCCTTTTTTTCTCTGTACTTTCAATATGAAAATCAGTACTCCGGAGTGTAACTATCCAGACTTTATAGGCACTAGCAAGCTGAAGAGGCACGAAAAATCCAAACTCATCAGAAAAAAGAACATTCCTTGAAACAATTGGATATTTATTTATACGTGCACGAACCTCCTCATTAGAAAAAAAATTGATCTTTTGCATGTTTTAGTAGAGACAAAAAATGACGTCCGCGCACAGAGAAAAAAACCAATTTAATCAAAAAAATATATTGGTTGATTCAAATAAGTGCTGCGGAGTGCCACCGATGTGTGAGATTGTGGCAATACTATAAAACATTGGAAAATGTGATTGATTTAAATAACATATTATTTTTGTGAAAAAGCTCTTCTGTTCTCTGAATATCTACATTATCGTTCAAATAAAATTATATTCTATTGAAATCATTCTATATACATGCCGTAGATGTATTGGATGAAATAATTAAGCGGTTGCTACAACATTTTTTAATTCGTACAAAAATATAATCAATAGAATGAATTATTTCTTTACTACATCAAAACGAATATGCCATAGGACGTAAGTTGTTCAATTTTTTTTAAATCTTAAATAAAAAGCGAGTATTAGAATGACCATCCATGATAATAGTGGAGAGAATGTCAGATATCCAATGGAATGTCCATGGACCACTTTGATCTTTGCCACAGGCCAAGAGGCGATACTCTTTAGAGTTTCTCCGGAGTTTAAGGAGTTACCCCCACTTGCGATTTTGAAAAAATCGATTTTTTTATTGCACGTTTTTGAAGTATAAGTATCTGAGAATATGTCCTGAAAATTTCAAGTCGATCCGAACAAAATTGACTGAGATATGAGCGTTGAAAGAGAAGAATCCGTTGTGAAATTGAAACTTTAAACGCGTTTTTCTCAAAATGGCATTTCTGAAGTCGGTGACCAAGATTACGTGAACACTAATGAACCGATCTTCTTGAAATTTTGCAGGCTTATTTAATACATAAAAATGTAGTCTTTAATCGTTCGATTTTTTTTTTCGAAAAAAATGGCCGTTTTATAGCCAAAAAACGGCCGTTTTTTTTTTGTTAAAATCGAACCATTAACTTTGACTGTCCGCCATTTTGTGAAAAATGAATATTTTTTAAAATCCTTCGATTAAAGACTAGTTTATACTTATATTTGACTAAATCCATCCGCATTTTTTTTTCAGATGATCCACTTCGCCGCAATGTTGGTCACTGCAAACCGTGTATATAAAAACATTATTTCATTGACGGCCATTTGTCACTAAACAATGTAATATTTTTCAATAAAAAAATTACTGAAAGTTCTTCAAGATGTGTTCTTTAAGATGGTATATTGATCGATTGAAAAAGTTTTGTAGTTTTCTTTTAAAAAAATCATGAAAAAGACCTTTTTTGCGCTACAAGTGGGGGTAACGCCTTAAGTAGATTTTCGGTTCGCGCTACGCTTACGAGAAACGAGCGCGCTTGCGGCTTCTAGCGGTTACTCCGAGAACTATGGGTTTCTTCACCATGATCTCGTTGAATTTTTTCAACCCAATGCGCAAGAAACAAATTTTATTTTCGTAAATTTTTAACCAATTCAGACATTCGCTTAATATTTTTCAATCAAAACAAAATATTAATATTTTAACGAATAATGTACTTGGAAATCAATATCGGATATGGTGAAAAAAATAAAAAACATATTTACTCAATAGAAATTTTTTCTGAATCAAACGAGCGAAATTCAATTTTTCTTGTGTACTCGAATCAACAATATTCATGTTATGAATTGAAACGCTTTTTTTGTTCGTTGCAGAAAATGCATTCAAAACTATGTAATTTATTCGCGATAATTTTTTAGATAGTTTCGATAATATACTGTTCTCAGCTGACAATATATCTTTTGAATGAAAAAAACTTTTAATTCTATCATGTTATTAAAGTCAATAGCGTTTTGTTTGGACTAATAAATCCGATTATTTACACCAACAATTTTACAATTGAATCATCAAAATTTCATTCAATAACACCAATGATATTGAATCAATGATTTTTTTTCTCAGTGCGAAAACTCTGCAGGCCCTACCGGCTAAATACAATGGTAATTAATTCACGAAATCAATTAATTCAACCCACACCATATGGGGAATCCGTGCGGATCTAACTTTGGAACGGAAATAATAATAGTTCCCGGTTAGATCAGAGCTATGCGGAAAGCGACGAATAACAAGAAAACTGTCGCGGTCACGTATGTTCCATAAAAATATAGGTTACCGGACATTTCGAGCAGATATCATCGATTCAATCGAGTCATTTTTGCGTTCGCTAGCTGCGTCTGCCATCTCTTTTGTTACAATATGCACATTGCACATACACTACAACACACGATCACACATACGGTAAACAATCACATGCTTGAGACGTATCGAAAGCACCTGAATCCAGCGTTGCCACGGACATTGCCAGAATTATGAAATGGCGGCCTGTGACAACTCAAGTCAAATCTGATTGCGATTTTACTTCACTTACCAAACTATAATACAAACAATTATCACATGCTCTATTCAAATAATTATTTTCTGTATCATGTTTATTATTATACCCAAATACATTATATTTTGCTTTTTTCAGATTCGATAATTTATAGATTTTCTGTTGACTAGTTAATCCGCTAGTACTGCCTTAATTGCTCCCTGAAAATGAAATAATAATGAGCAACGGTATCTCACGATAAATAACGAAATTTTATAATCGTTTTTCTCAATCATTCCTCTGGAGAGCTGTAAATCAGTTCATATATCGTGTGACAGGTGGCGCCAGCTGATCATGCTTGCCAGAGCAGTGCCATCTACATCTACTTTTCCGAAGGGACTGATTGTGTCGTATCATTTTTGTAGCTTCCGATTTTTTTTCTACAGACCTTGTGTGTTATGAGGTGGTGGCACAGGCGAGGGAGTCATTCCACTGATCATTCTTAACTGTATCATTATCAAATTGAACAAGTCACTCTATACTTGTTCAAGTGGACTTTTTACCACCTTTTTAGCCACCTACTCAGCGCTAGATTTCGCGGTTAGAAAAACGTAGCATGCCGCGCCGTACATACAGAACCCGTTCGAATCGTCATTCCTCTGGCATCATTCCTCTGGGTTCCTCGAGACATGTGACATCCAAAGGCATGATAGATGCGCCAGAGGAATGATACCATCTTGGTTACGCATGTGTGGATATGCATGAGGTTACATAAAAATTGTTCTTCTAGATGATTGCCATGCCATGTAGAAAAAAAATAAGCTGAGAAACGGAGATACGAAAAGCTTAAGGCGGTCAACCACTTTAAGAGACCGAAAATTAGATTATTTTTTTCATTTTTTTTTTATTTTCGAAAAAGAACGGAAATTTCCGCAACTCTGGCAGTGATTTATTCATATTTTCATACATCTCTGGTAATTTTTTCAAGTTATTGCATGGACTAATTAAAGTGTAATCCGCTATGTCCCTTTGCATGTCGTCATCGTCGTTGTCGATTTGCGGGAATTGTGCAGCTCGCAATTCGCATCTGAAATAGTCCAACAAATTTTTGTACATTCTTGAGATGGTTTTTAAGAACAAGAACCTAAATTTTAAAGAAAAAATCGGGAATTGAATGTTGAAACGTGTTTGAAAAAAAATGATCGATTTTTAGCATTTTTTCCCGGCATTTTGCAATAATTTATATGTTTTAAACAATCTAATCTTTCCAACTTCGGGTTCATGTTTTGATAAATTACATTATGTAAACGTGTTTCAAATTTGAAGATGATCCATCAATTAGTTTTTGAGTTATGATTCGCGCAAATGGAAACAAATGTCGTTTCGAGAAAAACGCGATTGAAAGTTTTAGTATATGTAAATCGTTGCGCTACCTGTTCTCACTAAATGGTCTGCCACTGGGTCACTTTTCAATATTTTAACTTGAATTTTTCTTCACATATTCTCGAATATGTATACTCTGAGAAAAAGCAAAATAAAATCGAATGTTTTGACCCGTCCCAGTAGTGGTTGGGAGTCGAGCGCTTGGGAGTTGGGTTTATAGTTTATATACATACCGTTAGAAGGAATCCGAATATCATTTTGAAATTTTCAGGGTCCATTCTTAAGATATTTTGCAAACGATTTATGAAGTTAAAAAAAAAATTATTTTTTTGAAGATCTGAAGTGGTTGCCCGCCACAAATAGGATCCTGTAGGAAGAGAGAAGCTGGCACAAATACAGCAGGAACAATATTCAAAGAAAAGGGAGAAGGGGATATTAACAAACTAATAAAAACTTGATAGAAAAAGGTTTGCAACATTCCTCTGGCCCTACTATTTCTTTCGATCATGATGAATCTCTGAAAACTGAAAAATCAGTGTGATCTATAGTGAATTATTTTATATCGATTAGAACTGAATGAAACTTTTGAATGAAAAAAATTCGAACGAAAAAATGAAATAGTTTCCTTTATAAATTTTGTTATTCTGCAATGTGGTAATCACGGAAGAACCACCCATTTATTAAAAATCAAGTTCAATCACATCACTAAAAATCCACGAAAGTGGTAAGGATTCTCAGACGACGTTCGTCGAGGAACAGTGCAGAATCCAATTGGATCCTAATGAGGACTACTTATGTGCGGTGTCCCTAACAAATTCCGATAGAGATGTGAGTGCATCTTGGGGCTCTCCAACAAATTTGTGGACGGGATCACGAAAGGATATTGTTTTTGAACAATCCAACAAATTCTGATTGAAAATTTGGAATAAAAAATTCACCATCGACGTCAATCGGAAAAAAGCGCGAATCTACTTGGATTGTGATGTGGGCTACGTGCAGTGTCCCGATCAAATCTCTAGAGGGATGTAGTAAGATCTGAGGACTTTCCAATGAATTTCTACACGGGATCTTGGGAAAAACCTCCCCCAAGGAATGGTGGAGGCTTCGCGCAAAGTGTCTCATCTTCAACGATGGATCTTCGCTTTGGCTTCTGAGGACGACACAATTCTTCCAAGGAAACTTCGCAACATTTGGAATTTGTACAATGATGGACATTTGGGAAAAACCTCCCCCAAGGAATGATGGAGGCTTCGCTCAAGATGTCTCGTCTTCAACGATGGATCTTCGCTTTAGCTTCTTAGGAGGACACAATTCTTCCAAGGAAACTTTGCAACATTTGAAATTTGTACAATGATGGACATCTTGGGAAAAACCTCCCCCAAGGAATGGTGAAGGCTTCCCTCAAGATGTCTCATCTTCAACGATGGATCTTCGCTTTGACTTCTGAGGAGGACACAATTCTTCCAAGGAAACTTCGCAATATTTGGAATTCGTACAATGATGGACATTTGGGAAAAACCTCCCCCAAGGAATGATGGAGGCTTCGCTCAAGATGTCTCGTCTTCAACGATGGATCTTCGCTTTAGCTTCTGAGGAGGACACAATTCTTCCAAGGAAACGTTGCAACATTTGAAATTCGTACAATGATGGACATCTTGGGATAAACCTCCCCCAGGGAATGGTGAAGGCTTCCCTCAAGATGTCTCATCTTCAACGATGGATCTTCGCTTTGGCTTCTGAGGAGGACACAATTCTTCCAAGGAAACTTCGCAATATTTGGAATTCGTACAATGATGGACATTTGGGAAAAACCTCCCCCAAGGAATGATGGAGGCTTCGCTCAAGATGTCTCGTCTTCAACGATGGATCTTCGCTTTAGCTTCTGCGGAGGACACAATTCTTCCAAGGAAACTTTGCAACATTTGAAATTCGTACAATGATGGACATCTTGGGATAAACCTCCCCCAGGGAATGGTGGAGGCTTCGCTCAAGATGTCTCATCTTCAACGATGGATCTTCGCTTTAGCTTCTAAGGAGGACACAATTCTTCCAAGGAAACTTCGCAACATTTGGAATTCGTACAATGATGGACATCTTGGGAAAAATCTCCCCCAAGGAATGATGGAGGGTTCGCTCAAGATGTCTCATCTTCATGGATCTTCGTGGCTTTCGTCAACGGAAATCTATTCCGTTTCATTTCGCGCTTTCAATGTCGACATCGGACTGGCAAAATTACCATATTACGGGCGAAATTCAATGATACATTAGAGTTTTTAGAGGATCGCTCCACGATCGTTTCATTACCGCGAACATCGCGAGCACCGTTCTAGTTGCCATTTATTTTGGTGTACGCGCTCGATGTATCCGCGAGGGAATAAATCCGCGCCGTTAAAATTATATCGCCTGCACACTTTTACGTGTTTTTATGTGTATATACATGTATAGAGACACGCATACGAAACACGAACACAAAAGAGCGCAAAAACACTTACACTTTTGAAACGGCGGAGAAGAAGGAGAAGAAAAGGGCCACCCCGCATTTAAGTAAAGTGGCACGTATACACGAACGCGTTCTTCGCGCTCAGAAGTATCTGCTGAGGTGAGAGCATTTTTAATGCGGCGACTACTCGCCGTTGTTCGGCCAAACCAGAGCTCTCTCTCTCTCTTTCTTTCTCTCCCTCTCTCTTACTTTCTCACTTACTCACTCGTATTCTAACAAACGGAAATAGAATTCGGTCTCGGAAATATCGCATATATACCTCGTTTAGTGTGTCGTATTAATGGTGAACTATATTATCACCCTCCTCAAGGCTCGCTTATATACGACAATTCTCGTCGCGATTTATGGATCTCCGAGTAAAGACCGGTAGGACAGGGTTATGTAAAGAACGATTGCTATATGATTTCACTTACGTACAACTTCATTAAACATGTATGCACACACACACACACACACACACACACACACACACGCACACACACACACACACACGCACGCACGCACGCACGCACGCACGCACGCGCGCACACACACACACACACACACACACACACACACACACACACACACACACACACACACACACACACACACACGCACACACACAGATATATATATTAGGGTGACACAAATTTGAGCTCTATTTTTTTTCTTTTTCTCACCGTCCAGTTATCTTCTAAAAAAAAATGGTTGCCAAGCGAGCGGTCAAAAAAAATTTAGAAGACGCTCACGCCTGCCAAAAATTCAAATTTTCATTAAAAAATCGACTTTTTTTCGTCCACTTTTCGGCCATGAATTTTACGATTTATATTTTTCAAATTAACCTCGTGAAAGCTGTAGACGGCCAATGAATATTTAGTGGTTTAAAATTTAACCAACCATCCCCAAAATACTGATCATCTACAGGGTGTTGGGAAGGTCGATGGCGCCTTAAGGGGGTGATAGGTCACCTCGTTGAGAGGTTTGGAGTTATCATGGTAAGGGGTCGTCCATTAATCACGCGAGGCTCAAATAGGGGGAGGGGGTTAGATAACATCACGATTGATCATGCTGGGGGGGAGGGGGGGGGGTGTTGTGACATATCGAGTGTATTTTTTTATGCAACTACGCGGACAATGCGATTTTAATATACTTACCGTATATATTATTTCGTTATTCATAATAAAATACCGTAGTCTCTATCGCTTGTGTCTGACTTTTCTTAACAAAAAATACACGTGATGTTGGCGGCGGGGGGGGGGGGCTAGAGACCTCACGACATATCATCATGGGGGAGGGGGGCTCAAAAAGTGGCCAAAAAAACCTCACGTGATTAATGGACGACCGCTAAGTATGATTTTTGTCAAATTTCCCAAAATTAGGTACTAACTAAATTTTTTGACAAGTTTTTAATTATTCAATACGTCCCATTTAGTTAGTTGTGTGAAAACAGATGATTGTATTGGTGTTTGTTGATTAAATACATATTAAGCTAAGACTCAAATAAATTTTTAGTTACCAATTACTGTCTGTTTGAACATTATGAACGAGTTAGTATCTAATTTTGGAATGTTTTCCAAAAATCATACTTACCATAACTCGAAATCCTTTGGACTAAGGTAACCTAGGTTAGATATTTTCCTGACGAGAATACCTATCACGTCCTTAAGGTAAGGGTAGGGGTTTCAGCGTGAAAAAAAAACACTTTTTTTGCGATTTTTTTCATCTATATGGATAGAGTAAATTTATTGAAACCTTTTGTACATTGTTGAGTGTCATTTCAAGAACATTCCGTGAAATTTGTACGCGAAAATATCCACAAACAAGTCGGTGACAAAGCTTTTCCAAGAACGCCATTGGAAAAACACGATTTGCGGTGTTCACTGTATCTCAGCTAGAAGTTATCTGAAATCAAGTACCATTAAAATTTAGTGAAAGTAGCATCAAATCCTCCCCCCAACGGTCTATGATAATTTTTTTTTTCATTTCTAAATTTTTTGGTGGTCATGTAAAGTGAAAAGTGCTATTTTTCACGACAAATTTCGCCATTTTGGGGGCGGAAAACCCCCTCAATGTAAAAAAAAATCTCAAACTAACCGTTGGGGGGAGGTATTTATATGTAGAAAGTGTGTACCAAGTTTGAAATAAATCGGTCATGTAGTTTTCAAATGGCAGTGAAAACGGACTTTGAAAAAGTGGTTTCGAGAAAAACGCGTTTGAAGTTTAGAGAAGTCGGAGCTACAGTGTTAGAGGAGCGAGACTGAATAGTCAATAACTTCGAGAGTTTTGCTCTGATTGACTTGAAATTTTGGGATTATATTCTTGAAATGTTTAACTACAAGAAAAGGCAGAAAAATCCATTTTTCAAAAGTGCAAACCCCTACCCTCCCCTTAAGGCTTTGCATCGACCTTCCTAACACCCTGTATAAACGTACTTTTGACACGTTTCCATGAAAGTAAATTGAATTCGATTAATTGATTAAAAAAATATTCCCAGATCACCTCATTCAAAAACGTGTTCCTCAGTAATCGAATATCGATGCATTTTTTTTTGTTTTTCGTCTTTGTGGGTGTGTTGTCTACGAATGTCCTGTTCCGCTCTAATTTCGCGGTGCAGTCACGTCAACTCGCGTCGAGCTTACTTTTCATGGTGTCTCGAACGCCCCTTTTCAACGGATCCGCTAACATTGCTCTCTCTCTCTCTCTCTCTCTCTCTCTCTCTCTCTCTCTCTCTCTCTCTCTCTCTCTCTCTCTCTCTCTCTCTCTCCCTTATTACCCTTTTTCTCTGTCTCTCTCAGGAGAGAGATCCGCAATGGTGTGTTCCCGCGAAGATGCTGCCGTGAGGCACTCTCTTGAACGAGGAAGCGTCTATCGATAGACGAACGGAAGAAAGAGAGAGAAAGAGAGAGAGAGCGAGAGAGAGAGAGAGAGAGAGAGAGAGGGAGATAAAGAGGGAGATATAAAAATTGGAAAAGGACGAGGTCGGACTTTAACGGCCCGAACGAGCCGTCGGCTTCGCGCCCTCGAACCGCCTTTCTTCTTCGCCGACGCTACTGCCCATCTTCGAGATTCTGCTCTCTATCTCTTCTCTTCTGTTGCCCCCCCCCCCTTTCCTACCTCGCGGTCCCCATTTTTCTCTCTCTTGCTCATGTGGTCTCGTGTGAACGAGAGAGCAGGAGACGAGATGCTCGGTCCGCGGTTTACGATGCCCACGGAATCCTTGAAATATCTTCGAGCCCCGTGGCTCTCTCTCTTTCTCTCTGCCTTTCTCTCTCATTAAGTGTGTGTGTGTGTGCCTTCGCGAGAAGCGCAACGCTCGGAGACGCTGTGAGTGCAAAAATCATCCAAACACACACACACACCCGAGCTCCTTTGCCGTTTGCTCGCTATCGAACTCTCCCATACACTCGAGTGCAAAAGCAGGGCCCCACGGTTCGAACGTATATAGGGCGGTCGTTAAGCCCCCTCCCCCCGCCCCTCCACCCTTTACGCTGCTCGTCCTTCTGATCCACCATCTTCCCATCCCTTCGTCGCCAGTATATAATGTAGGTAGAGCGCGAGAAATGCACTGACAAACACCATACACTGTGAAGCCACACGCTTATTAGGTATACGTGTGGGTGCGATCACGGATGAGCCCCGTGATGTTGTCTCGCGAGGGAAAAGCGATCGTTATTGAGTCCTCGATAAAAACTGGATCCGATACGAATCAATTGGCGTGTTCGAGCAGAGTATATCGGAATTCAATCGGGTATTTTTTGGACACCGCGTCCATTCTTCCAGGGAACATGAGTTTGATTCGCTTGCGCCATTTTGAAGTTCCCCGTGAAGAAATTGTCGTAGGGATTCAATTGGATTCCCGTACTTGTCTCTGTCTCCTGAAAGGGATTCAATGGGCCACCCCATTGGATTACTATACCGGAACGTCACGCTCGTACATTGGATTCTAATGAGGATTCTCCATTGGAATCCAATGTTCGAGTGTGACGTTTCAGTATAGGGTTGATTTTTTAAACGTTCATTGATGCTGCACGTCACGCTCGTACGTTGGATTCTCATGGTGATTCTCCATTTGAATCCAATTTACGAGGGCGACGTTTTCTCCTTCGAATCCAATTAATCCATTGTAGAATCCAATCAAATCTTATCGAATCCAATTTGGATCTTTTAGAATCCAAATTCGATTCAATGGTTTAGGATTCAAATTGAATTGGATTGGATTAATTGGATTGGAATGCATAATTGGACTCTGTAATGTGATCCTAAAGGATCCTAAAGGATCCTGAAGGATCACATTATGGTGAATTCTTGCCGCAGGGTTGTAAGAATTCTCAAACAGCGTTCATCGGAGAACACTGCAGAATCCAATTGGATCCCAATGGGGAGTACCTATGTGCGGTGTCCCTAACAAATCCCTATAGAGTTGTGGGTGCATCTTGGGACTCACCACAAAATTTGTACGCCGCATCACGAAAGGATATTTTCTGTTGGGAGGTCCAACGAATTCCGGTTGAAAGTTTCAAGTAATTCTCAAACGGAGTCAAGCGGGAAATAGCCCGGGATCCACTTGGATTCCAATGTGGACTCGTTACGTGCCGCGTCCTTGTCAAATCCCTATAGGAATGGGGTACGGTTGGCGACTCTCCAAAAAAATTCTGCGCAGGTCGCGGAATATCGACACGGTCGCGGCTGGACATTATCGGTGCCAATTTCGGACAGGAGTCCCGATCGGTTATCACTATAGACTTTATGAAAATCAAGGGGGCGATTCTTTGCGATCAAAATTCTTGATGACACCATATCATTTTCTGTTTGCAGTTTATTCCGAAACTGCAATCCATGGATCAATATTTTTGAACATATATTTTGAATTGATATTTTGGAGAATGGAAGATCCACGATATTAAATATATATATTAGAAATTATTCCGAAGACATTCATGGCCTATTCTTGAAGACATTCAAGACCTCATGGGCCTATCGTTTCCATACTCACCATTTTGTAATCTCCACCAACGTCCTCATAATCACATTTACACAAATGTACGCATATTCATGTGAAACGTCATTCGAAAGACCGCCGTAACCCCAACATCGATGATTCATTCAACCCTCCGACGTCAGCTGGTAAAACGGAGTCTTTTTTGCTAACTGGCTTCATTGGGGTTCTTTTTAAACATGGGGCCACCTCATTTTTGACATAATAACGATTGCTACTTATTTGAGAATATTTAATGTCTATTCGTGTATTTTTTTGTTGAATCGAGTCGTTAGGTTTTGTATTACCCTGCGGTTTGAAAACAGGCAGGGTGAATTTGACCCAGTGTGCTAAGCGCGTAACTTATGGGTTGTGCGCCGACGAGGGGTTGACCAAATTCAAGGACCGCCCTTAAAGCAGCCAGATGTGTTGATAGTCAGCATTACAGAGATCTAACGAGTTCAAATGATCTTTCATATATATATATATATATATATATATAATGCAAACTAATTATTGGAATTCTAATTCGTTTTTTAAAATGATTCTTTTAATTCAGCCTGAAACGAATTTAAAAAATCGTTGTAAAAAGAAAGGAAACTTTTAAAAAATTCGATGAATTGCAATATTTCGAGTTCGTTTGAGAAATGGCTAAGGGGAAGCCGCAAAACCGCCGGTTTGACTGATTGTGAGACAAATGTTGTTTTGTGTTATGCATACTCTCAGATCAACGCGTATTGTACACAAGCAGTAATGAATACAAAGTTTTAAGCGAGAGACAGAAAGAGATTAGCTTGGGCTAGATTAGATTTATTAGTGCTCAAGAATCGAAATGGCCTCTGGCATGCAATCCTTGTTTTTCATACAAATAAATAAAAGGACACTCAACACAAGACAAAAAAGTCACTCTATACCAACCGAAAAACGAAAATAAAAATAAAACTGAAGATAAACGGAAATAAAGAGAAAATTAACATCAAAATCGCTAATCACAATAAAACTAAAGGAATACCGAAAATAAAAAGTAGAAGAAAAAACGTAAATAAAAAGAGAATCGAAAAGATGGAAGAATATCGGAAGAATCAAAGAAAATGGCAAACATTCAAGAAAATCGCAAAAATAGAAGAAAATCGGAAGAATCAAAGAAAATGGCAAACATTCAAGAAAATCGCAAAAATAGAAGAAAATTACAAAAATTGAAAAAAAATCAAATAGAAGAAGACGGTAAGGTCGCCAAAGCGCTAAATCATACCCGCAGCGAGCAGTTGCATGACCATTTCATTGAACGATCCCTCACTCAGGCGCATGCTACCGGGCGAAGCGAGAGAGAGAGCGAGAGGGGGGGGGGGAGAGAGAGCGCTCAACTTTGAGTGGGAAAAGCGTAAATCCATATGCATATGTGCGTATCATGAATATTGAATATGCGAAAAGATGGCTGTGCGTGCCTCACTAAGAATAGGAGGAGGCCAGGAATGGAGGAAAAAGAGATTAATCGGGGCGATGGAGGGGGGGGGGGTACCCTGTCCCTCTCGTCGTCCCATCGTCGTCTATATCCTACGACACTCTCACAGTTCAAGGCAGGACGTCCTTTTTCTCGCTATAAAACGAGAGTCCTCCATTTCTTGCATTTCCACCCGACATCGACCCTCGCTCGAAAATCATGGAAATTATACCACGCGCAAGAAAAGTCGAAGGAAATGAAGAGAGACAGTGAAAAGCAAAAGAGCAAAAGAGCAAAAGAGCAAGAGAGAGAGAGTGAGAGAGAGAGAGAGAGAGAGAGAGAGAGAGAGAGAGAGAGAGAGAGAGAGAGAGAGAGAGAGAGAGAGAGAGAGAGAGACGAATTCAGACAAAAAACATATAGCAAAAGGAAGAGAGATCAAATGTTAATAGATAATTAACCAGCGAGGGAGAAAGGACGTAGGGTAAAAAGAAATTTTTCTGGAGTAACACGACGGACCCCACTTCTTATATGTGCGGCCAGGAGATCGCACAGGTGTAACGTGCCATTAGCGAGGGCGACCTCGACGCCCACAGAACAAACAGATTGCTCTGGGTATTGTAATAGACATCCCTAATACGAATTACGTACATACATTCATACATACATTCACATATAAATATAATAACATTTATTACATAATATAATTAATATATTATATAATAATATATTATTAGTAATTAGTACCAATATACATATGGAAAAAGGACATTTTAACCCGATCATAGTTATGAAATTTGGCAACAGCACATCATAATTTATTTCACGATGGCGAGGTTCACCAATCAAGATCTTCAGGAGTGTTTCGTATTCGATATTTAATTATCTTCATTTTGTCGTACTCAAAATAAAATTTTGATTTTTTTCTAGCATGCTCCATTTTTCTGGCAAATACTACTCAGCACAATAACACACTACATTTTTTTCGAAGAGATTTTGAAAAACCATCAAATATGATATTCTACTCGGTTGTAAAAAATTTCGCATTTTTTTGCAACCAGTAGTAATTTGCCAGAAAAAAACTACGCATTCCGGTAAAAATCGTAATTGTATTTTGAGTTCAGCAGAACGGAGAAAATTTAATTCCAAATACGAAGCACTCTTGAAAAAACATTTTTTTTTTATGGAATTAAATTTCCTTTATCCACTTTAAGATGCATTAAAAAATGCAGTGTTTCGTATTCGGAGTTTGATTCATTCTTCATTCTGCTGAACTCAAAATTGAATTTTGTTTTTTTTTGTCTAGAGTTCTCCTTTTTTTCGGCGAATACGACTTATCGCAAAAGTGAACTATATTTTTTTCGAAAGGGACTTAAAAAACCATTACATATCATATTTTTCTGGGTTGAAAAATCTCCTCGCAAGGTCCTTGAAAAACACATGACCATCTTATAATTGTCGATATGTGCGTGTGTGTAGAGGCGCAACAAAGCCACAGAGCACAAAAGGAAGCCTAATAATTCGAAACAGATCTTCGTGTCTAGCTGCGTCGGAAGAAATTGATCTTTCCTGCACAGTTGTGTGTGCATAGTTCTATCTTGGCTATATTGTATCTAGAAAAGAATTAAGGGGTCTTTTCACTTTAGACGCTAAAGAAAAGGCTGTTTGCATGAATTTTTGTGATAGGTTTGTATTATAGATATTGATATAAAAGTTGTTACACTTAATAAATACACTTTCGAAATACATTAAAAAAATGTTTTTTTACGTATTTATGTAACCCAAACAAACTTTGAACGCGGTTTTCTCGAAACAACGTTTGTCGACGGCTTGTAAAAAGGATTTTTAAAAATTTTGATATTTACTATTTTTTTGCCAAAAACGGTGAAAAAACACGTTTTTTTGTTATTTCGAAAAATGTCTGCCATTTTGTTATTTCTGCATATATCAAAAATCGTATGATATGCGCTATAGCCATTAACATACTGAATCTAAAACCGTTTGATTTTTTTGTTTGGGATGATCCATCTCCGAGATTTTATCAACAGCGCAGACCTACAATTTTTTAGGACATTTTTTTAACTACCACTTCCGTCTATAAATAGTGACATAAATAAATAATTTTTAAAAAATGTATTTCGAAAGTGTATTTATTAAGTGTAACAACTTTTATATCAATATCCATAATATAAACCTATCAAAAAATTAATAAAAATAGCCTTTTTAGCATCTAAAGTGAGAAGACCCCTTAAGCGAAGGCCGTACCATATATAGAATACGTGGTTAGTGCGTTTTAAGGTAGACCGAAATGGAAGTTTCTACGGAGGTTTATATTCAGCTGTTGCCACACTAATACTGTTGAATAAATGTGAACTTTTTTTAAATACGTCGTCTTTCTGGTACGGTTGAATAAATGTGCACTTTTTGCATGTACGTCGGTTTTCGTGTAAGTTATGGAGGTGGTATGGAAAAGCTGAGGACTGAACTTTGTCCGGTTATTCGATCGGTGAAAAATTTTACTTCGAGCCAAAAGAATTAAACTAATTCATTCTTATACGCATTCGAGAATGTTTCTCATTCCCTTTTTTTAGTGGAAAAATCTGGAATTTCAATCTCATCGCAAAGTACCCAAAATTCTCGCCGAAACTCACTTTTGGTAGCAAATGTACGGACTGTAATGAAGCGTTTTTTCGGGAATTTCGTTAGAAGGGAAAAAAACAAGTGAGCCCAGTAAACATTGAGGTATCTTTTCATGTATATGTGAAATGTATTTTAAAAAGTTCAACATGAAACAATAAACAACTGCAGATTTATCAGTCTATTCCACGTGCGTCTTGCCACTGCGGTCCCCAATCGGTGGAAAAAATGTAGCTCGTAATTCTTGCTTGAAACAAAAGAACCAATAAAATTTTTTATTGTCATATATTTTTCTTCTGGGTGAATTAAGAAAAAGCTGAAAAAATCGTGAAATTATAACTTTTTTCAGGTTAGAAAATAAATGTTTAAAAAAAACACTTTAACGTGGTATAAGAATTGTTTAAAAAGACTTTTTCAACGAATTTTTTAATTCACTCAGAAGAGATTTTCATACTGAAGAAAATAAACTTTGGTTTGTTTCAACAGGTCGCTTAGTTTTTTTGCTATCACGCCCACCAATTTGGAAAAATCGTGAAAAAGAAAACTGGAGAAAACGCGCTTCAAAGTTTTCAATAGGAGGAAATATCAATATCAAATATCAATCGGTTCTCTGCTTTCGGCCTTGTATCTTCGAAAATATTCACAATTGCCCTCTGTAACTTTGTAAATATATTCTTGGATAGTTTATCTATCGATTTAAGCAATTAAAAAAAAACGATTGTTCGGACCTTCTAATTCAGGCTCCGGCCTTAAGCTATTCCTTTCACGAACTCGAGTATTTAACAATCAACTGATTTTCGTCTACAATCGAGTAAAAATACATCCCAGTATATTGGTAAAATCTCACGCTAAGTCGCCGAACTTTGAACAAAAAATTAAGGAGCCAGTGCACTTTGAAAATTTCAAAAAATCGAAAGCAAGCAAGACTTGAAGAAATCGACGATGATGAGCAATCAGAAGGGATTTTGTACGGTGCAGGAATTGTCGATTGAGTTTAGGTAAGAGTTTTTCATAGTATAAACTTCAAACGCGTTTTTCTCGAAACAACGTTTTCAAAATCTAGCTCCATCGTATCTCTAAAACTAATAAACCGATTCTCTTGAAATTTTAACCACATATTGTAAACATGATTCGCAACAAGATGACCCTCGACGGTTTTAAAATTTTGATTTTTACCCTTTTTTGCGAAAAACTGCGAAAAAACGCGTTTTTTAGACCTTTTTCGTTTTTCATCTGCCATTCTTTTATTTTTTGATAAAACTTTATATCCGAGGGTCATTTTGTAGCTGGTGTCATACTGAATCTAATGGACTTTGATTTTTTTGTTTCAGACAAACCGTTACCGAGTTGTGATGGAGCCACCTAGCCCACCTATTTTTGAGGCGTTACGTTAAACTATAGTTTTTGTACTTAAAAATGAATAAAAATGAATTAACATTTTTTTTATGTATTTCCAGACTATTTATCAAGCCCAACAACTTTTATATTCATATCTTTTATAAAATCCTCAAAACAATCGCGAAAATAGCCTTTTTCGTGACTCCAAAGTGGACCGGCCCCTTAAGGCTCTAAAAATCGTCTCATTTATACGGCACTTTATGGAGACGACATACTGACCACATTTTTCTATCTACTAATATACACACCAAATAACTCTAGATGCCTGATATAAACTGCTCAACGCGTGTAAAAAACTCTAAAGATTCCATAACGACAATAAAAACGGGCGGTCACCGAATGTTCGAAGAAAATATTAATCGTAAATCTTAGAAAAATATGACTAGCAGAAGATTTTTGCAGCCGCAACTTTTCATGGAAAATGTACAAAAAACGTCTAAATCTACTAAATATGCATTTTTTTATTCCAGTTTATCGTTGAATATAATAATTGATTGTGGCTTATTTTTATCAAGCGCCACTGTAATTTATCAATGATTCAGAAGGGCCCTGCTTATGTCCACACAAAAAACGGCCTTCCGGAGAAAAAAATACCTTAGAATTTTATGATGCATATTGGCATGGCTTATATAGTATTTGGTGTTTATGATTGGTGCGATAAGTCCACGCGGTGATATTCGGCGAGACATAACGCTGTCCACGTGCGAGAGAATCGTGTCTACATATTATATAAATAAAATGCTTACAAGATCCTTTGCCACGCAACATGTATAGATAATATCTAGTTCACACAAACACGTTATCCCATATTATATTAAACATGGTGTTTCGACGCGTGTCTGCTGTACGACTCGAGGAATTTTTTTTCCTCACGGTATAACTTGGATTCCATATTTTATATATAAATGTACATATAATTCTACTTTTCATTACTATATATACGGGCTGTCCTTTAATTAATGGATAATCCTGCAACTGTCGATTGGACAGATCACGTCGTGCTATATGCTGGAATTTCAGTTGAGTAAAAATTCCACGATTGTCGAGATTTCGGGATTTGTGTTACTTTTTTGAAAATAATCATCTGCTTTTGGTTTTTTGCATGCCATTTCTACAAATGACATGAATCGACAATAACTAAAGAGCCGTCCTTATATTACGTCATCGACTTTTGCTGATTGTACCCCCCCCCCCCCCCGAAATCATTCTATCCTTCCTATTGTCATAATCCAATAATCATTACCGTCATCCAACGATCGGACCCCCCCCCTATTTTTAAATGACGTAATGTATGGACGGCCCCCAAGCAACTTTTTAAAGTAATTGGTACGATATGCGTAGTCTAAAAAATTCTAAGAAATTTATAATTTTTCCAAGTATTTTTTGGTACTCCCATCCAAGAAAAAAGTACAACTTGGTCGCGATACGAGGGAATCGAGAGAAACAGAAACACATTTAATTGTTTGATAATATGGAGTATGACGGCATTGAGATAAAATTAATACATTTATGCATATTCAGGTCTTCACATATTTGTTTAGCTAGACTACTATCAATTTAAAATTCACAAGTATATTTAATCAAACCGCTCTGCAAACGCCACACATGCGGTTCCACTGAAAAAAAACAGCAGTGACGGTTAATCAATCAAATAGGTCTTATTTTTTACGAAGATGGTATCTTTTTATATCGTCTTCGTTGCGCAAACAAACGTTATGAGCGAATTAATGTATTTCAAATTTGTCAAATTCGTCGATCGGCGTTCACCTGTTCAAATGGATCACTCGAAATACGTACGATGTTCTTTTTATATTCAAAAACACACACACAATTCTTCGGTGCACATTCTATACGGTCCTGTACGGAATATTATCGACCGAGCTCGATTTTAATCTAATAAACAACCATTGCAAATAAGCGAAGTGACAAACTTGCCCTGTGAAAGAAAGGATTTTCCTACTGGAATGTAATACAGAGACAGCGGTTACGATTTTCCCTAAATTTTCCTGATGAGCCATTGGGCAGCGAGCGATCACCCATCCAAGTATCCGAGCGGAAATTTGTTGGAAGGAAAATATGTGAAAAGACACGAAAAAAAAACTCGGCTGAAACATAACCTGTACGCTTCGTGAGCCTGTACGTGTAGCGTGATATTATGTCAAAGTGCAGTAAAATAAATAACAAAGGATAATTACAGTGGATTTTCAATGATGTGATTGAAATAGAATTTTAAGATCCAAGCAGTCCTCGAGTTTGTTTGGGTTGGCTGTGTCATTTTGACGCGGATGAGTGTTTAGTAGAATGCTCACTTTTCCAGAATTGAATATTTTTAAAATGTTCAAGTCTATTTAATATGATATTTTGGGAATTGTAATCATGCAGGCATATCAAGAAATGTTCAAAGTGTATGCCAGATTTTTTTCAATAGAAACCGACCGAAGGGTTGAGTCGTTTCGAGTTACGTCAAGTAACATTTTGACACCATTTCCCAATAAAGCGTCGATTTTCACGACTTACGTCAGCTTCATGCAATTTCTTCATATTTGAATAATATGCCAATTACGTATATATGTAATAATTAAGTACATAATACAGAAAATACGTACTTACCAAATTTGTAATAAATATACATGTTTGTATACTTATTCTTTATAATAAAAAAATGATTATATGATATAAAATGCAATTCTATTAATTATATCAAATTACTTGTATGAACAAATTATTGATGTATAACCTTACTCCTTCATTTTATATAGACATGTTTCAAAGAAATGGTTTCGACTGACGTTGCATATATCGAGAACCTAAGTGCCGTAAGTACGAGGTCTGCCTGTATACTTTTTCAAGCCATTTACACTTTTTTAAGAAAAGATTTATACTTTATTGATATCCACTCATTTTGTACATCTATATAGAGGGTGTCTCAAAGTGACCTGACATTTTAATTTATTAATAAAACGTATTGCTTATTTGACAAGTACAAATATTTTTCATTTTAATATAAGGTAACAACATGGAGGTTATGTGTGAAACGCAATATCCGATAAATGGCATAAACAGCATGGACTTGGAAGACAAATTCTCTCAGCAAGATGGCGCAACCTGCCACACTGCGGGCGATGCAGTTATTGCAGATGACGTTTCATGATTGTGTTATTTCGCGCCGCGGCGATGTGAATTGGCCACCAACATCGTGCGATCTGACGCCATTGGACTTCGTTCTTTGGGGTTTTATGAAAGGAAAAGAGTATGCCAATGATCCATTCCAGAGCTCACGGAAGCAATTGGACGCACCATTAATGAAATTAGTCCGCAATTATGCAAAAATGTTATTGAAAATTTCGTCAACATAGTGAACGTTTGAAAACAGGGACGAGGCGGTTATTTATCGAATATTGTGTTCCACACATAACCTCCATGTTTGTGCCTTATATTAAAACAAAAATATTCGTGCTTTTTAAATTAATAATACGTTTCATTAATAAACTTAAACGTCAAGTCATTTTGAGACACTCGGTATTTTGTTTAGAAAATTCACCGTACAGAATGCGATGGGATCCATCAATAATGATATCGGATTTCGTCCGATAATGGGGGAATCCTTTAGGATTCAAATTGGATTCGTACATTGGATTCCAGTGGGGAATCCGGATTAGAATCCAACATACGTGCGTGACGTTTTCGTGTAGGGATCCAATATGATGACCCATCGGAAGATTCATCGCACAGAATGCGGTGGGATCCATCAAGAATGGTATCGGATTCCGTCTGATGATGGGGAAATCCTTTAGGATTCAAATTGGATTCGTACATTGGATTCCAATGGGGAATCCGGATTAGAATCCAACGTACGTGCGTGACGTTTTCGTGTAGGGATCCAATATGATGACCCATCGGAAGATTCATCGCACAGAATGCGGTGGGATCCATCAAGAATGGTATCGGATTCCGTCCGATGATGGGGAAATCCTTTCGGATTCAAATTGGATTCGTACATTGGATTCCAATGGGGAATCCGGATTAGAATCCAATATACGAGCGTGACGTTTTCGTATAGGGCTCCAATGTGATGACGCATTGGAAGATTCATCGTACAGAATGCGATGTGATCCATCAAGAATGGTATCGGATTCTGTCCGATAATGTGAGAATCCTTTAGGATTCAAATTGGATTCGTACATTGGATTCCAATGGGGAATCCGGATTAGAATCCAATATACAAGCGTGACGTTTTCGTATAGGGCTCCAATGTGATGACCCATTGGAAGATTCATCGTACAGAATGCGATGTGATCCATCAAGAATGGTATCGGATTCTGTCCGATAATGTGAGAATCCTTTAGAATTCAAATTGGATTCGTACATTGAATTCCAATGGGGAATTCGGATTTGGGTCCACGATACGTTTTCGTATAGGGATCCGATGTGATGACCCATTGGATCCCCATCAGGAAATAGGGACAAGTATGGGAATCCAATTGGATCCTTGAGAACAATTTCTGCACGGGCATTAATCCACCACTGTGAATTGACAACTGTTATTCCGTACTAAAAATCGGCATAAAGATCCAACAAAGATCGAACTTTTGAATCCGTCGTAACCAACAATGCGGGGATACAAACAATTTTTGCAGTATCACAAAACTAGGCTATTCTCGATATTTTAATGCTAAACGTCCGCTATGGATGTTGACGTGGCGTTCGCGAGGATTACGTGTTACCCGGTTACGCTTTCGTGACGTTCCGAGTAGCCGATTCGTTAGTCCACAAAGATTTAATGGAAGATGCCTCCTGCATATATATCCGAAGTGCAAGATATTTATGAATTTCACCTTCTCGTCAGCGGCAAAATCCGTTCGACGTTGCGGCTACTCGTTATACGCGGCGTTTTATCAAGCAAGCGCACGCGTTCGTGTTACACGGATATACTTTTCTTTCTCTTTTTTTATACCTCCAAATCATACGTTAGGTGTTTAGCTCCCTTTTTTCTCTTTTGAAATGATGCTTTTGCACGTCATAGCGCGGATTCCGCGACGTGAATTGCTTTCGTGCGAAGTGCCGTCGGCTGCGGCTCGATCGCATTTTACACGGCGACGGACTGATTCCAATAAAACAATCATCCGACGTTATTTCCGACTGTGGATGATCCGTCGAAAGATCCTGTAACAAATCAAAAAGAAAGGCAATCTTTTCGGCACGATAGTCGAACGAAATTTTCATTCGATTTTGTCCGATCGCGCCATATATTTGTTTCTGATGTTCCTCGCGAGCGCAATGGATGATGTGACCGGTCACAAAAATCGTCACAACTTGATGTATTTTTGGAATTTGTACAAAATCTCTGTTGCACATTGAAAATAAGACCCCAGGCTATGAAACTAAAAAAAAAAACGAAATTACAAAATTCCAAACTCTATTACCCGACACTTGGCACTTTGATATTTCCAATCCATTGAGGGAGACTACCAGTCTAGAGCCCGGAAAAGGCTCAATTTCGACTATTTTTCAGGGATAGCCAGTTGATGGAATTAAAATTCCATCCAGTGGCATTTGTTCTACATATCTTCAAGTATCTTACCAAATTTTTTCACGGGATTTTGTAACGTAATCGCGGCGCTGAGGTTGGATGAAGCGAGCTACCATTTTCTGATAGTGTCCTGACATTTCATCGCCAATATTTCACTGACTGACTTGACATTTTTTTGAGCCTCATAACAACATGTTACGTCGAAGTACATAAGGCATTTTTGATACGTTGAACTTTTTTTCCAAAAAGAAAAATAAATTTTCAGCCATTTATTTTATCGAATACAATTTTTTCCAATTATGCACCGTTTTATCAAAAATTGATATTTTTCCGATTCCCTGCGTACTTCGAAGGCAAATCGTATCTAGAACTCAAATTATTTTGAATTTCCGTTCCAGCTAAGAAATTGGAGGAGAACCCTTGCCGGCCACAGAAAACAACCGGACAAAAGTGATTCGCTTCATGCAGCTTTGGCGCTGCCGTATTGTTAGAAAATCGTGTGAAAAAAAATTGTTAAGATACTCGGAGATATGTTGAACAAACGCTATAGTAAGCGGAATTTTCATTCTACACAGAAAAAAAAATCATTGATCCAATGTCATTGGTGATATTGAATGAAATTTTGTTGATTCAGTTGTAAAATGGTTGGTGTAAATAATCGGATTTATTAGTCCAAACAAAACGCTATTGACTTTAATAATATGATAAAATTGAACTTTTTTTTTCATTCAAAAGATATATTGTTAGCCGAGAACAATATATTATTGAAACTATCGAAAAAATTATCGCGAACAAATTATATAGTTTCGAATGTATTTTCTGCAACGAACAAAAAAAGTATTTCAATTCATAACATGAATATTGTTGATTCGAGTACACAAGAAAAATTGAATTTCGCTCGTTTGATTCAGATAAAATGTCTATTGAGTAAATATGTTATTTTATTTTTTTCACCAAATCCGATATTGATTTTCAAGTACACTATTCGTTAAAATATTAATATTTTATATCGATTGAAAAATATTAAGCAAATGTCTGAATTGTTTAAAAAATTATGTGAAAACAAAATTTGATTCTTGCGCATTTGGGTCAAAAAATTCAACAAAATCATGGCCGAGCGCCACGAAATTACAGGTGTGAGGAAACCCGTAGTTCTCGGAGTAACCGCTAGAAGCCGCACGCGCGCTCGGTTCTCGTAAGCGTAGCGCGAACCGAAAATCTACTTAAACGCCGGAAAAACTCTAAAGAGTATCGTTTCTTGGCCTGTGGCTAAGATCAAAGTGTAGTATCTGTTCTTATCAGTTGAATATCTGATATTCTCTCCACTATTATCGTGGATAATCATTCTAATGCTTGCTTTTTATTTGAGATTTAAAATAAATTGAAAAACTTACGTCCCATGGCATATTCGTTTCGATGCAGTAAAGAATTAATTAATTCTATTGATTATATTTTTGCACAAAATGAAAAATGTTGTAGAAACCGCTTAATTATTTCATCCATACATCTACGGATTGTATATAGAACATTCAATAGAATATCATTTTATTTGAAGGATAATTTAGATATTCAGAGAACAGAAGAGCTTTTTCAAATAAAATAATATGTTATTTGAATCAATCACATTTTCCAATATTTTATAGTATTGTAACAATCTTATATATCGGTGGCACTCCGCGATCAGACTTTTATTTGAATCAACCAATATATTTTTTTGATTAAACTGTTGGTTTTTCTCGGTGTATAAACTGGGTATCCACAAAAAATTGTCAAAATTCACTTTTTCTTCTGGGCTCTAGAATGGGGTACAATCTGTTAGGGACTGTCTGGAGTGTTATCCTCAGCCATTATTTTCCCACTACCCTGCTGCATCGTATTTCCACGACGGCACAGGGAAACTGCCGAAAACCTGTGCCCATACGAGCCGGCTTCACCGATTTTCACTTGTCGTCACCATCGAAAACTCGTGCCTGCCCTTCCGTGCTCCAGCCGGCACGTGGCTGAGCGGTCACCCATCCGAGTACTGGCCTGAGCCATCGCTGCGTGGGAGATCGTTGAAGCCGCGCACCGATCGTGCGTCCACTAGCGTCGGCACCTCGTGTATACACTCGGTCTTTATCGACTATGATTGTGATATTCTGCAAACAATTTTTTTTTTCTATTTCGTTGCGTCGATGAGCAAAGCTGGGTCGGTGTAATGCTATAGTTCACTCGGACCCTTGTTACGTTTATAATATACTTGTAACAATCGATAAGTGTATGGCACACAGGTAATTACACGCTATACCCGGAGGAGGCTATATATACATGTGTTATCGATTACGACTACCGCGTTCACAACGAGATGTACTTATACTATAAGATTGGTCGAGGTGAAGAGGTAAAAAAATAGGCTATTTTTGGAGAGCGTATAGCAACAGACGGTTCCGCAAACTCTACAATTCATACCGGATCACTTGGCATAGATCGTTTAATCGATATATATTTCGTTGATCCGCAACAAACGACTACGAACAGTCACACATTTTTTCTTTGCAAGTTATATCGCTCCAATGACCACCTTTATTGAAAAGCGAGGAGTGAAGAATAATTCGCGAATTTTTCTTTTTTTATAAATATATTTTAAAATATAATTAATAAATATATTTTTTTTATTTTATATATATATATATATATATATTTACATATATATATATATATATATATATATATATATATATATATATATATATATATAAAATATATGCGTATACAAAATGTATATATTTATATATGGGACATTCCACGCCACTTCATCTAGCCCGTAACCCCGATCACTTTTGGTTTGCTTGATTTTTGATTGTAAGATTGTACCCTATGAAAGGAATATCCACGCCATTTTTTTAGATTTTTATCACTTCTCTTTTAGGAATTATAATTTTCAAAAAAATGTCGATTTCGGAAGTTTTGGAAACGTTTAAACGCTGATAACCCCTGAACTAATTGAGATATGGACAAATATCACCATTTCATTTTTTCATTTCATTTTAAATCATACTTTCGTTAAAAAAAGATGAAACAATTATCAATTATCAATGTCAATGTTTTTTTTGGCTTCTAAAGTTAAAACTATTTTCTTAAAAGATGATTGCCTCTTTTAATTTTTCTCAAAAAATTCTCTAAAATAGAGTGACCCATTCTATGATTTTTAAGACTAGTCTCATCGTGGGCCCATTTTTCCTTCTACCTTTTTTTCGAATTAATCTTATTTTTTTCAGGAGACTATTATCATTCCAATCTTCAATAATGCTATTGATGATTTTGTGATTTCCAATTCGGCTTCGTCAGGCCTGAAACGATATATTCTTAACTTGTGCTGAATTTAACGAACAAATAATCATTTTTATCCAAAATAATTTTGGAGGTCAGAAAATGGTGAACTGTAATGAAAAATGATCGAGGTAGAACTCTCAGTTGCATTTTTTTGTTATTCATGAAATATCCTATGCGTTTAAGGCGTTACCCCCACTTGCAGCGCAAAAAAAGGCCTTTTTCATGAATTTTTTAAAGAAAACTACAAAACTTTTTTAATCGATCAATATACCATCTTAAAGAACATATCTTGAAGAACTTTCAGTAATTTTTTTATTGAAAAATATTACATTGTTTAGTGGCAAATGGCCGTCAATGAAATAATGTTTTTATATACACGGTTTGCGGTGACCAACATTGCGGCGAAGTGGATCATCTGAAAAAAAAAATGCGGATGGATTTAGTCAAATATAAGTATAAACTACTCTTTAATCGAAGGATTTTAAAAAATATTCATTTCTCACCAAATGGCGGACAGTCAAAGTTAATGGTTCGATTTTAGCGAAAAAAACGGCCGTTTTTTGGCTATAAAACGGCCATTTAAAAAAAAATCGAACGATTAAAGATTACATTTTTATGTATTAAATAAGCCTGCAAAATTTCAAGAAGATCGGTTCATTATTGTTCGAGTAATCTTGGTCACCGACTTCAGAAATGCGATTTTGAGAAAAACGCGTTTAAAGTTTCAATTTCAGTTTACACGAAGAAAATATTTTTTTTGTACTTACACAGAGTCATCTATTCCGGGCCCATACTTCTGTATGGGCCCGGATACTTATACTTAAAAAAAATGCAATAAAAAAAATCGATTTTTTCAAAATCGCAAGTGGGGGTAACCTCTTAATAGACGGGCATTGATGGCTTGTACCGATACTTGAATAACACACCAAATACGCATATAGCAGGTCGTATCTCATAATATGGTACAAATCACTTTAAACATCGTCGCAAATCACACGCAACATTTTTAATCAATATATATACATATACATATATATATATATATATATATATATATATATATATATATATGTATATGTATATGTATATGTATATATATATACACATGTATTTTAGTTCACTATTAGAATCTTGGGGAAGTAATTTTTTTTACAGTATCACTGAATATCCATTTTATGAAAACGTGGAAAATTTTAATTTTATATTATTTAGCATTGAGGAATAAACGTATGTTTGTATGATTGGTGGTTGCGGTTAACATATGTGCATAATTCACGCAACTGCTAAAATATCAATAAGCAGTACTATACTTTTGGCAGTAACTATGGCTATAAAATATTATTGTTCTCCCTCAAAAGATTCGCCGGTCCAATTTCTGCATAGAATATAAAGAAAGGAAAAAAGAGGTGGGAATGGAAAACTATTGGGATAAAGAAACAGCAAGGGGAGAGATCCGGGAAATGTAGGCTAGAATAAGGTGCGAGAGTGTGGGGAGAGAAGCAGAAAATGGTTTCAAAGCCACAAGGTGTAGAGTATGCGAGAAAGCGTAGAAAACTCTGGCACAAATTTGGGAGTGCGGGAAGGCCAAGAAAATGATGGATAAGCAGGTCTATAGAAAATTTGAAGAGTGGGAAAAGCAGCAAAGAAGGAAACCGAATGGGGGTGGAGAAAGGCACTGGAGGGTATTTAGGTTTAGTAGAAGGGATGTGTGAGTTTGCGAGGCAATTTAAGAATATAGCGAGCAAAAAGAGGGTCAAGGGGCAGAGATAAGGAAAGCAAAGGAAGGCAAGAAAACGAGGAAGGAATTTGCATAAACGCAAGAAGCGCAGTGATAACAGGATTAATGTTTTTTATGTTTAACCCTAGGACCCCACACATGGGTACCGCAAACCCCACATTATTAGTGAGAAATGCTAACATCATTTTTCTTGCTTTGTTCAATCGCATTTTTCACGGTGATAAATTTATATTAGGTTTTTCTCGCAAAGCCTATTCCATTTGTCAGTTCTCGAGCGTTCGATTAAAAAAAGAAAGAAGTTCTCTACGACAAACAGTAGTTCGTTAGCAGCGTTGATTTAAAGTGCTGGGGTGTGCGTAACCCCAGTGTAGGTTATTTGTTTCGTACAGATAGTGTAGCGTCCTAGGGTTAATAATGAGAAGCTTTGTAAAGGAGGCAATGTAAAAAGACCGCAAGGGTGTACATGAAATAAAAGATTCTACTACCATTATTGTTCCCTCGTGGAAATATAAAATATAGTTAACATTTGGTTGAGAACACCAAACATTTTTCTCCGTGTGTGAAGAACCTGTAATGGACGGCCCCATATTGTTCTGGTTCTTTGGTCGACAGACTTTTTCACTCAAGAATCTACACCAAGATTCCAGCAGGATTGGTCTTCCGTTCACTGATTCATGCGTCAACGAGTGCAGGCAATATGTCATCGAAAGGTGTTTGTCGCGCCTAAATTCACGTTTTTTAAAACAAGAATCTGTGCTAAATTGCTCAGATTTTAATTTGTTTTATTTTTAGCGTTGCAGTGGTATATACTTATATTTAGTGGAATTTCGAAGTATTAAACATTCATTGGAGGCATCTTAAAACATATTTTTAAAAATCGTAGCTTTCAAGATTTATCGATAAAACGATCACCGCACCTTGCTAAAAAAAACAACGCACTTCGTTGTTATTCGTAGATTAATAAGAAACAAAAAAAATGGTCTATGGACTTCACCCGAGCACGAACAATATTTGTTTGCAGCTGTATAATCGAGAGGCTCAAACCAATTCAACTAAATCAAACAGGCTCTCAAGTTCGATAACGAGATATCCCCCCCTAACCCCCTGCACACTTACGTAATCTCCTGCAAACAGAAAATACTCATCGATCTGGAGCTCTAACGAATAAGTACACGTGTAATGAGGAACTAAACAAGGCGAACACTTCAATTTACCAAAAAAAAAAACTCTTATTTCATAATCTAAGGCTTCTTCTGGCACAAGCGGAGCTCCGGGCCGTTTGATTGTGCAAATGTTAACGCCACATTTGCCTTTTGAATTAATTACCTCTGAGAATAATTAAATATTTTAATTACTTATTTGCCTTCAAAATTAATCGGTACGTACGTCATCAAGTGACGTACGTACCAACATATCATTCACGTTTATTCTCTATAATTAAAAGTGGATTGTCGTAGAGAGGTTGCTCAGTTTTTCTTACGAAAAATCAATTTATTCATCCGCGAATATGGTCGATCGATTTTTACCAGTTTTTTTTTTTGTTGCTGTGAGATGCCCGCACAACAGGTCGATTTTCAATATTTTTTCTGGTGACAGTATTCGAATGAAGAGGGCAGAATTTTACACGCAATTAATACATAGTCTTGCCAAATGTGAATTTTTTGATTGAAACATATTGATAAACAATTGAGGTATTATTATTTTTGTGAAGCGCCTCCATTGCGGCATGGCCAATCGGTGTAAATGGTTCTGACATCTAAAGTGAGCTGAAATGAAAATTCTATTTTTAGCATGATAATAAAACTTGCGTATGACCGGATACTTTTTTTGAAATTTTGAGAATAGCGAAAATGGCGAGCTGAAGAAAAAAAGTTGGATTTTCAACAAAAAAAAACACCTTCAATCATTTGTTGTTTACAAGTGGATGAACAAATCAAATAATCATTCAGTCATAAGATATAAAATGTTATAAGCTATGCTCTGTCCAGATTACAAGTGAATCATAGATCTTAAGGCCTTAGGCCACAGTAACGGGCATAAAATCATGTGCGAATTTTACAATTTTTTTCGTACGAAAAAGTGATTCACTCATAAAATTAATTACACATCTATTTAGTATGAATATCAAGCTGGTACAATTTTTTTCTTTTCGATGTACAAAATAACCAACTACTAATATTTTATTTTATCTTTTTTTAGGCGCTCCGCGGCGTGACACTTAGCATCCACAATTATTGACCTAGAACAAAAAACAAAAATTCTCGTCAATCTACATTAGAATACCCAGAGAAGTACGTACGGAATTAAAAAAATTTGTTTTAATCAAAAGTTGTAGGTATTTGAACTTAAGAAATGAATTTTCAGTGACAAATTTCGTTATAACTGCTCATAAACTGCTTGTAAAATTAACATTTTTCGATTAATCAGAAATTCCGTACGTACTTCTCTGCGAAATGCAATTAGGAAATAGATGTGTAATTAATTTTACGAGTGAATCACTTTTTCATACGAAAAAAAATTGTTAAATTCGCACATGATTTTATACCCGTTATTGTGGCCTGAGGCCTTAAGACACCCCTTACACCGTTTCATAAAATATATTTTTGAGAAACACGCAAAACAAAAAAGGATAAACCGCAGCTGGGTGGCTTGCCGTAGCGCAGTGGACGATGTGACCATTTACAAAAATCGTCATAACTCGATCAATTTTTGGAATTTTTACAAAATCTCCGTTGCAAATTAAAAATAAGATCCTAGGGTATAAAACTTATAAAAAAAAACATATTTTCAAAATTCCAAGCTTATGCAGACCCCTTAAAAGTCTGCCGGCAGCCTTTATAATCCTCTTTCGCCATACGCATATATAAACCTACACGTATGTACGTATACGTGTGTAGATATATTACGAGGATCCCGGTCGCAGCTCTCTGTCCACGAAATCGGATGCCCATGGGCGAACAGACTGATGTTTAGGTTGTTTGACTTGGCGGCCCGAGAGCGCTCTGTAATTATCTCGCCTGGTATGTAACTGGCTTCTCGTGTGATGCCCAGCTGTATTACTAAACCGACACCCGAATACGTACAACTGTATAAGGGCACACATACACGCAACGTGAAACAAAATGCCTGAGACGCGATAGACTTTCCCCGCCCGGTTGCCCGAAACATCACAAAACGTCGAGGTGCAAAATTACCAGTCGCGCACGCTTATCCCAACCTCTTTACGGGAGTAGGCACGACTGACGTAACTGCGCGAGTCGAGAATCGCGGCATGGCCGATTGTTATAAAAATTGATCAGCCCCGAACGAGGCGGCTTCGGGAAAGTCTTGCGTTGATCTCTTGCCCCGTGCAGAAATTTTCGTAGGGATCCAATTGGATTCCTATAATTGCTCCAATCGGCCGTCGCATTGGATCCCTATACTAAAACGTCACAGACGTATATTTGATTCCAATCGGGATTCCCCATTGGATTCTAATGTACGAATCCAATTTGAATCCCAAAGGATTCCCACATTATCAAATAGAATCCAATACGATTCTTGATGGATCCCATCGCACGTTGAATCTTCGAAATCAAATATATACACCATCGGTCAAAAGTCTTCGGACACTTTAGATAAATGCAAAACTTTCGATCACTTTCGATAATTGCAAAATTATATTAGATTGATATGTTTCATCATATAGAAATGTATAGTATCTTCGTAAAATAATAAATAAAATGAATTATATTATTCTAACATTATTTGGCAACTATCCAGTGGTCGAAAGTTTTGCAATTATCTGAAGTGTCCGAAAACTTTTGACCGGTAGTGTAAATATACAAAATGAATAGATCTCAGAGTTAGATAAGACTTGAGTATAAGTCTTATCTTAAGGGGTTAGGTCACAGTAACGGGTATAAAATCATGTGCGAATTTAACGATTTTTTTTCGTGTGAAAAAAGTGGTTCACTGATAAAAATAAGGGGACTGTCCACTTTGGACCCACGAAAAAAATGCTATTTTCGCGATTTTTTTTTGAGGATTTTACAAAAGATATGAATATAAAAGTTGTTGGGCTTGATAAATAAAGTCTTGAAATGCATTTTAAAAAATTCATTCATTTTTATTCATTTTTAAGTACAAAAACTATAATTTAACGTAACGCCTCAAAAATAGGTGGGCTAGGTAGCTCCATCACAACTCGGCAACGGCTAGTCTGAAACAAAAAATCAAAGTCCATTAGATTCAGTATGACACCAGCTACAAAATGACCCTCGGATACAAAGTTTTATCAAAAAATAAAAAAATGGTGATGAAAAACGAAAAAAGTAAAAAAAAACGCATTTTTTCGCAGTTTTTCGCAAAAAAAAGAGTAAAAATCAAAATTTTAAAACCATCGAGGGTAATCTTGTTGAAAAACGCGTTTGAAGTTTATACTATGAAAAACTCTTACCTAAACTCAATCGGCAATTCCTGCACCGTACAAAATCTCTTCTGATTGCTCATCATCGTCGATTTCTTCAAGTCTTGCTTGCTTTCGATTTTTTGAAATTTTCAAAGTGGACTGGCTCCTTAACTGCACATCTATTTAGTATGAATATCAAGCTGTTAGAATATATATATACAGGGTGATTCAGTTCAGGTCGTGCATCCGGCAACTACCGATGCTGGACGATGTTCGGAACGAAGCTACTTAGCCGAATTTTTTAATTCGCAATAGCTTTTAAATGGAAAGCAATAGAATTCTGGAATTCTAGGCCAATCAGAATCGCCGTTACGTACGCGTTGGGCGACGCCTCAGTGTCGGGTTATCAAGGCACCGATTCTAAACATTTGAAAAAGTGGCAGAGTTCAGACGGAATTTCGTATCGCGAACGCGAAAGTTCTTTTGTTCGAACCGAAGTTTGCTGTCCTTCTCTATCAAATGATGAAGCAACGAGTGATCGGCGTTTGTCACATGTGCAATGAATTATGCTGTAACGTCCAGTTCTTTTATTAAAACAATATTTTTATCCAAACATAGGTAGATTTTAGGTTCTCGGATAATTCGAATGTGATAAGTAAGTCATATGATGCAACGCTCGGTCCCGGCGATATATTTGATGAACTACCACCGCCGATTAAACCTTCGTGAACAATTTAAAAAAAAACGCATCTAGAAATGTAGAGTGCGCATTGCTCAGCTTTAAATGTTTCAGAGAGTTGAAAATAATTACTCGACAAAATAGGAGGGAAAGGTTTTGCTGATCGCAACGCAAATTAAAAATGCAGAAAAAATACACAGAAAAAAGTTAGCTACTAACGGATAATGGGAAAAAAGGAATTGAAAAAGACTCGGAAGTTAAATGGAATACCCTCTGCAATCATAGATCATTGCGCAAAACATTGGCTTCATTTCGTTACGTAGCCGAGTGCAATGGTAGCTGTTCGGAAGAGCTCTTTTGAGCTTTGAGCCGACCACTGTAAATATAATTCCAATAAACAAACGTGAAACATTATTTGAACGAATGGTCTTGCATATTGGATTCGTCTCGACACTGGAAAAAAAATATTGTATGCGTATTTATCACACTTAAAGAAAAATTAAAGTCGGATCTCATGGAAATCTCCGTTTGGATCAATATTTTTTACAGTTGGGAATGAATACAAGTGCGAATGCAAGTGGTCTCGTTGTGGAACAATCTCTACAATCAGAAAACATTGAGCACGACATTGGTTTCATTTCTTTTCATAGTCCACTGCAGCAGTAGTAGTTCTGAAACGATATTCTCGATATCGAGGGAGGTAAAATTTTAGAATCATGCATAGGAAACGAATCCAAACAATGAGAACCTTTTGAGGTTGATGATGCGTCTCGAGCCGATAAAAAAACGGTTGAAACAGGCGTATTAATCAACGTTAAATCTCATGTGAATTTCTCGTCGAATCGACGACTTTCAAATCAGGAAACGGATCCGAGTCTGCATGCAAGTGGTTCTGTTGTGGAATAAACCCTACAAACTGAGAACGTCGCGGCGAGCATCGGATTCGTTCACGTTCATAGTCCACGGCAGCAGTAGCAGTTCTCAACGGCTATTTTCGTGGCGAGAGTGAAACATTTAAAAAAATCACCCACTGGGAACAAGTCCGAAAAGTCTCAAGGCTATTTCGATAATGAAACACAAAACAGAATTTGAATGGACCGTTTTACATGTTGGATTCGTCTCGATTCGATCAAAAACAAACGGTCGAAACAGGCGTATTTATCAACGTCGAATCTCATGTGAATTTTCGTCCGAATCGACGACTTTTAAATCGGGAAACGAATCCGAGTCTGCATGCACGTGTTTCTGTTGTCGAATAATCACGACAAACTGAGAACGCCGCGCCGAGAATCGGATTCGTTCACGATCATAGTCCACAGCAGCAGTAGTAGTCCTCAACCGCTATTTTCGTGCCGAGGGTGAAACATTTTTAAAAATCACCTTCTGGGAACGAATCCAAACAGTGTCAAGGTTATTTCGATAATGAAACACAAAACAGAATTTGAATGGACCGTTTTACATATTGGATGTGTCTCGAATCGATAAAAAACAAACGGTTGAAACAGGCGAATTTATCAACGTCGAATCTCATGTGAATTTTCGTTCGAACCGATGACTTTTAAATCGGGAAACGAATCCGAGTCTGCATGCAAGGGTTTCTGTTGTGGAATAATGCCTACAAACTGTGAACGCCGCGCCGAGCATCGGATTCGTTCACTTTCCTAGTCCACAGCAGCAGTAGTAGTTCTCAACGGCTTTGATCGTGCCGAGGGTGAAACATTTTAAAAAATCACCCACTGGTAACGATTCCGAAAAGCCTCAAGGTTATTTCGATAATGAAACACAAAATAGATTCGTCTCGATCCGATAAAAAACATACAGTTGAAACAGGCGTATTTATCAACGTCGAATCTCGTTGGAATTTTCGTTCGAATCGACGACTATTAGTTCGGGGAACGAATCCAAGTCTGCACGCATGTGTTTTTGTTGTGCAATAATCCCTACAAACTGGGAACGCCGCGCCAAGCATCGGATTCGTTCACGTTCATAGTCCACAGCAGCAGTAGTAGTCCTCAACGGCTATTTTCGTGACGAGGGTGATACATTTTAGAAAATTACTCACTGGGAACGATTCCGAGCAGTCTCAAGGTCATTTCGATAATTAAACACAAAACAGAATTTGAATGGACCGTTTTACATATTGGATTTGTCTCGATTCGATAAAAAAATCGGTTGGAACAGGCGTATTTATCAACGTCGAATCTCATGTGAATTTTCGTTCGAATCGATGACTTTTAAATCGGGAAACGAATCCGAGTCGGCATGCAAGTGTTTCTGTTGTGGAATAATTCGTACAAACTGTGAAAGCCGCGCCGAGCATGGGGTTCGTTCACGTTCATAGTCCACAGCAGGAGTAGTAGTCCTCAACGGCTATTTTCATGCCGAGGGTGATACATTTTTAAAAATTACCCACTGGGAACGATTCCGAACAGTCTCAACGTTATTTCGATAATGAAACAAAACAGAATTTGAATAGACCGTTTTCATTTTCGATCCATCTCGGTCCGATAAAAAAAGCGGTTGAAACATGCGTATTTATCAACGTCGAATCTCATGTGAATTTCTGTTCGAATCGACGACTTTTAAATCGGGAAACGAATCCGAGTATGCATGCAAGTGTTTTTGTTGTGAAATAATCCCTACAAACTGAAAACGCCGCGTCGGGCATCGGATTCGTTCACGTTCATAGTCCACAGCAGCAGTAGTAGTCCTCAACGGCGATTTTCGTGCCGAGGGTGTTACATTTTAAAAAATCACCTTCTGGAAACGAATCCGAACAGTCTCAAGGTTATTTCGATAATGAAACACAAAACAGAATTTGAATGGATCGGTTTTCATATTGGATTCGTCTCGATCCGATAAAAAAACTGGTTGAAACAGGCGTATTTATCAACGTCGAATCTCATGTGAATTTCTGTTCGAATCGACGACTTTTAAATCGGGAAACGAATCCGAGTCTGCATGCATGTGTTTCTGTTGTGGAATAATCCCTACATACTGGGAACGCCGCGCCAGGCATCGGATTCGTTCACGTTCATAGTCCACAGCAGCAGTAGTAGTCCTCAACGGCTATTTTCATGCCGAGTGTGATACATTTTAAAAAATTACCCACTGGAAACGATTCCGAACAGTCTCAAGGTTATTTCGATAATGAAACAAAACAGAATTTGAATAAACCGTTTTCATTTTGGATTCATCTCGGTCCGATAAAAAAGCGGTTGAAACAGGCGTATTTATCAACGTCAAATCTCATGTGAATTTCTGTTCGAATCGACGACTTTTAAATCGGGAAACGAATCCGAGTATGCATGCAAGTGTTTTTGTTGTGGAATAATCCATACAAACTGAGAACGCCGCATCGAGCATCGGATTCGTTCACGTTCATAGTCCACAGCAGCGGTAGTAGTCCTCAACGGCTAGTTTCGTGCCGAGGGTGTTACATTTTTAAAAATCACCTTCTGGAAACGAATCCGAACAGTCTCAAGGTTATTTCGATAATGAAACACAAAACAGAATTTGAATGGATGGGTTTTCATATTGGATTTGTCTCGATTCGATAAAAAACAAACGGTTGAAACAGGCGTATTTATCAACGCCGAATCTCATGTGAATTTTCGTTCGAATCGATGACTTTTAAATCGGGAAACGAATCCGAGTATGCATGCAAGTGTTTTTGTTATGGAATAATCCCTACAAACTGAGAATGCCGCGCCGAGCATCGGATTCGTTCACGTTCATAGTCCACACCAGCAGTAGTAGTCCTCAACGGCTATTTTCGTGCCGAGAGTGAAACATTTTAAAAAATCACTCACTGGGAACGAGTCCGAAGCATCTCAAGGTTATTTCGATAATTAAACACAAAACAGAATTTGAATGGACCGTTTTACATATTGGATTCGTCTCGATTCGATAAAAAACAAACGGTTGAAACAGGCGTATTTATCAATGTCGAATCTCAGGTGAATTTATTTTCGAATCGACGACTTTTAAATCGGGAAACGAATCCGAGTCTGCATGCAAGTGTTCCTGTTAAGAAATAATCCCTACAAACTGAGAACGCCGCGCCCAGCATCGGATTCGTTCACGTTCATAGTCCACAGCAGCAGTAGTAGTCCTCAACGGCTTTTTTCGTGCCGAGGGTGAAACATTTTTTTAAATCACCTTCTGTGGACGAATTCGAACAGTCTCAAGGTTATTTCCATAATGAAACACAAAAGAGAATTTGAATGGACCGGTTTTCATATTGGATTTGTCTCGATCCGATAAAAAAACATACAGTTGAAACAGGCGTATTTATCAACGTCGAATCTCGTTGGAATTTTCGTTCGAATCGACGACTTTTAAATCGGGAAACGAATCCGAGTCTCCATGCAAGTATTTCTGTTGTGCAATAATCCCTACAAACTGAGAACGCCGCGCCGAGGATCGGATTCGTTCACGTTCATAGTCCACAGCAGGAGTAGTAGTCCGCAATGGCTATTTTCGTGCCGAGGTGATACATTTTTAAAAAATCACCTTCTGGGAACGGATCCGAACAGTCTCAAGGTTATTTCGATAATGAAATACAAAACATAATTTGAATGGACCATTTTTCGTATTGGATTCGTCTCGATCCGATAAAAAACACCGGTTGAAACAGGCGTATTTATCAACGTCGAATCTCATGTGAATTTCTGTTCGAATCGACGACTTTTAAATCGGGAAACGAATCCGAGTCTGCATGCATGTGTTTCTGTTGTGGAATAATCGCTACAAATTTGGAACGCCGCGCCAGGCATCGGATTCGTTCACGTTCATAGTCCACAGCAGCAGTAGTAGTCCTCAACGGCTATTTTCGTACCGAGGGTGATACATTTTTAAACATTACCCACTGGGGACGATTCCGAACCGTCTCAAGGTCATTTCGATATTTAAACACAAAACAGAATCTGAATGGACCGTTTTACTATTGAATTTGTCTCGATTCGATAAAAAACAAACGGTTGAAACAGGCGTATTTATCAACGCCGAATCTCATGTGAATTTTCGTTCGAATCGATGACTTTTAAATCGGGAAACGAATCCGAGTATGCATGCAAGTGTTTTTGTGATGGAATAATCCCTACAAACTGAGAATGCCGCGTCGAGCATCGGATTCGTTCACGTTCATAGTCCACACCAGCAGTAGTAGTCCTCAACGGCTATTTTCGTGCCGAGAGTGAAACATTTTAAAAAATCACTCACTGGGAACGAGTCCGAAGCATCTCAAGGTTATTTCGATAATTAAACACAAAACAGAATTTGAATGGACCGTTTTACATATTGGATTCGTCTCGATTCGATAAAAAACAAACGGTTGAAACAGGCATATTTATCAATGTCGAATCTCATGTGAATTTATTTTCGAATCGACGACTTTTAAATCGGGAAACGAATCCGAGTCTGCATGCAAGTGTTTCTGTTAAGGAATAATCCCTACAAACTGAGAACGCCGCGCCGAGCATCGGATTCGTTCACGTTCATAGTCCACAGCAGCAGTAGTAGTCCTCAACGGCTTTTTTCGTGCCGAGGGTGAAACATTTTTTAAAATCACCTTCTGTGGACGAATTCGAACAGTCTCAAAGTTATTTCCATAATGAATCAAAACAGAATTTGAATAAACCGGTTTCATTTTGGATTCATGTCGGTCCGATAAAAAAAAGCGGTTGAAACAGGCGTATTTATCAACGTCAAATCTCATATGAATTTCTGTTCGAATCGACAACTTTTAAATCGGGAAACGAATCCGAGTATGCATGCAAGTGTTTTTGTTGTGGAATAATCCATACAAACTGAGAACGCCGCGTCGAGCATCGGATTCGTTCACGTTCATAGTCGACAGCAGCGGTAGTAGTCCTCAACGGCTAGTTTCGTGCCGAGGGTGTTACATTTAAAAAAATCACCTTCTGGAAACGAATCCGAACAGTCTCAAGGTTATTTCGATAATGAAACACAAAACAGAATTCGAAATTATCGGTTTTCATATTGGATTCGTCTCGGTCCGATAAAAAAAGCGGTTGAAATATTTATCGGCGTATTTATCAACGTCGAATATCATGTGAATTTCAGTTCGAATCGACGACTTTTAAATCGGGAACCGAATCCGAGTATGCATGCAAGTGTTTTTGTTGAGGTTCCCTACAAACTGACAATGCCGCGTCGAGCATCGGATTCGTTCACGTTTATAGTCCACGGCAGCAGTAGTAGTCCTCAACGGCTATGAACGTGAACGAATCCGATGCTCGGCGCGGCATTCTCAGTTTGTAGGGATTATTCCATAACAAAAACACTTGCATGCATACTCGGATTCGTTTCCCGATTTAAAAGTCATCGATTCGAATGAAAATTCACATGAGATTCGGCGTTGATAAATACGCCTGTTTCAACTGTTTGTTTTTTTATCGAATCGAGACAAATTCAGTAGTAAAACGGTCCATTCAGATTCTGTTTTGTGTTCAATTATCGAAATAACCTTGAGACTGTTCGGAATCGTTCCCAGTGGGTAATTTTTAAAAATGTATCACCCTCGGCACGAAAATAGCCGTTGAGGACTACTACAGCTGCTGTGGACTATAAACGTGAACGAATCCGATGCTTGGCGCGGCGTTCCCAGTTTGTAGGGATTATTCCACAACAGAAACACATGCAGGCAGACTCGGATTCGTTTCCCGATTTAAAAGTCGTCGATTCGAACGAAAATTCCAACGAGATTCGACGTTGATAAATACGCCTGTTTCAACTGTATGTTTTTTATCGGATCGAGACGAATCTATTTTGTTTGTTTCATTATCGAAATAACCTTGAGACTTTTCGGACTGGTTCCCAGTGGGTGATTTTTTAAAATGTTTCACCCTCGGCACGATCAAAGCCGTTGAGGACTACAATTGCTGCCGTGGACTATGAACGTGAACGAATCCGATGCTCGGCGCGTCGTTCTCAGTTTGTAGGGATTATTCCTTAACAGAAACACTTGCATGCAAACTTGGATTCGTTTCCCGGTTTAAAAGTCGTCGATTCGAAAATAAATTCACATGAGATTCGACGTTGATAAATACGCCTGTTTCAACCGTTTATTTTTTATCGAATCGAGACGAATCCAATATGTAAAACGGTCCATTCAAATTCTGTTTTGTGTTTAATTATCGAAATAACCTTGAGACTGTTCGGACTCGTTCCCAGTGAGTGATTTTTTAAAATGTTTAACTCTCGGCACGAAAATAGCCGTTGATGACTACTACTGCTGGTGTGGACTATGAACGTGAACGAATCCGATGCTCGGCGCGGCATTCTCAGTTTGTAGGGATTATCCCATAACAAAAACAATTGCATGCATACTCGGATTCGTTTCCCGATTTAAAAGTCGTCGATTCGAACAGAAATTCACATGAGATTCGACGTTGATAAATACGCCTGTTTCAACCGGTTTTTTTTTTAATCGGATTGAGACGAATCCAATACGAAAAGCGGTCCATTCAAACTATGTTTTGTATTTCATTATCGAAATAACCTTGAGACTGTTCGGATTCGTTCTCCGAAGGTGATTTTTTAAAAATGTATCACCTCGGCACGAAAATAGCCATTGAGGACTACTACTGCTACTGTGGACTATGAACGTGAACGAATCCGATCCTCGGCGCGGCGTTCTCAGTTTGTAGGGATTATTGCACAACAAAAACACTTGCATGGAGACGCGGATTCGTTTCCCGATTTAAAAGTCGTCGATTCGAACAAAAATTCACATGAGATTCGACGTTGATAAATACGCCTGTTTCAACTGTATGTTTTTTTATCGGATCGAGACGAATCCAAGATGAAAACCGGTCCATTAAAATTATGTTTTGTATTTCATTGTCGAAATAACCTTGAGACTGTTCGGATTCGTTCCCAGAAGGTGATTTTTTAAAAATGTATCACCTCGGCACGAAAATAGCCATTGAGGACTACTACTGCTGCTGTGGACTATGAACGTGAACGAATCCGATGCTCGACGCGGCGTTCTCAGTTTGTAGAAGTTATTTCACAACAAAAACACTTGCATGCATACTCGGATTCGTTTCCTGATTTAAAAGTCGTCAATTCGAACGAAAATTCACATGAGATTCGACGTTGATAAATACGCCTGTTTCAACCGCTTTTTTTTATCGGACCGAGACGAATCCAATATGAAAACCGATCCATTCAAATTCTGTTTTGTGTTTCATTATCGAAATAACCTTGAGACTGTTCGGATTCGTTTCCAGAAGGTGATTTTTTAAAATGTAACACCCTCGGCACGAAAATCGCCGTTGACGACAACTACTGCTGCTGTGGACTATGAACGTGAACGAATCCGATGCTCGACGCGGCGTTCTCAGTTTGTAGGGATTATTTCACAACAAAAACACTTGCATGCATACTCGGATTCGTTTCCCGATTTAAAAGTCGTCGATTCGAACAGAAATTCACATGAGATTCGACGTTGATAAATACGCCTGTTTCAACCGCTTTTTTTTATCGGACCGAGATGGATCCAAAATGAAAACGGTCTATTCAAATTCTGTTTTGTTTCATTATCGAAATAACCTTGAGACTGTTCGGAATCGTTCCCAGTGGGTAATTTTTAAAAATGTATCACCCTCGGCATGAAAATAGCCGTTGAGGACTACTACTGCTGCTGTGGACTATGAACGTGAACGAATCCGATGCTCGGCGCGGCGTTCACAGTTTGTATGAATTATTCCTCAACAGAAACACTTGCATGCAAACTCGGATTCGTTTCCCGATTTAAAAGTCATCGATTCGAACGACAATTCACATGAGATTCGACGTTGATAAATACGCCTGTTCCAACCATTTTTTTTATCGAATCGAGACAAATCCAATATGTAAAACGGTCTATTCAAATTCTGTTTTGTGTTTAATTATCGAAATGACCTTGAGATTGTTTGGAATCGTTCCCAGTAGGTAATTTTCTAAAATTCATCACCCTCGGCACGAAAATAGCCGTTGAGGATTACTACTGCTGCTGTGGACTATGTACGTGAACGAATCCGATGCTTGGCGCGGCGTTCCCAGTTTGTAGGGATTATTCCACAACAGAAACACATGCATGCAGACTCGGATTCGATTCCCGATTTAAAAGTCGTCGATTCGAACGAAAATTCCAACGAGATTCGACGATGATAAATACGCCTGTTTCAACTGTTTGTTTTTTATCGGATCGAGACGAATCTATTTTGTGTTTCATTATCGAAATAACCTTGAGACTTTTCGGATTCATTCCCAGTGGGTGATTTTTTAAAATGTTTCACCCTCGGCACGATCAAAGCCGTTGCAGACTACTACTGCTGCCGTGGACTATGAACGTGAACGAATCCGATGCTCGACGCGGCGTTGTCAGTTTGTAGGGATTATTCCTCAACAAAAACACTTCCATGCATACTCGGATTCGCTTCCCGATTAAAAAGTCGTCGATTCGAACAGAAATTCACATGAGATTCGACGTTGATCAATACGCCTGTTTCAACCGCTTTTTTTATCGGACCGAGATGAATCCAAAATGAAAACGGTCTATTCAAATGCTGTTTTGTGTTATTATCGAAATAACCTTGAGACTGTTCGGAATCGTTCCCAGTGGGTAATTTAAAAAAATGTTTCACCTCGGCACGAAAATAGCCATTGAGGACTACTACTGCTGCTGTGGACTATGAACGTGAACGAATCCGATCCTCGGCGCTGCGTTCTCAGTTTGTAGGGATTATTGCACAACAGAAACACTTGCATGGAGACTCGGATTCGTTTCCCGATTTAAAAGTCGTCGATTCGAACAAAAATTCACATGAGATTCGACGTTGATTAATACGCCTGTTTCAGATGTATGTTTTTTATCGGACCGAGATGAATCCAAAATGAAAACGGTCTATTCAAATTCTGTTTTGTTTTATTATCGAAATAACCTTGAGACTTTTCGGATTCGTTCTCAGAAGGTGATTTTAAAAAATGTTTCACCCTCGGCACGAAAAAAGCCGTTGAGGACTACTACTGCTGCTGTGAACTATGAACGTGAACGAATCCGATGCTCGGCGCGGAGTTCTCAGTTTGTAAGGATTATTCCTTAACAGAAACACTTGCATGCAGACTCGGATTCGTTTCCCGATTTAAAAGTTGTCTATTCGAAAGGAAATTCACATGACATTCGACGTTGATAAATACACCTGTTTCAAGCGTTTGTTTTTTTATCGAATCGAGACGAATCCAATATGTAAAACGGTCCATTCGAATTCTGTTTTGTGTTTGATTATCGCAATAACCTTCAGACTGTTCGGATTCGTTCCCGTTGGGGGATTTTTAAAAAATGTATCACCCTCGGCACGAAAATAGCCATTGAGGACTTCTACTGCTGCTGTGGACTATGAAAGTGAACGAATCCAATGCTCGGCGCGGCGTTCACAGTTTGTAGGGATTATTCCACAACAGAAACACTTGCATTCAGACTCGGATTCGTTTCCCGATTTAAAAGTCATCGATTCGAACGAAAATTCACATGAGATTCGACGTTGATAAATTCGCCTGTTCCAACCGTTTGTTTTTTATCGAATCGAGACAAATCCAATATGTAAAACGGTCCATTCAAATTCTGTTTTGTGTTTCGTTATCGAAATAACCTTGACACTGTTCGGATTCGTTCCCAGAAGGTGATTTTTAAAAATGTTTCACCCTCGGCACGAAAATAGCCGTTGAGGACTACTATTGCTGCTGTGGACTATGATCCTGAACGAATCCGATGCTCGGCGCGGCGTTCTCAGTTTGTCGGGATTATTCCACAACAGAAACACGTGCATGCAGACTCGGATTCGTTTCCCGATTTAAAAGTCGTCGATTCGGACGAAAATTCACATGAGATTCAACGTTGATAAATACGCCTGTTTCAACCGTTTGTTTTTGATGGAATCGAGACGAATCCAACGTGTAAAACGGTCCATTCAAATTCTGTTTTGTGTTTCATTATCGAAATAACCTTGAGACTTTTCGGACTCGTTCCCAGTGGGTGGTTTTTTAAATGTTTCACTCTCGCCACGAAAATAGCCGTTGAGGACTGCTACTGCTGCCGTGGACTATGAACGTGAATGAATCCGATGCTCGCCGCGACGTTCTCAGTTTGTAGGGATTATTTCACAACAAAAACACTTGCATGCATACTCGGATTCGTTTCCCGATTTAAAAGTCGTCGATTCGAACAGAAATTCACATGAGATTCGACGTTGATAAATACGCCTGTTTCAACTGTATGTTTTTTATCGGATCGAGACGAATCTATTTTGTGTTTCATTATCGAAATAACCTTGAGACTTTTCGGAATCGTTACCAGTGGGTGATTTTTTAAAATGTTTCACCCTCGGCACGATCAAAGCCGTTGAGGACTACTACTGCTGCTGTGGACTATGAAAGTGAACGAATCCGATGCTCGGCGCGGCGTTCACAGTTTGTAGGGATTATTCCACAACAGAAACCCTTGCATGCAGACTCGGATTCGTTTCCCGATTTAAAAGTCATCAGTTCGAACGAAAATTCACATGAGATTCGACGTTGATAAATTCGCCTGTTTCAACCGTTTGTTTTTTTATCGATTCGAGGAACATCCAATATGTAAAACGGTCCATTCAAATTCTGTTTTGTGTTTCATTATCGAAATAACCTTGACACTGTTTGGATTCGTTCCCAGAAGGTCATTTTTAAAAATGTTTCACCCTCGGCACGAAAATAGCGGTTGAGGACTACTACTGCTGCTGTGGACTATGATCGTGAACGAATCCGATTCTCGGCGCGGCGTTCTCAGTTTGTCGTGATTATTCGACAACAGAAACACGTGCATGCAGACTCGGATTCGTTTCCCGATTTAAAAGTCGTCGATTCGGACGAAAATTCACATGAGATTCGACGTTGATAAATACGCCTGTTTCGACCGTTTGTTTTTGATCGAATCGAGACGAATCCAACATGTAAAACGGTCCATTCAAATTCTGTTTTGTGTTTCATTATCGAAATAACCTTGAGACTTTTCGGACTCGTTCCCAGTGGGTGATTTTTTAAAATGTTTCACCCCCGGCACGATCAAAGCCGTTGAGGACTACTACTGCTGCTGTGGACTGTGAAAGTGAACGAATCCGATGCTCGGCGCGGCGTTCACAGTTTGTAGGGATTATTCCACAACAGAAACCCTTGCATGCAGACTCGGATTCGTTTCCCGATTTAAAAGTCATCAGTTCGAACGAAAATTCACATGAGATTCGACGTTGATAAATTCGCCTGTTTCAACCGTTTGTTTTTTATCGATTCGAGACACATCCAATATGTAAAACGGTCCATTCAAATTCTGTTTTGTGTTTCATTATCGAAATAACCTTGACACTGTTTGGATTCGTTCCCAGAAGGTGATTTTTAAAAATGTTTCACCCTCGGCACGAAAATAGCGGTTGAGGACTACTACTGCTGCTGTGGACTATGATCGTGAACGAATCCGATTCTCGGCGCGGCGTTCTCAGTTTGTAGGGATTATTCCACAACAGAACCACTTGCATGCAGACTCGGATCCGACACATGAGATTTAATGTTGATTAATACGCCTGTTTCAACCGTTCTTTTATCGGCTCGAGACGCATCATCAACCTCAAACGGTTCTCATTGTTTGGATTCGTTTCCTATGCATGATTCTAAAATTTTACCTCCCTCGATATCGAGAATATCGTTTCAAAACTACTACCGCTGCAGTGGACTATGAAAAGAAATGAAACCAATGTCTTGCTCAATGTTTTCTGATTGTAGAGATTGTTCCACAACGAGACCACTTGCATTCGCACTTGTATTCATTCCCAACTGTAAAAAATATTGATCCAAACGGAGATTTCCATGAGATCCGACTTTAATTTTTCTTTAAGTTTGATAAATACGCATACAATAATTTTTTTCCAGTGTCGAGACGAATCCAATATGCAAGACCATTCGTTCAAATAATGTTTCACGTTTGTTTATTGGAATCATATTTACAGTGGTCGGCTCAAAGCTCAAAAGAGCTCTTCCGAACAGCTACCATTGCACTCGGCTACGTAACGAAATGAAGCCAATGTTTTGCGCAATGATCTATGATTGCAGAGGGTATTCCATTTAACTTCCGAGTCTTTTTCAATTCCTTTTTTCCCATTATCCGTTAGTAGCCAACTTTTTTCTGTGTATTTTTTCTGCATTTTTAATTTGCGTTGCGATCAGCAAAACCTTTCCCTCCTATTTTGTCGAGTAATTATTTTCAACTCTCTGAAACATTTAAAGCTGAGCAATGCGCACTCTACATTTCTAGATGCGTTTTTTTTTTAATTGTTCACGAAGGTTTAATCGGCGGTGGTAGTTCATCAAATATATCGCCGGGACCGAGCGTTACATCATATGACTTATTTATCCCATTCGAATTATCCGAGAACCTAAAATCTACGTATGTTTGGATAAAAATATTGTTTTAATAAAAGAACTGGACGTTACAGCATAATTCATTGCACATGTGACAAACGCCGATCACTCGTTGCTTCATCATTTGATAGAGAAGGACAGCAAACTTCGGTTCGAACAAAAGAACTTTCGCGTTCGCGATACGAAATTCCGTCTGAACTCTGCCACTTTTTCAAATGTTTAGAATCGGTGCCTTGATAACCCGACACTGAGGCGTCGCCCAACGCGTACGTAACGGCGATTCTGATTGGCCTAGAATTCCAGAATTCTATTGCTTTCCATTTAAAAGCTATTGCGAATTAAAAAATTCGGCTAAGTAGCTTCGTTCCGAACATCGTCCAGCATCGGTAGTTGCCGGATGCACGACCTGAACTGAATCACCCTGTATATATATATATATATTGTCAATGTACAAAATAGCCGACTACTCGAAACTTCTCGAAACAGCTTTTTTCCAATTGGCGTGACAAATAACTTCAACAATTTTCACTCGATTTACTTCAAATTTCAAAGTTATGTTCCTAATTGCATTTCGCAGAGAAGTACGTACGGAATATTTGATTAATCGAAAACTTTTCATTTTATGAGCAGTTAACGAACAGTTAGAACGAATTTTTTCACTGAAAATTCATTTCCCAAGTTCAAATACCTACAACTTTTGAATAAAACAATATTTTTTAGATTCTGTACGTACTTCTGTAGCTATTCTGATGTAGATTGACGAGAATTTTTGTTTTTTGTTCTAGATAAAAAATTGTGGATGCTAAATGTCACGCCGCGGAGCGCCTAAAAAAGATAACAAAAGAAAATATTAGTAGTCGGCAATTTTGTATATCGAAAAAAAAAATTCTAACAGCTTGATATTCATACCAAATAGATGTGTACTTAATTTTATGAGTGAATTACTTTTTCATGCGAAAAAAATTGTTAAATTCGCACATGATTTCATACCCGTTACTGTGGCCTAAGGCCATAAAAAAGTATATCTTCAAAATCGACTTGAATCCCATCACTGAAAATCCACTGTAATTATCGTTTGATATTTATTTCCCTGAAATTCGACACAATATCACCACCCACGTGCACGCTCATGAAGCGTGCTGGTTATGTTTCAACAGGCCGAGTTTTTTCTCGTGACTTTTCACATATTTTCAATTCGAACGTGGTAAGAATTCTCAAACGGCGTACATCGGGGAACAGTGCAGAATCCAATTGGATCCCAATGAGGACTACCTACATGTAGTGTCCCTGACAAATCCCTATAGAGACGTGGGTGCGTCTTGGAACTGCCAACAAATTTGTGCACGAGATCACGAAACGATATTTTTCTTCGAAAATCCAACAAATTCCGGTTGAGAATTTCGAAAAAATATTCCCAAATGCCACCAGTTGGGAAATAGGCTGGAATCCGCTGGGATTCCAATATGTAGACCCTATGTTCGGCAGCCCTATCAAATTCCTATAAAGATGTGGTTGTATCTTGGGAGTCCCCAACAAATTTGTGCACGGGATCACAAAACGATATTTTTCTTAAGAAATCCAACAAATTCCGATTGAGAATTTAAAAAAAAATCCCAAACGTCATCGACCAGGAAATAGGCTGGAATCCTCCCAGGTTCCAACGTGAAGCCCCTAAATGCAACGTGCCAATCAAATCCCCATAGAGATCTGATAGTACCTGATGACTCTCCAACAAATTGCTGCATGGTGCCTGGACAAATCCTACAGGCGTGGACGCACCTACATTTATAAATAGACCGATAAATATATGAATTGAATCGAGATATCGATTTTTTTGCTTTTTTTCACGAAGTTAATCCGTCCGGAGCTCTGCGGGTCTTACGTTAGCGGTGGTTGTTAGTCTTTCGTACATAAAGATCTGATAATTCACGCTCAAAGGCCCGCGGTCGTATATCGATCGTATATATATATATATATATATGCACACACGATACTCTGCCGTAAGAGACCTGCACACGGCAAAGAGCAGGTAACAGGTGCAACGGGGTACAAAGCTCCCGAGTCCGTAGGTGTGTTTGTGCACCTCTCTGTACATACGCACACGTACTTCGGTGGCTCATTTTCAAAAGGGCGTATGAACATCAGACGGGCGCAGGGCTGGCCGTTCTTCCGATATCGGAGCGTCGTCAAATATACATGCTATCCGTTCAGTCTGATGGCTTGACTCTGTATACACGTATGTGTATGCACTGCATACGCGACCATCGAGAACGGTAAATAGTTTGCATGCACGAAGCTTCGAACGCGCGCGAGAGGCGATCGCGTCGGACGTTCAGGAGAACATCGCCTTGGCTTTATAAAGTAAATCTACCCGAACTAAATGAATTTGTATATTCCATCGCACGCACGCGTAGTAAGCTACGAAATGTCTTGACTGATACACACACACACACACACACACACACACACACACACACACACACACACACACACACACACACACACACGCACGCACGCACGCACGCACGCACACACGCACACACGCACACACGCACACACACACACACACACACACACACACACACACACACACACACACACACACACACACACACACACACACACACACACACACACACACACACACACACACACACACACACACACACACACACACACACACACACACACATATATATATATATATACACATGTGTGTGTATGAATAAACGAGTATATATCGTTATACGTAATATGCGTCGTTATACCCACATATAAAGTGGTGACCGAAATAATAGGCACGATCCTCGATTCTTGAGGTATGTGACACAGTAACGCAGAAAAAGATTGATTGATTGATTGATGGTTTGGTGTATGCCTTGGTGTAAACCTTTAGGCAACCGGATACATATGTGGTACGAAATAAAAATACAACAATAAACAATAGTCAATTGAAAACCATACAAGAAAAAAAGCTATATATAGGAAAAAATAACATAGCGAAACATTAGTTGCGAAATAAAAATAAATAATAGACGAATAAAAATACATGAGAAAAGATTATTTATAATAAAAAAAAAGTTTAACCACGTTTTTAAAACGGACTGAAAAGTACAAAATGATTTCTCCTAGCTCCATGCAGATTTATAACCCAATACAGATTCCTAACCCCATGCAGATCCTGAAAATTTGTGATTGTGAATTTTTAATAGCTGTGAAAATATTTGTAAGATTGAAAACGGAAATCGTGGGGTGCATGCAATAGATAATTGATGCATGAATAGTTCACCTAAGTCACTAACAATTTTATCGCACTGCAAGTGATGTGACCTGTTGTGTGAGCTGCCTCAACGACAGATACGCCCTGCACTCCATCTATTGCATGCACCCCACGTTTTTTGTTTCAAATCGTACAAGTATTTTCATAGCTATTAAAAATTCACAATCACAGATCTTCAGGACAATCTGTATGAGGTTAGAAATCTGTATTGGGTTATAAAACTGTATGGGGCTAGGAAAAATTATTTTATACTTTGTAGTCCGTTTTCAAAACGTGGTTAAATTTGTTTTTGTATTTGAATAATTTTATTTTCTGCTTTTTAGTATCGTGTGTGTGAAATTTTGCTTCTTCTTCTCTAGGCGTCGCTTGCGTTGGGGGGCTGTCTCCTTGACAATCGTAGACTAATACACTATTTACTGTCAATATTTTTTTCTTTTTCAAAAGAATGTTCTCTTTCCCTAAACTGTGTATTTTTATTTCTTAATTCATTTTGGTCACAATTTTTTTTCTTTTTCTCTCCCTGTGACCGATTTGCGTGTCTGTTTATTTGTCTGTCATCCAGATTTGAGCTATGCTCAAAGGTTTAAGTCTCTAGCTCATCCGGAAGTTAGTTTAAAATCGATTGCAAAATTTTTACCGAACAGACAAACAGACAACCAAGAAAGCGAGTTAATGAAAAATGTGGTAAAAAGTCTAGCATGGTATAAGGGAAAAAAGCTATTTAAAACAAAAAAAATTGAACAAATTAGAGCAAAAAACCAAAAATAAAGGAGAGTGAGGGAGAAAAGCTGTTAAGGGGTCTGCATTAACTTGCAAATTGGCAAATACGATTTTGCATTGCGTAGTTTTATAGCTTAGGGTCTTCACTTTGATTTGTAACAAAGATTTTGTAATAATTTCAAAAATTAACCGAGTTATGACGATTTTTGTAAAGGGTCAGATCGCTCATTGCGCTACGGCGAACTTTTTTCTTTTTCGTTTTTCTCGAAAGTGTTTTGTAAAATGATGTAAGTCGTATTTCAAAATCCACGCGTCCGATTAACTTCATATTTTGCCGGAGCATAGGTAATAACATTTTCCATCGTATGGCCGGATGACTTTTTGACGTCTTTATCCGTTCGTTAATAACAAATTATTAGACCACTTTGTCGAAAATCGAACTGTTTTATTTCTACAGCGTTTTGGTAAATTTCAGAATTTCAAAAAACTATCCATTCGTACGAAACTTTCATTATTATACTAAAGGAACATTTTTTATTTTTCATCGCCGATGACCCTAGTTGCCAGAACCACCGACGCCGATTCTCCATGCAGCAACGGCGACTTTGTTTATGGTACTGAAGTTCACATTGTTCGAATGCAACGAAAGTTCTGTTTTATATTTTTATTTCCTTTCTTTATTACTATACAAAATCTGTTTCTGTGGATTCACATTACAGATCACTAAAGACGAATCTTAAAAAATGATCGCCAAACTTTCATAGGCTAAATCTGCCAAAAGAAATTCGAGGAATACATGACCATAAATTTCCCTGGCATTCTAACGCTGCAAACTTCAACCTCGTCTTTGTTTAAACAGTAATTTTATTTTTCACCGATATTCTTCAATAAAAAAACTCAAACTTCCCACGAGTATGTATTAATTAAGTATAAAAACCTGACGTCGTCGTTCACACATCCGTAAAAAGGTATTGAAAATCCACCTGTTTTTCGGGACCCATGCTTATGCAGACCCATTAAGGACCAACTCGCAAGGCGTCGACTGCATCAGGTTTTCACCTATATATATCAGTCCTACACACATAAATAGAGAAAGACAGACAGAGGGAGACATAATGGACATTATACACCCACACACACATTAATCCGCACACGTACAAACCCATACATACTGTTCTGTGTGAAGTCCACTTCATATGCTACAAAGTACACTCCACCTTCTCTTCCCACTCAAGCACAAATTTCATCACAATGTATGCAGCAGTTGGTAAAATACACTTGTGCGCGTGTATCTGTGCGCGCGTGTGTGAGAGTGAGACAGTGAGTGTACGAATACACGGTACCCACGGACACACGTGCATATGAACACGTATACATAAACATAGGAGTCGGCAGATATACGATCGAGCTCCAAAGGATCAGAGGTGGTGGCGGCTGCTGAGGCTAATCACAGGCGGCTGAGCTCCCCGCCAATTAATACCACCGCCGGCAACACCTCGGCCTGAAGTGAACCCATCCTCTCGGCAAGCTTCGGCATGCACACCGCACCAGGAACATCACCACACTCGTCTTCTTTCTCTACTTGTTCTTCTTCGTTCTTCTGCTGCTCCTGCTGCCACTACTACTACTAACTACTCACACTACACTAGTATTGCTACTCTCCTCGCCTTTTCTCTTGGTCGTCCAACTCTGCGGCCCTTTCGATCTTGCAGAGCGCACGCACACACACCCCCACACACGCACATCCACACACACACACACACACACACACACACACACACACACACACACACACACACACACACACACACACACACACACACACACACACGCACGCACGCACGCACGCACGCGCACACACACACACGCACGCACACACACACACACACACACGCACGCACGCACACACACACACACACACCTACACACACACACACACACACCTACACACACACACACACACCTACACACACACACACACACACACACACCTACACACACACACACCTACGCACACACACACCTACACACATACACACACACACACGCGCGCGCGCACACACACACACACACACACACACACACACACACACACACACACCTACACACACACACACACACACGCCTACACACACACACACACACACACACACACACACGCACGCACGCACGCGCACGCACGCACACGCACACACACACACTAATACATTCATACGTGCGAACACACACTCACACACACATGAGCGGGGCACGTCGACGCCGTCGTGTTACAAGCACCCTTAGGGTGTCCCGAGACCGCAAGCCTCCGCGTCCTCGAGGGTTGCCTCTCATCTCAGCAAAAGACCGGCTCTCGCTTTCGCGATGAATACCGAAGATTCGAGGCAAGAGGTAGCTCGCGAGACGATGCCTCTGGCTATGTTCGTATGTATGTAGGTGTGTGTATATCGATATATGCGCAAACAATGTATATGCACAAGAATCTTTACATATATATACACGTATGTAGACGTGTATATACAAGACTCTTTTTTCGCTCTGCACAGCAGCTTGATTACGTCGCGAATGAACCACATCGCCTTGTCGATAATGGTAAAAGATGAGGCTTCTCGCCACTCCCGAGACATATTTTCGACGTCTCCATAAGCTTGACTTTTTTAAGATAGGATTTTTATGCATTGGTTTATAGTCTAGGATCTTAGGTTTGATTTGCAGCGGAGATATTGTAAAAATTCGACAAATTTACCGATTTTAGTGAAGGGTCAGATCACCCACTGCCCTTTTTCATTTTGCTTATCTCTCGAAACGGTTTTATGAAACAGTGTAAATCGTGTTTCAAAATCTGGTCGTACTATCTACTGCAAAGTCGGACTGAGAATGGTTCATAACATTTTCTATTGGATAACTTAATTGTTGTTTTAATCTTTTTAGCCATTTGTTGATGACAAATTATGAAGGTGGTTTTTTTCGTAAAAAACAGAACTTTTTCCACAGCTTCCCAATTTTGTATTTTTCAAAATGTCAATAAAGTATTCGCTCATACGAAAACTTTAGTATTATATTGAGTGTGCACTTTTTATTTTTCGTTTCAGACAATCCTAGTTGCCATAACCATCTACACCGATTGGCCACGCAGCACCAACCGCACTTTGTTTTAGTAATAATAATAACTTCATCGTCTATAAATCATTTTCGATCTAAAAAGAACCTAAATGTGGCAAGACTATCTATCATATGTTTGAAGAATCCCGACTTCGTCATTCCAATATTATGATTGGAAAAAAAAACTTTTTTCGGCCAACTGAACATTTGGCTGCGTCATCGCACAGAATTTTCTCGGTACAATTTTTCATTCAAGTACAGTATCTATATTCGTTCAGGATTTGTACTCAAAATCGGTGACGTACTTTTATCCACGCAATTCGGACAACGAATTTTTAATCATGCTTGCCAAGTAGGTACGCGTACGCTCGATAAATCGATGACATCGCGATTGAATTCAGTTGACTATTGTCGTAGCTCGGGTGTTCGTTGGTCAACTGCGAATCAATTGTTAGTCAAAGCGAAGCGTCACGTCACACGTCGTACCTTTGCAGACTTTCTGCAAAGTGTGCACCAAATGATACACTTCCCCCCTCACCCCCGTCTCTCTTTTTCTCTACTCTGTAAAATGTCGATATGGAGAGCTCAGTAAAATAATGTACGTCTGCGAGCTCCGGTATACGGGCACGCAGTTGAATTAAGGGGTTAGGCCACTCTAGAGGCCGAAAAAAGGCTTTTTGGGTTTTTTTCAGAAAAACTACACAATAAATCGATATTACAAAAAAGGGTGTTTATCATACATATGAATGACTGTACACAATAATTTTTTTGGAGCGATTCATTTCGAAATAGCGGCTGTGCAGCGTTTTTGCGATGACGTCTCCGTTTTTCCAGGGTACAGGGCCGGACAAACAGCTTCTGTCATTCTTTAATTATAATGAGCGAATGAATTTTTTTCGATTATATGTCATAACTGCTATAGAAGTACGTAGGATCTTTTCGATATGTTGATTTTTGGCCAAATGGTGCACTTCTAAAGTAGAAAGTGGAAAATTTTTCTAAAAAATCGTCAGATAATTGTTGGTAACAAATGAACTATGCAATATAAAAAAAATCCCACGTACTTCCATAGACAATGTATTTTTCAAGATATATTCAACATTTCAAGTGAATCGGTTGAAAATTATCTGAGTTATGTTTAGCCAACTAAAAAAATGCAGTTTTGAGATAAACGCGTTTGAAGTTTTGAGTAGTGAGCTGCGGACCAGGCGGCCTTGTACTAAAATTCGAAAACCGAGTACTTAGAAATATTTCCCGGCCATAATCTTTTGGGACATCATTTTTGAGATCCTAGGGGACCATTAAAAAATTCGATTTTGCGAATATTCTAGAGTGGCCTAACCCCTTAAATGATACAACGTACACCCCCCCCCCCCCACACACACACACACGTACGCAAAAAGCATACACGATACTGGAAAACATGAGACGAATAAACCGCTTTACGGCGGCTTATGCGATTTTTTTCAAAATTTCCGTCACCTTTTCAAAGTCGAGTCATTGAATTTTTTATTTCTGGCGTATAGACCAGACGTATCTTCAACGTCGCGTAAAACATTTTCCTTTTCTTATTTACTTCCAATCGCATACCAGGTATATTTCCTTTCCTTACGTACCTGCGATCGCACACTATGTTCCCTTTTCTTATGAATTCGCAATCGCATAGTGCATTTCCTTATCATACGACCTCGTGATGCCATAATCTATTTCCTCCTCTTACGAATACGCAGTAAGAAGCACGACGTACTTATACCGGGCAGAGAAATTTTGCGAGACACGCATCGGCAGGATCGGGCCGGTTGGTCGACGACATAACAACATGTACGATAAGTGCTGTAGTTGTCCTATGATGGGGCATCGATATACAACGATGGAACGGGCGACCATTGTGTAAGAGAGGGTTACGGCAGTTGTGGGCAGCGCGTAACAAGCTTTATAGTGCCGAGGGTAGACCGAATAGAACCTTTTCCGCTTTTATATAACAGGGGGGAGGATACGTCGTAAATCCTCGATACCCATTTAACTCTTTTTATCCTATATATATATATATATATATATATATATGTGTGTGTGTGTGTGTGTGTGTGTGTGTGTGTGTGTGTGTGTGTGTGTGTGTGTGTGTGTGTGTGTGTGTGTGTGTGTGTGTGTGTGTGTGTGTGTGTGTGTGTGTGTGTGTGTGTGTGTGTGTGTGTGTGTATGTATGTGTGTATGTATGTATGTATGTTTGTGTGTGTGTGTGTGTGTGCGTGTGTATACACATGACGTAAAGGGTATCGTCGGTGCGGTGAACAAAATGCTACGTTGTATGTATACGGTGAACCGATCGTTAAGACTCAGAAGGGCATGACGCTTGCCAACAATACTAAGTACTTGGAAGACCACGAGCGACGCTCGATAAAGGGCAGGTGCTGAAGGAATAAAAAATTTCCTATTTTGCTGTGCTATTTCCAACGATTGCAGTACCAGTTGAAAATTATAAGGATTAACAAGGTTAAAGGAATCAGAAATAGATTGATTTTATTATTGGTGGATTATCAATTTGCGGGCATGGACCGCTTGATGGTGGGAGCATGGTCGCGGCATCGGCGATTTCCGGCGTCAAACCGCGTTGGTCTGGGAAAATACTTCCAGTGTATTCGTCCTATGTTCCAAGAATCAAAGAATATAAAAGAACGAATCGGGGTTCTTCGTTTTTTCCAATCCTTCAAGAAGGAAAGGATTGGAAGGGAAAGGACACCCACACGAATATAGGTTCTTAGTTTTCTTCCAATTTTTCAGGAATCTAAGAGCAAACCCGAAGGAGTCAAGGTTCTTCGTTTTCTTCCAATATTTCAGGAATCAAAGAGCAACCTCGAACGAATCTTTGTTCTCGTTTTTTTTTTTCAATTTTTCTAGAACCTAAGAACAAACCGGAATGAATCTAGGTATTTAGTTTTTCTTCGATCTTTCAAGAATCAGAGAACGCACCCGAACAAGTCAAGGTTCTTCGTTTTCTTCGAATCTTTTACGAATCAAAGAGTAAGAACAAACAAATCAACGTCCTTCGTTTCCCAAATGCCCAAAGAATCAAATAACAAGCCCAAACAAATCAACATCGTTCGTTTCTCTCAAAGCCTTCAAGAATCAAAGAACAAGCTCAAACAAATAAACATCCTTTGTTTCCCTCAAAGCCTTCAAGAATCAAAGAACAAGCCCAAACAAATCAACATCCTTCGTTTCCCTCAAAGCCTCAAAAAATCGAAAAACAAGCCCAAACAAATAAACATTCTTCGTTTCCCTCAAATCCTTTAAGAATCAAAGAACAAGCCCAAACAAATAAACATCTTTCGTTTTCCTCAAATCTTTCAAGAATCAATGAACAAACCCTAACGAATAAACATTCGTCCTTTCCTTCAAATCTTCCAAGCCTCCAGAAACAAAACCCGAACACATCAAGATTCTTCGTTGTCTTCGAAGCTTTCAAGAATAAAAGAACAAACCGGGACAAATCAAGCTTTTTCGTTTCCTTTCAATCTTTCAATAATCAAGGAGCAAGGTCAAACAAATTAACATTGTTCGTTTACCTCAAATCATTCAAGAATCACAGAACAAGGCCAAACAAATAAACATCCTTCGTTTCCCTCAAATCCTTCAAGAATCAAAGAACAAGCCCAAACAAATAAACATCCTTCGTTTCCTTCAAATCTTCCAAGCCTCCAGCAACAAAACCCAAACACATCAAAAATTTTCGTTTTCTTCAAATCTTTCAAGAATCAAAGAACAAACCGGAACGAATCAAGCTTTTTCGTTTACTTCCAATCTTTCAAGAATCAAAAAGCAAGGCCAAACAAATAAACATCCTTCGTTTCCCCCAAATCCTTCAAGAATCAAAGAACAAGCCCAAACAAATCAACATCCTTCGTTTCCTTCAAATCTTCCCAGCCTCCAGCAACAAAACCCAAACACATCAAAAATTTTCGTTTTCTTCAAATCTTTCAAGAATCAAAGAACAAACCGGAACGAATCAAGCTTTTTCGTTTATTTCCAATCTTTCAAGAATCAAAAAGCAAGGCCAAACAAATAAACATCCTTCGTTTCCCCCAAATCCTTCAAGAATCAAAGAACAAGCCCAAACAAATCAACATCCTTCGTTTCCCTCAAATCCTTCGAGAATCTAAGAACAAGCCCAAACAAATCAACATCCTTCGTTTTCCTCAAATTCTTCCAGAATCACAGAACAAGCCCAAACAAATCAACATCCTTCGTTTTCCTCAAATCTTTCCAGAACCAACGAACAAACCCAAACAAATAAACGTTCTTCCTTTCCTCCAAATCTTCCAAGCCTCCAGAAATAAAACCCAAAGACATCAAGCTTCTTCGTTTTCTTCGAATCTTTCAAGAATCAAAGAACAAACCGGAACGAATCAAGCTTTTTCATTTCCTTCCAATCTTTCAATAATCAAAGAACAAGCCCAAACAATAAACGTCCTTCGTTTCCCTCAAATCCTTCAAGAATCAATGAACAAGCCGAAACAAATCAACATCCTTCGTTTTCCTCAAATTCTTCCAGAACCACAGAACAAGCCCAAACAAATCAACATCCTTTATTTTCCTCAAATCTTTCCAGAATCAAAAAATAAACCTAAACAAATGAACGTTCTTCCTTTCCTTCAAATCTTCCAAGCCTCCAGAAATAAAACCAAGACACATCAAGATTCTTCGTTTTCTTCGAATCTTCCAAGAATCAAGCAACAAACCCAACCAAATCCTCGTACCTCATTTCCTCCCGCTCTTTCAAGAATCAAGAAGCAAACCCACACAAGTAGACGTTCTTCATTTACCTCCACTCTTCCAAGAATCGAAAAACGACGTTCAGCCAATCAAACATTATTACCGATCGATAGCTTCCCAATTAAGGCATGTGTATCTACAAGGGAGATCCGACTGTAGCTCGAGCCCAGCGACCAAACCAAAAGAAGCAAGAAAAAAAATCCGTCCCAAAAGGAAAAATACGCCGCGCACGCGCAAAGCGCATGATCGAAGAGCCGCGCGATCGAATCGCAGCCACATATCGCGTCAGTCGCAGCTATACATTCGACGGAAAATATACACCATATCCGACGGTTATTGGCGATCGAAGCTTAGAATCAGATCGCGTGGACGAGATTACGAGGGAACGCGGCGCGACGAGATCTCGAGCGCATGCGGAGTACGCGTTGTCGCTTTGGAGAGGGGGAAAACGACGAAGAGGTAGACAAGAGGCAGCGGCGGGAGGGGGGTTGGGGTGAAAGTCGATACGATAGCGACCCCTGGCAGCATTGGCTCATAGTAGAGTGTACGGTCGCGGGGAAGTGGAAGATCCGAAGGTGTTTTCGGGGCGTGGCGAGAGCGCATGATTACCGCGCGAGGATCGGTCAGAGCGGTGAGAGTTCAAAGCATCAAAGAGCCTCCCGACCGGCGAGAAATTGTTCAGAATTCATCTGCCAGATCTCTCTCTCTCTCCCTCTCTCTCTCTCTCACTCTCTCTCGCCCGCTCTGCTCCATACCAAGCTCTCGCGCGCGCGAAACCCTCACGGCCTTGTTAGAACCGTCCATACCAGTACATCGAGAAGCTAATATACCGTAAACGTCTCGTTCGATCTCTCCCGCCAGGTAGGTGAATATACGTCTACATGTATAAATATATGAATACGTGTATATCGTATATGAATGTACAATAGGTCGAAACAAGTTTATACCGACATATTTCATACAGGAACAATATAACGCTGCGTATCTTTCACTATATGTGCGTATTGCTGCGTCCATTGTGTTATTGTCGTTTATCTAACGATAGTTGGCAAGAAGAATTATCAGATAAACAAGGACTATATATATACAGGGTGTCCTGTTATGAATGGATAATCCTGCAACTGTCGATAGGTCAGATCATGTCCTATTACATGCTGGAATTTCAGTTTAGTAATAGTCCCACGGTTTTCGTGATTTTGCGCTTTATGTTATATTTTTGAAAAAAATCATCGCTTTTGATTTTTCGCGTGCCATTTCTACAAATGACATGATTCGACAATAACTAAGAAACTTTTTAAAGTAATTGGCACGAAATGCGTACATAGAAAAAAAAACAATTGAATCAAAAAATATATAGGTTGATCCAAATAAATGTGCTGCTGCAGAGTGCCACCGATATGTGAGATTGTTACAATACTATAAAATATTGGAAAATGTGATTGATTTAAATAACATATTATTTTATTCGAAAAAGCTCTTCTGTTCTCCGAATATCTACATTATCCTTCAAATAAAATTATATTCTATTGAAATCATTCTATATACAATCCGTAGATGTATGGATGAAATAATTAAGCGGTTGCTACAACATTTTTTATTCCGTACAAAAATATAATCAATGGAATTAATTATTTCTTTACTGCATCGTAACGAATATGCCATGGGGCGTAAGTTTTTCAATTTGTTTTAAATCTTAAATAAAAGTGAGCATTAGAATGATCATTCACGATAATAGTGGAGAGAATATCAGATATCCAATGGAATATACATGGAGAGAATATCAGATATTCAACTGATAAGAACAGATACTACACTTTGATCGTAGCCACAGATCAAGAAGCGATACTCTTCAGAGTTTCTCCGACGTTTAAGTAGATTTTCGGTTCGCGCTACGCTTACGAGAAACGAGCGCGCGTGCGGCTTCTAGCGGTTACTCCGAGAACTACGGGTTTCCTCACACCTGTAATTTCGTGGCGCTCGGCCATGATTTGGTTGAATTGTTTTAACCAAATGCGCAAGAAATAAATTTTATTTTCGCATAATTTTTTAACCAATTCAGACATCTGCTTAATATTTTGCAATCAAAATAAAATATTAATATTTTAACGAATTATGCACTTGGAACTCAATATCGGATATGGTGAAAAAAATAACATATTTACTCAATAGAAATTTTATCTGAATCAAACGAGCGAAATTCAATTTTTCTTGTTTACTCGCATCAATAATATTCATGTTATGAATTGAAACGCTTTCTTTGTTCGTTGCAAAAAGTGCATTCAAAACTATATAATTTGTTCGCGATAATTTTTTAAATAGTTTCAATAATAGATTGTTCTCGGCTAATAATATATCTTTTGAATGAATAAAAAAAATAATTTCATCATGTTATTAAAGTCAAAGCGTTTTGTTTGTACTAATAAATCCGTTTATTTACACCAACAATTTTACAATTGAATCAACGAAATTTCATTCAATAGCACCAATGATATTGGATCAATGATTTTTTTCCTCAGTGCATCATATAGTAGGTTGTCATATAGTAGTGCATCATATAGTAGTTGCAGGATTATCCATTCATAACAGGACACCCTGTATATATGTACACACGCATATGAAATGGAAAAAGGACATTCTGATCATCCCGAGACATTGCATCATGTCTACATGATGTTGATCATCAGCAGACCCGCCTGTTTCGAGAACGATCACCCTCAACTTTTTTTTTTCAACGGATGATAAAAAATCGTAATTTTTCATAGACGACGATGCTTGGAATTACTTTTATACAAAGATACTTACTTTTATCTGAAGGTGATTTGAAAACATTGGAGTTAACATAACGTTGAATGTCGAAACAATTAGCTACTATGAGGATGGTTTCCGAAGCCAATAGTTTTAGAACCGCTCCCCATATGTGTGTGCGTCAATGTGGATCTTATACATACGTGAAAACCTGACGCACTCGACGCCTTGCGAGCTTATCCTTAACTGGTGCTCTCTCTCTCTCTCTCTCTCTCTCTCTCTCTCTCTCTCTCTCTCTCTCTCTCTTGCTCTCTCTCTCTTTCTCTCCCTCACATCAGTCTAAGTCGATTCACGAGATCTCGTTTGTGCTGAAAGAGTCTGACCAAGAAAGCAGGTGAGGATGGATCGGGAGCAACATGCTCTCCTTTTTACAACGTGATATATATATATATGTAATGCACCATCCTTACGTCGATTGAATAAATTGCTCGTATATATGGGCTCTTGCGAACGCGAAAGCTATTCTGTTTTGCGTTACCTATTATATCGCGGATTGTTCGTGATCCTCGATATGTATAGAGTCAGCGAGAGAGAGAGGGAGAGAGAGAGAGAGAGAGAGAGAGAGAGAGAG
>OX101787.1:19365871-19370871 GCA_944452715.1 Ophion slaviceki
AATAAAAAATGAGAAATAGAATAACGCGTTTATAAACAAGAACGAGAAATACTAAAAATTATTTCACAAACAATGAAATCATTTTTCGTATTTATGGCCTTTCATTTATAAACGCATTTTTCCATTTCTAATTTTTTTATAATAAAAAATATTAATCAAACGTTTTTTCGCTTATACATTGTTTAAAATTATATAAACGCTTTTTTCGTTTATAAACGCGTTTTCCTATTTCTCATTCTTTTTATAATCAGCAGGTTTATAAAAAGCCCCCCTTTGCCTTGTCCGTTTATAAACACTTTTTTCCCTATTTATCATTATCCATTTGTAAAAACTCTTTCTCATTTTTCGATTACGAAAACTTGTATTCCTATTCTTCATGTTTCGTTCGTCAAACCGTTTTTTTTCTCACTTCTCATTCGTCCACAGAAGCTTTTTCTCAAATACAAGAAAAAAGCTCATGTGCAAACATCTGATTTTTCCTCCGCGAAAGCATTTCCCAATCGGTTTTTGCACAAGAAAATATCACCCTCGCGGTAACGAATGAAATTCCCAGGCGAAAAAAATGCAGTCAAATTCAGCAACCCTTCGTCGAGAACAATTCAACTTTTCAAACGACAATCGCGCACGCAATTTTTATTCCGATGAAAACAGGAGTAACGAAGTTGAGTTATAAAACACAGTGTTGCGTGTGGTCCGCGCGACGTTTTTGCAGAATGCTTCGGTACTAAAGAGTTTATACCTGCAAATACATAGGCGGTCGTCTGCTTTTTTTGTTCTTCATTTTTTCTTCGCGTTGCCGACTTCGTTATAAAAGTAACACTTGGCGAACACGAGCAAATGCGAATCATTATAAAGGCGTGGTATATAGTTACTCCTTTGTTGATGGGACAGCACTCCCTCGTACGTATAAGAGCAGCACGCAGTCACACAAAACCAGCGTTAATGGTTTTATAAATTAGTTTGGTCGGCACTGACGAGAAAGGAGGTGGGGGGGGGGGGAGTCTCGGGAGGGCCATAGGAGAGCGCGAGGGGTAAAAGATTTTCGCTGGGTGACCATCACTCATCCAGGTGAGGAGCTGCTGCCTGCAGGCCAAACTCGTGAACCCTTCACGTACGTCCATGTGCTTCGAATGTTTACCACCGATGCAACTATCACATACATATGCATACAAGTTGCACGTATATCGTGTGTACTCTTTCGACTTCGTTCCTCAACCCCTTCTGATTTCTCAACGATACGAGCAGCATAAATCTCAAAATGCAAAAAAAAAATGCACAAACGTCGTTAAAAATTCTCCCTGAAAAAAGTTCTCCCACGGAAGTATATTGTCAGTGGAAATACTTGGAATCGTTGATCGTGTAATCATTCAAAGACTTTGGAATCCTTAACGATCATCCTGGAATCGCGTGGAACTTGCGTACTTTTGGAATCGCGACGGTAAATTCAACCGTCGCTGATTTCCAATGCGAGACCGCACAAAAATTATGCACTGTACAATTCAACAGGATGTTAACCTGTTCCATAAGCAGTTAAGGGGTTAGGCCACTCTAGAGGCCGAAAAAATAGGCTTTTTGGGGATTTTTTTCAGAAAAAGTACAAAATAAATCAAGATTACACAAAAGGGTGTTTATCATACATATCAGTGACTGTATACAATAATTTTCTTGAAGCGATTGATTTCAAAATGGCGGGTGTGTGTGTGTGTGTGTGTGTGTGTGTGTGTGTGTGTGTGTGTGTGTGTGTGTGTGTGTGTGTGTGTGTGTGTGTTTGTGTGCGCGTGTAATTTTCCCTCCGCACATATTTTCAGGCGCACGCAATTACAACGGATTCCCCTGTCCCTCCCCTCTACGCTGCCATTCCGCTGTAGCGCGCACCCGATTGGCTATTTATTTTAATTCCTAAATTATTATCTATGCGTCTAATCAAAAAATGACTGAAGACTTTTCGTCTTAGGATTTCTTTTCCTACCAGATGCTGGAAGGGCGTACGTTACTTCTGGGACACCTTGTATACATATGTATATAAATCGAAAATGCCATTATTCGACTACTTTATTAATAGCTGTTGTGCAAGGGTGAATGAGGGAGGGGCGGGAACACGGTTGAATAAAAGTTTGGGGAGTAATTAGAACTAAGGACTTCGCACAGACGAATCGTCGCATACAAAGGCCCTATTAATAACTCGCTCTAAGTCCATTCTACACACACAAACATTTTTCAAAATATAAGAATGCAATATACAGGATGGCCCAAAAAGTGATTTTCAGAAGGAAATTCAGGGTGCCTCGTATCAATGCCTATTCGAATCACCCCCATGTATTTTCCAAAATAAATTTTTTTCTTCGAGTTTTCCTGTCGCATAGATTTCTGTGTTTTTTCTCTTTTGTGCATGTACCTTCCTCTTAGAAGTTTTTGAGAGCAAATCGGGAACATTTAGACTAGTAGGATAGTGCAAACAAAGAGTACGCAGTGCTTTTAATTGTTTAATTTTTTCTTGTGTTGGCAACACCACCTAACCTGTCAGTGGCACATGTCATGTCAAGGTGTTGGACAACAGCTCGCTTCACTAAGGTAGAACGAGCGCGCGCTCTTGATTTCTATAGATTTTGTTAAAATTGTGACCAGGCATTGTTCACATCATTATGCAAGTTTGAGTAAAATTTTAGAACAGTTAATCGAACAAAGTTTTTAATTAGTTATGAATTAACCTATACATTTATTTGATAATGAAGATAACGTAAACAATATGAAATATTAATATTTATAACGCAAATATTTTTTTTATGATAAAAGTTTTTAACTTTAGGAACACGACAATTTTTTTCTCGAATGGCTTATTATAGGGGACAGATATTTTTACGGAGAATTATTCTGTCTTTACTGAACGTTTTCAGCAAAACTGGATAGTAAAGGCAATCCAAACTTTTTTTACTCTTTCCCTAACTAGTTTGCTATCTAAACGTAATTTTTTTCAAAATTTATAAACACAATAGAATGGTACGACGAATTATGGGTCCTGACTTTCGGTCAATGCAGACCCTGCAGTGCTAAAAGTTACAATTGCAAAACCAATTATCCCCTATGAAATTTCACTCAAACATGCATAATGATATGAACAATGTCTGGTTAAAATTTGAACAAAATCTATAAAAATCAAGAGCGCGCACTCTACCTCAAGGTATTTATTTCCAATTTTATGACTAATAATAGGGTTTCGATGTATTTGATCTTATTTTTTTACAATTTTAAACACGTATTGTAAGGTTTGCGATTAATTTGCACCCAACGAACGTTATTATACTTGAAATTTGGGATCCAAATTTTGTTTTTATTGAGAGGTTATATCGCCATTTTGCTGGCTTATAAAAATTATAGTGACCTCAGCCTAAGGACACGTATTTGGTAAGAGTACGCACCCAAAGAGTGCGCACGGGACGAATTCTAACAAGGAACATCCCTCAGGTGACACCCTTCGATTTTGTTGAAATTTGGACATGTTATGAAGCACCGAAAAGTAAGCGGTACGTATCTTTTTTATCAGCGGAAAAACGGTTTTAAGGGCTGAAACGCACCCTCAAAAATGGGGATGTTTTTCGTCGATAACGTTTTAACGGTACGAGATATTTAAAAATTTCAAATTGCAACAATGTTTATTTTGTTGTGCACTATACATTGGAAATGAGAACGATAACGTTATCGACGAAAAACGAAAAACACCCCTATTTTCGAGGGTTCGTTTCACCCCTTAAAACCGTTTTTTCCGCCGATAAAAAAAAATACGTATCGCTTACTTTTCGGTGCTTTATAACATATCCAAATTTCAACAAAATCGAAGGGATGTTCCTTGTAAGTGTAGGCCTTTCAAAATATTTTTCGAGATTGTTACTTAACCCTCCGTGGTCACACTTCGGTAGAATAACATAGTGGTCACACTGGGTAAAATTCACCCGGCCAAGTTCCAAATGGTTGCTGTCTGAAAACTATCAGTCCGATCGGGATTGAAAAAATACTCGAAAATACTTTGAACATTCTAGAACATGTGTGAAAAGTCGGCATGACAAAATTCAAATGACAACATGTTTTTTTTTAAATCGTGAATAGGGCAATGTGTCAAAAAATACACTTTTTCACCAAAAAAATCATAACTTTCTGAATTTTCGATATTTTCAAGTAAAATTCGAACAGGGTTCTCGTCAAACATGGTACTTTTAGGGAAAAAATAGTGGCACAATGGCACTTCAAACCCTCACCTCCTGGAGGGCTGACCTTTAATTGTAACTAGGACCCATAGATATTCAGACCCAAAGTTAGGTCTGTGTGAAATTTACCCACGGTGACCAAGGAGGGTTAATAATATTTATATTCAAAATAATGTTCCTAAATGACCAAAGCTTAATTCAAATAAAAAGTACAAAGTACATCAAAATGGATTTTTCTAGAAACAACAGCTTATAAAGTGCGTACTCTCTGCTAGCTTTACCCTATAAGTAATTTTGTTGATCATCTGAACTTTGGCGACTGATTCTCTCAAATCCATTTATAAAACTTTTCACCAAAATCTAAGGCTGTGCTGTGTTTAAGTTAGTGCTGAGTTTTTCGTTGATTGCTAAACAGTGCACTTTATAATTTAAGGGGCTATGCCAGTGTGAACGCTGAAAATTTGGGTGATCTTCGGGAATTTTTTGGAAAAAACGTACTCAATTAAAAGTTTCGGAAAATTAAGAATATATTTGGCCATAGTTGACCCATAGTACATAATTTTTCACAAAAAAATATTGAGATCCAAGCGACTTATGCGCTGCCTTCGGAGGCGCCAAAAAAAAAGTTCCTCCACTGCTGACATGATTCCGGCCGATTGAGTAGCTGCAACCGAAAAAGGAAAAAATGTCGTTAAACTGGAAGGTATTTCCTGTACATTGACGTAGCATTTTCGAAAAATATCAAAATCTAACAAAATGGCGTCGTCATGGAAAAAAGTCTGTTTTCTTGCCTATAAAATG
>OX101787.1:19375871-19410871 GCA_944452715.1 Ophion slaviceki
TTTCTATGTGGCAATGTGACAAAAAAATCGTTTTTTTTCGACATTTCGACAATTTCAGTGACCATGTGGCAAAAAAATAGTGTTTTTTCGACATTTGAAGCTGATGCAGACCTCTTGAATTGCCTCGGTCCAATTTGTGATGATGAACTAGCACAGAACTTCTTTGATTCTGCATTCTTTGTGCATTTTTTACAATCATCCCACCCGCACTCTGACTAACGATTGTTCAAGAAAACAATAAATTTGAAAAAAAAACACTCTAAACAGTACAATAGTCCCGTTGAGAGAATTAGTTGGATGGATACATGGAGAAAAAAATATCGTAACCCACGAATGCATGTATACGTTTTATACTTGCGGATATAATATATATTTGTTCAAGTGTTACCAAAGTTTTTTCGAGCGACAAAAATATTTGGTGTTTGTGTTACACACGTCACCGTACATTGACTAATAGGCATATATACATTCGTGCATGTGTACAACGATGCTGGAAAAAAGACGCGGTCTCGTATTTTTATCGTCGTTTTTTATTCCTTTTGTGGAAATAAAACTCAGCCGGTGCTCTCAATCGAGGACGCAATTAATCATCCGATCAATGTGGTCGTTTCAGAACAACAAGACGAAAAAGCGACGAAAAAAAAAACGCGATGTATTCTTCATACGCGGTGGGAAAATATACTGGACGTGTTTTAGAATTTTTCGCGAGGTTTAATTTGCTCGGATAATTGTGACAAATTGCTTTTGGAATATAAACGGGCTTCGCGTTTGTTCAGCGTATATTTGTCGGTGTATGCGCAGCAGGCGGGACAAGTATGCGAAATGGCTCGCGAAATCGGTCGATTCTCGAGGGCCGACGCACGGTATCAATTTAGCAACGATACAGGGCCACATTTTGTACCCACCGAGCCTCCCAGGCTTGGCGATATCGCGACAGACTCATGCACACGCGAATGAGGTACGACGTTTGACGTGCCTCATTGAATTGTGGCTTTTTGGGGATTTTTTTTTTTTTCAGAAAAACTACAAAATAAATCGAGACTACAAAAAACGGTGTTTATTATACATATCAGTGACTGTATACAATTTTTTTTAAGCGATTAATTTGAAAATGGCGGCTGTGCAGCGTTTATCGCAAAACTGCATTTTTTAAGTTGGCCGGGAACATAACTCAAACAATTTTCAACCGATTCACTTGAAATGTTGAATATATCTTGAAAAATACATTGTCTATGGAAGTACGTACGATTTTTTTTATATTGCATAGTTCATTTGTTATTAACAATTATCTGACGAAATTTTTCACTTTCCAAAAATTTGCCTAAAAAATCGTCAGATAATTGTTAATAGCAAATGAACTATGCAACATAAAAAAAAATCCTATGTACTTCCATAGACAACGTATTTTTCAAGATATATTCCACATTTCAAGGGAATCGGTTGAAAATTGTCTGAGTTGTGTTTCCAGCTAACTTAAAAAATGCAGTTTTGAGATAAACGCTGCACAGCGGCCATTTTGAGAGTAATCGCTTCAAAAAAATTATTGTATACAGTCACTGATATGTATGATAAACACCCTTTTTGTAATCTCGATTTATTTTGTATTTTTCTGAAAAAAAAATCCCTCAAAAGCCTATTTTTTCGGCCTCTAGAGTGGCCTTCGGCCTTAAAAGTGAGTAACAATCCCTATCATTGGTGTGTTGTTCCTAAATGTAAGAATACTAGTGTAAAAACACCGAGAAAGTTGCGGATTAAAATGCCAATTGATGTAAATATGAGGAAGACTTGGTTAAGGGGTTACCCCCACTTGCGATTTTGAAAAAATCGATTTTTTTATTGCATTTTTATGAAGTATAAGTATCCGGGCCCATACTTCTGTATGGGCCCGGAATAGATGACTCTATGTAAGTTTACAAAAAAAAATATTTTCTTCGTGTAAACTGAAATTGAAACTTTAAACGCGTTTTTCTCAAAATGGCATTTTTGAAGTCGGTGGCCAAGATTACTCGAACACTAATGAACCGATCTTCTTGAAATTTTGCAGGCTTATTTAATACATAAAAATGTAGTCTTTAAACGTTCGATTTTTTTTCCAAAAAAATGGGCGTTTTATAGCAAAAAATGGCCGTTTTTTTTCGTTAAAATCGAACCATTAACTTTGACTGTCCGTCATTTTGTGAAAAATGAATATTTTTTAAAATCCTTCGATTAAAGACTAGTTTATACTTATATTTGACTAAATCCATCCGCATTTTTTTTTCAGATGATCCACTTCGCCGCAATGTTGGTCACCGCAAACCGTGTATATAAAAACATTATTTCATTGACGGCCATTTGCCACTAAACAATGTAATATTTTTCAATAAAAAAATTACTGAAAGTTCTTCAAGATGTGTTCTTTAAGATGGTATATTGATCGATTAAAAAAGTTTTGTAGTTTTCTTTTAAAAAAATCATGAAAAAGGCCTTTTTTGCGCTACAAGTGGGGGTAACGCCTTAAAACTTGCGTAAAGAGATCCAAAGTCATAGTCCGAAAATAAACTCATTTGTTCTTTTTTGAAGTACAGATAACTATTTGAAAATTTGCAATTAACTATGACTAACGAGAATATATAGTTGTTGACGCTTTCTTTCACAGGTTAGAGAGTAATACGTCTACGGCTTTCTTTGTTCACTATGTCAATGACGTCACGTCGGAATCCATTATGGCGGCTATCGTTTCACATGTTCGTTGAACAGATAGAAAAAGTTTTTTTTTTAATGAATTGTAAAATTTATTTTGTGTTTTTATAAATTAAACCCAACATTATTCGATTGCTTATTGCGAAAACTACCTTTTTTATACATTCTTAGTATTTTTCTTACATAGAGTAAAATACCCTATCCAGCCACGACCCGTGCAGACACCTTTTAGGAAGTCCACAGATCCTACCACTGCCGGCAACAAATAGAAAAAATTTCAACTTACCAATACGAAAACAAAGATCAGAAACCACAGAGACTTAGAAAAATTACCACGACCTTTAAAAGTTATTTTCCAAATACAAAGGGCAACGAACAAATTTATGGAAAGATCCAACTCGGAATGACCGAGATGAAAATCGGATGAGAGATCAACAAGGTAAAAAATTATAAAATATATAGAGGAAGTGTTTCACCGGAAAAATCGCGTCCCTCTTTCCACTATATTCCCCCACAAAAACATCTAGCACCTACATAACTGTATCGAAATAAATCGCACAGGGAACAGAGTAGAAAGGTCCATCGCCCTATGAAGATTTGATAGGGAGTCCACATTGGAATCAACGTGGATTTCGCGCTATTTCCCGATTGACGTGGTTTAAGAATTTTTATATGAAATTCCCAAACGGAATTTGTTGGATGTCCTAAAAAAATATCCCTTCGTGATCCCGTGCACAAATTTGTTTGGAAGTCCCAATATGCACCCACATCTCATTGGGGTCCAATTGCATTCTGCGCTGTTCCACGATAACGCTGCTTGGGAATTCTTACCACGCTCGAATCGAAAATATGTAAAAAGTCACGGGCAAAAACTCGGTGTGTTGAAACGTAACCTGCACGCTTCGCGAGCAGTGGTGATATTATGTGAAAGTGCGATAAAATAAATGACGAATGAAAATCACAGCAGATTTTTCGTGATGTGATTCAAATCAATTTTTAAGATATACTTCTTTAACGGGAGATATACCTTTAGGTGAGGAAAAAAACGCTGATTTTCATGATTATTAAAAGGAGAAGATTTCTTCACGATTTTTAAGACTAAGGGTACGTTTTATGACTACTTTTGGCTGTTACATGGTATTTTTTTAGATACCTTTCGGCGAGGAAAAGAATTGGCTGATTTTCATGATTCTTTAAAAGGAAATATTTCTTCACTATTTTTGAGACTTAGGGTATGTTTTATTGCTGTTTTGGTTATTGTGTCGTATTTTTTCGTATTAATATAAAAATGGCTGATGTATGGCACGGTCTTCTAAACTGCATTTTCAGAACTCGCGTGACGGATAGCTAAAAAACTAATCGACGATTTTTTTATATAATTTGGTATAAATCTTTCCAACCTTATTGTCTAAAACATAGCTCTAAATATTTTTTTAACGTTTAAAAAAAGTATTTTTATTGCAAAATGTAGCCTTTTCAAAAAATGCAATCTCTGTTTCAAAGCGTACCGGTTCATCGATTTTTAACATTTCTCACTTTTTCTTGGTTCATATTCTGCGTATGAGTGTTAATGAGAGAAAAATCTTCGTTGGTTTTTTTTTCAGATTAATCCCTACCATGCCATGCCATACCTTCGCAATTTTTAATGATTAATAAAACAAAAAACATGTTACAGACAAAAGTAGTAATAAAACGTACCCTAAGTCTAAAAAATGGTGAAATCTTTCCTTTAAAAAAATCATGAAAATCAGCAATTTTTTCCTCGCCTTGTACCTCCTCCCTTAAACGATTCATGCTTCTCCAAGATAAGATATATAAATTTTAAAGATCCACTCATTCTGTATATCTATATATTTTGTTTAGAGTATTCATCGTACAAAATCCGATGGGATCCATCGAGAATAGTATCGGATTCTGTTCGGTAATGTGAGAATCTTTCCGGATTCAAATCCGATTCGTATATTGGATTCCCATGAGGAATGCCAATGAGAATCCAACGTACGAGCGTGACGTTTCAGTGTAGGGATCCACTGCGATAACCAATTGGATCCTCATCAGGAAGTAGGGACAAGTATGTGAGTCCAATTGGATCCCGACGACAGTTTCTGCACGGGGAAGGATTTATAGTTTCCCAACACTCGAGTCACGATAATATTTTCCTTGATTCGATCACGATATAATCGGCTCATCGAGCATCTGCCATCTGAATACCGATCTCCCTACCATTGGCCGCCGATCCTACACTCAGAAAAAAGATTTATTATGTTCTAATAAATTAGCACATTAGAACATAATTTATTAGAAATTAATAAATGTTTACTCGGATGGAGAAAGTTTTTATGTGATTGTTACTACAGTATTTATTCGGCGTCACTAAATATGTTTTTTTACGTGCCGATTTTTCACATCAATTAAAAGCCATATTTAAAATAGAAAATTTGAATAAATATTTCCTCAAATCAAATAAATACTACTTTCCAATCACGAAAACCTCTTATTTCGCGACTATGATACTAATGCGCGCATGCGCACTTTTCCTTTCAACGCGACGTACCCGACAGCAGGCCGCTCGTCAGATGTAGCTCACGCATACGCTTACCATGTAGCTTCTTCCTATGCCAATGCTTTTGGCACAAGTGTCAGTGTTGCGTTTCGGAAGTGAGAAACTCGAAAGTGAGGAATGATTTAAGTGTAAGTAAGAGTATGAAGTGAGAAAAAAACGTTCAACTCAGAAAATAATGACGGACGAAATTACACAATTCCTTAAAAAAAACCAGCTAGGGGATTATGAAGAATCCTATTAGATGTTAAGAAAAATTCTTAGTAGATCTTAAACATAAACTTAAATAAAAACCCCGGGAAAAAAGTTCATATCTTAATATATCTGAATGTATCTGAATCATATATGTAGAATCAGATATGATCAGACGAGAAAAATGGCCAGGTCTGATCATGTAGTGTCATGACAGATCATGTATGCTTATATCTGAGCATGTATGATCATGCCAGAGCCATTTTGATAATTTTGAGAGCAGACCCGTCCACATTGCAGCAGCTCTGACCAGATCCACTCCCCAGGCAAGATCTGATCTTGTTGGACCAGATTTGATTTTATTGGGCCAGATCTGATCATGTCAGAGAGATCTGATTTTATTGGGCCAGATCTGATCATGTCAAAGAGATCTGATTTTATTGGGCCAGATCTGATCATGTCAGGCAAATCTGATTTTATTGGGCCAGATCTGATCATGTCAGACAGATCTAATCCTATTAGACCAAATCTGATCATGACAGACAGATCTGATCCTAGCGGACCAGATCTGAATGTATAAGAATAACATATCGTGGATCCCAGTACACCTGGACATCTATGAACAATAGACCTGCCCATATGATAGACTCATAGTTAATCTGAACTATCAGACCAGGTATGTCTCCGACTATATCAGAGCAAATCTCACCCTGTTGAAACAGAGCAAACCTTATTCCCGAGCAGAAATTTGTTCAGGGTGAAATCCGGACCGGATCAGGCTGCCACAATAGCAAATCCGGGCCGGGTCAGGCAAATTTAGTCCGGCCCTGATCAGGGATGTAACGCTTTTGCAAATTCAGGTCCGGCTCAGGCACCTTATCAGGCTCTGATCAGGCGCTTCATCAGGCCCGGATCAAGCAACTTATCTTGTTGCGGATTACGAAATCTATGTATACTTATCCATGCGAGTCGGCAACGTTCAACATGTGGCAAGTAAAAAAAACGGAAACAATTAAAACATGCTTATTGGTATCTGTCGATCGGAAAATGGTGTGTTTGGATACGAGCAACAACGACACGGAAGAAAAGATCTGGGTGATGTCTCTTCTCCACTGATAACAGAAAAAAATACGAGCTTCGTTTCGCATTAAATATATTACAAAATATAAAATTTAAGAGAATACAAATACGTATATATTTAAAAAATGCATTTCTAGACTGACTGTATGGTTGTGCTTTACAATCAATCGTCAAAAATTGATTAAATTGTTCTTCAAACTAATAGTAATCTCTATTTTATCATTTTATTGCTAATATTTTAGCTTGTCCGGCGCAAATCAGGGTTGCCTGATCAGGGCGCCTTATTAATGCCTGATAAGGCTCCTATCCGGCGCAAATTAGGTGTGCTTGATCAGGGCGCCTTATTAATGGCTGATAAGGCTCCTATCCGGCGCAAATCAGGCGTGCCTGATCAGGGCGTTTTATTGATCCCTGCTCAGGCCCCTATCTGGCTCAAAGAAGGCGTGCCTGATCAGGGCGCCTTATTGATCCCTGATCCGGCCCTGATGGATCCTCAGGCAGCCTGATTAGATTTCTGCTCGGGTTAGAGCAGTCATGAAGATATTAAAATGTTTACATATATAGAGCGGGGTTATTAACACGTCATCACTTGACGCGTTAATAATTAACAATATTATAGTAACTCACATGATCACATATAATACAGTCAGCTGAGGTGAGGTATCTGATCGGATATCGTCTCATATCCTCACATATCGTTTCATATATTTAGACGTTTTCATGTGTGAAGAACTGAACTGCATGTACGATAAGGTGTATAAGACTTCGTATATTTTCGAGGTTTGGTATCGTATCTGATGGGATAAAATTTTATATGAACGTACCTGCTCATATATCACATCATATATGTTCAGATATGGTTTCACGCAGCCAACTCGCCTTGGTACCTGACCAGATAAAAACATATATGAGATCTATATAGCAGAGTCTGGTACCGTATTTAATCGGATATGATCTTATACGAACAGATACCTTCACATATCACATCATGTATGTTCAGATACGAATTTACGGTACCAACTCGCCTTGCTACTTAGCCAGATATTAACAGATATGAGTTCATATATGGTCAGACCTAATCATATATGATACTTTAAAACGTCAGATATGAATATATCTGATACATATATGACAATATCTGAAACATATATGAACATATCCACTCAGACATGAATGTTTTTTTCCCGGGACATTTCTCAGCTGTTAATATAATCGTAGTAGGCCGACATACGAATAAGTAAACTTATTCGCCGGGAGACAAACTTCTTTGTCTTTAATAAATCTTTTTTCTGAGCGTAAGCATCTGCAAACCGGAAAAAAGCTCAACCCGAATTCCGCGCGAAACCACCCCCAATTTTTCTGTTTCTCGCAAATAATTGGATAGCGCATCGCTGCATGAAATGTACAGTAACAAAAGTATATAAATGTGAAAACGTATTAAAAAATAAAAGAATACCCGTCTATTATCAATTTAAAACGATTGCATCGTTCCCCCTGCCGCCCCTCGACACCAAGAGTTTATAGTTACCTCGCAATAACGTCTGCCCAATCGAGGCAGGAAAAGAGAGCAATAACGAGAGAGAGAGAGAGAGAGAGAGAGAGAGAGAGAGAGAGAGAGAGAGAGAGAGAGAGAGAAAGAGATCAAGCAATAGAGTTCGTTCTATATCTGATTTCATGAACGCTCCTTTATTACTCCTCAGCATATCAGCGTCTCATCCTCCATTATATACAGCGTATATCCCCCGGTGTAGATCGCTATCGGATTTACATTATCTTGCCAGCAATTGGACGATGGAATCACTCGCGTTAAACGGATAACGTTCACCGCGAAACAAAAAAAAACACAATTTAAAAAGAAACCTGCAAAAGTTATTACAAATGTACGTAACGATCCTGCCGGCTATATGGGAATAAATGACCACTTCCGGTATGCACTATCGACGGCAGCGCGGAAGAAACACTGGTGCGGGGAAAAACGCAGGATGATACTTTATATTGGCGCATACATTATGTGGATTATTGTTATTATTATTATTGCATTACGAACGTACGCTTATGTATGTATTATTCAAGAGCATCATGCCACATAGCGATTTGTACGAGGATTCTCGAGGCAGGATAAATTGAAAGTTCGATTGGATTTGTCCGGGTGCGCGAGGGCACCCCGAAGCCGTCGGGGAAGAGCCGACGGAGCAGTGGATACTCATTTAGTATGGAAATCCGGTGTATCATTGGAGAAATAGGCGATAGTGGAGACGCTGGCGGTAGGCGGTTATGCTGATTCGTGACGAGAGACGTTGGCCTGGGCCAATAGGCGGATGGGTGACCGCTTGGCAGCGCACTGGCTGAAGCGCCAACTACCGAGTAGCCGACGGTTATTGCCGATGGTGAAGGCAACTTGAACACAGCTAAAATACAGCTGTTGCAACGATTTTCCAGTTTTCCTGTGCCCCATGGGCGAATAGGATACGGCGGGGGATTGGACAACGAGGGGCTGAAGGCAACACTTCCGGGGAGCTGCGGACTGAAGCATTGCTCATAACTTTGCTTTCTATTCGAGAAACATCAAACCCTTTGAAACATAGTAACATACTGGTATGTCACCTACTTAGACTCGGTTTTTCTCGAATAAAATTTTTTTTAGCGCATAACGACGAATGTAAATGTATATTTAGGATTTTAGGAGATCAGTTGTTACTACAATATCACTGTTAAGGGCTTATGTTGCACTTGGTGCATGTTGATCATCACTACAGTACAGAAAAACACGTTTTTTAGACAATAAATGTAATTGTGCCTAATCTAGCAGGTAAACCATACGGAAAAAATGAATTCGGAGACGTTTTTTGGGTCGCTGATTACGAATTCGAGCTCAAAATCCAGAAATTAAAAATGGCGAATCCAATATGGCGGACGAAAACCGGAGATTTTACTGGAATTACTAAAACATCGGAGCTGCTCAATATGTTGATTCTGTTACACTGAATTTATAATAGAATTACGCTTTTAGCATTACCCGGAGCTAACGGCGAGGACTGGCGAGTTTCTAGCTCCATATTTTTTTATTTTTTTATTTTTGATATTATATATTATTATAATATATTATAAAAGTATATTTATATATTAATTATAATGTATAAATAATTTTATATATTATTATAACCCAAACAAACAATTTTTGCATTTGTGGTCCGCCATATTGGATCCGTCATCTTGAATTTTTAAATTTCGAGTGCAGATTTATAATCAGCGATCCCGAAAACCCCCGAGTACCAGTTTTCGCTTTCATCAAACGATTTTTGCATTTATGGTCCGCCATTTTGGATCCGCCATCTTGAATTTCCAAATTTTGAGTGCCGATTTGTAGTCAGCGACCCCGAAAACCCCCGAGTACAAAGTTTTGAGTTGATTGCACGTAAGGAAAAATGTATGCTTCAAAGGGTTAATTGGAGACAAAAAGGCATGTTGTGTTTGCATTTTTTTCAATATTGGGAAATTTACATTTTTCTCAAATATTTTGGAATATTTGAAGTTACGGTTTGAGAATATTGTTTCTCAATCGTACCAGACTTATACTTGATCGTAGTGATGACGGAATGTCATTCATGGCCTGCACGTTGGCTCCAGCGCAAAGATCGCGAACCCGAAATCAAATTGAGAAGTTTCGGGACAATTGACGATGCGTTACTATTTGATTCAAATGCATACAGTAAATTCTTTGTCGTGTACTGAATGCACCCTTCAAATTTCAAATCGATCGTTTACACCGTTTGTATAAAATTTAAGATTGAAGAGACATTTTTAGGATAGGGAGGTGCCTACAATCATCGCCGAATGGCAGTTTTATGCTCGAAATAGTGTGAAAAAATGTTTAAAATGTTATGGAAAAATGTCAAGTCACTCAGTACATGATGACAATGCTGACGAAATTGTCATAATGCACTGACAAGGAACATCACTTTGATTTCCTTCCCCGATTTTGTTGAAACTTGTTTATGTAGAAGAGCATCAAAAACTAAAAGACACGTATTTTTTTACCGGCGGAAAAACGGTTTTAAGGGGTGAAACGCACCCTTCAAAATGGGGATGTTTTTCCCTTTTCGTCGATAACGTTTTAACGGTACGAGATATACAAAAAAAAACAAATTGCAACAATGTATATTGTTTTGTGTACTATACATTGGAGATGAGAACGATAACGTTGTCGACGAAAAACTCCCCTATTTTCGAGGGTGCGTTTCACGCCTGAAAAACGGTTTTTCCGCCGATAAAAAAACGTGTCTCTTAGTTTTTGATACTCTTTCACGTAAAAAAGTTTCAACAAAATCGGAGGAGGACACCAAAGTGATGTTCCCTGTGAGGGAAAAACTTTCAAATCGCTCAGGACATTGTGACAATTTCGTCTCCCTTTACATTATGACAATTAGGCAACTCCCTATATTAAAAAGCGTTTCTCCAATTAAAATTTGTATAGAAACGCTGTAGACGATCGATTTAAAATGTAGAGGGTGCATGCAGTATATGACGAAGAATTTACTGTATAAATTTGAGTCAAATGGTAACATATTGTCAATTGTTCGGAAACTCTTTGAGTCTACTTAAGGGGTTACCAAACAAACAAACCCAACTTGCGATTTTGAAAAAATCGATTTTTTTTTTATTGCATTTTTTTGAAGTATAAGTATCCGGGCCCATACTTCTGTATGGGCCCGGAATCGATGACTCTATGTAAGTTTACAAAAAAAAATATTTTCTTTGTGTAAACTGAAATTGAAACTTTAAACGCGTTTTTCTCAAAATGGCATTTCTGAAGTCGGTGACCAAAATTACTCGAACACTAATGAACCGATCTTCTTGAAATTTTGCAGGCTTATTTAATACATAAAAATGTAGTCTTTAATCGTTCGATTTTTTTTTCGAAAAAAAATGGCCGTTTTATAGCCAAAAAACGGCCGTTTTTTTTCGTTAAAATGGAACCATTAACTTTGACTGTCCGCCATTTTGTGAAAAATGAATATTTTTTAAAATCCTTCGATTAAAGACTAGTTTATACTTATATTTGACTAAATCCATCCGCATTTTTTTTTTCAGATGATCCACTTCGCCGCAATGTTGGTCACCGCAAACCGTGTATATAAAAACATTATTTCATTGACGGCCATTTGCCACTAAACAATGTAATATTTTTCAATAAAAAAATTACTGAAAGTTTTTCAAGATGTGTTCTTTAAGATGGTATATTGATCGATTAAAAAAGTTTTGTAGTTTTCTTTAAAAAAATTCATGAAAAAGGCCTTTTTTGCGCCACAAGTGAGGGTAACGACTTAAAATAGGTATACAATTATTCTTGAATCGTACCGGTATGGTTACGCATCAATTCTACCCCCATGTGTAGTTTACGAAGCATTCCTCCTTCTAGAGGTGTGCGAAACCTTGACATTTCAAGAACACGAATTTTGTATAGTACAGTTTCATAGCCTTGGGTCCTATCTCCAATTTGCAACAAAGATTTTGTAAAAATTCCAAAAATTGACCAAGCTATGACGTTTTTTCCGAAGTTCGCCCACCGGGCGAAGCCGAACTTTTTTCATTTTTTCATTTTCCGTAACGGTGTAAGTGGCATCTCGAAATCTATGCATCCGATTCACTTCACATTCGGACAAAGCATACTTTATAACATTTTTTGTCGTATGACTGAATTATTTTTTCATATGGTCATCCAATTGTTAATAACAAATGATTAAATTTGTTTTTCAGTCAAAAACTGAACTTTTTTTCTACAAGTTGCCATTGTCGTCATTGTCGAGATTACAAAAAAGTATCAGTCCATGCGGAAGTTCTATTACCATACCAAAAGAAACATTCTTCGTTCCAAGTCATCCTATTCGCCAGAATCACCCACACCGGCCATGGAGCATCAGCGGCACCTCAACCAATCACAACCTCATTGTTTATCAATATTTTCCAATGAAAAAATAAATAAATCAAGCCAAAACGATGTATCAATTATGCGTAAAATCCGGACTTCGTCATCCCAAAACTTTCACCAGAAAAAAAAAACACTAAAAATCAACCTACTCCTGGGCCTCATAAGCAGACCCCTTGGGCCCCTAATCTCCGCTCCCTCTCTCTCGCTCCGCAATCGGTCCCACTTTCCCCGTCTCCCTCAACCCCCATTTCTTTCGGAAGATCGGACACTCGTCGACGGTATCCGCTCCGAGAATCCAAAATTTCCCTATAAACTTCCTCGCAACCGCTCATGACGTTTACAACTCGTAGACGAAAGATTAATCCCTCATGCCAGAAGTGACAGTCCCCAGCACAACCTCGAAATGTGCCTTTCCAAAACTTTCCAGCTATCGATATCCCTCCAACTCACAAATCCCGCACAACATCTTGTGCAGCATCATCACGCGGCCGAGCATCCCGCATATCCAAATGTGTCTTTGAGGTTGGCTATCAGCACATCTGGATGTCTTGAAGACGACCCTAGAAATGGTCTTCATGTGAATGTCCTTAGGTTTAGGAAAAGGCGATTTTTAAGTTATTAGGGCTTGCTGAAGGTTGAGTATGAGGAGAAGGAAATACTGTGAGGACGATCCTCGAAGTCGAAAGTCCTCAAAGCCAGCTTTGTCAATATATGTATATGTATATATTATATATGTCACAAGACGGCCGAGCACCCCACATATCCAAATGTGTCTTTGAGGTTGGCCATCACCACATCTGGCTGGCTTGAAGACGATATCCCTCCAACTCACAAATCCCGCACAACATCTTGCGCAGCATCATCACGGTTGGCTCCGTGCCTTTCCACATTGAGTAACGAGCCGCGTGTAAACACAAATTTTCGCATGTACGGCATCCAACTACATGAGCTCATATCCCATATCGCTCATCACGGCCCGCGCGCGCATGATTCCCATAGGTATATACGTAGCTGGGGCGAGGGAGAGGGGGGAGGGCCTTGTGTAACCCTGTGGCCCTGCGTGTATAGTTTGGCGAAGCGATGTTTTGCCAGCTCGTGTCGAATTTGTCGTCACGGCTGTCAGGGCACGGTGGCATGAGAGAGAGCTTCGTAAATCGCCGAGTATACTCTCCCGTAGGATCTCCCGCCTCTCTCTTTCTCTCGCTCTCTCATTGCCTCGTTCCATAGGGTCTTCATAGTGTCACGTACAAAATGACACACGCACCCTTACGCGATTCGGGGTTAAAGCTCACCCTCTCTCTCTCTCTCTCGCATTTCCAATCGAAGTATAATATGGACTATACCAAGGGGGGTGCACTCTATTATACACGAATTACAAGCGCCTTTCGGGATTACATTGTATGCTGTGAATATGCTCCCGCCAACAACCGGGACCAAAAGCCTCCCAGCTCCGTGTAATCCAACATGCGTGTACATATATTGGGAGACCATACTTTGAAGCCGTTGGATCTCGGTAATGTTTACCAACAGCACATCTGGCTGTTTTGAGGACGGTCTGTGAAATGGCCTTTATGTCAATCGGCTTACATTTGGCTAAAGGCGATAATGAAGCCATTTCAACTTACTTAAGGTCGAGTATGAGGAGAAGGAAATACTGTGAAGACGATCCTCGAAATCGAAAGTCCTCAAAGCCAGCTTTGTCAATATATATATCACAACGCGGCCAAGCATCCCGCATATCCAAATGTATCTTTGAGGTTGGCTATCAGCACATCTGGATGTCTTGAAGACGACCCTAGAAATGGTCTTCATGTGAACGTCCTTAGGTTTTGGGAAAAGGCGATTTTTAAGTTATTAGGGCTTGCTGAAGGTTGAGTGTGAGGAGAAGGAAATACTATGAGGAGGATCCTCGAAGTGAAAGTCCTCAAAGCCAGCTTTGTCAATATAAATATATATATGTCACAACGCGGCGAAGCACCCCACATATCCAAATGTATCTTTGTGGTTGTCTATAAATTATAAATTCGATTATAAAGCTAGTGGAACCTACGTGAGGTTGAGTATGAGGACAAGAAAACACTATGAGGACGGTCCTCGAAGTCGAAAGTCCTCAAAGCCACGTTTATTCGTATATACATATGTCACGATGCACCCAAACGCCCCATACATCCAAGTGTATCCTTGAAGTTGGTCATCAGCACATCTGGCTGTCTTAAGGGGTTACCCCCACTTGCGATTTTGAAAAAATCGATTTTTTTTATTGCGTTTTTTTGAAGTGCAATTTGAAGTGCAGTTTTTTTTTAATGCCCGGAATAGATGACTCTATGTAAGTTTACAAAAAAAAATGTTTTCTTCGTGTAAACTGAAATTGAAACTTTAAACGCGTTTTTCTCAAAATGACATTTGTGAAGTCGGTGACCAAGATTACTCGAACACTAATGAACCGATCTTCTTGAAATTTTGCAGGCTTATTTAATACATAAAAATGTAGTCTTTAATCGTTCGATTTTTTTCGAAAAAAATGGCCGTTTTCGAGCCAAAAAACGGCCGTTTTTTTTTTCGTTAAAATCGAACCATTAACTTTGACTGTCCGCCATTTTGTGAAAAATGAATATTTTTTAAAATCCTTCGATTAAAGACTAGTTTATACTTATATTTGACTAAATCCATCCGCATTTTTTTTTCAGATGATCCACTTCGCCGCAATGTTGGTCACCGCAAACCGTGTATATAAAAACATTATTTCATTGACGGCCATTTGCCACTAAACAATGTAATATTTTTCAATAAAAAAATTACTGAAAGTTCTTCAAGATGTGTTCTTTAAGATGGTATATTGATCGGTTAAAAAAGTTTTGTAGTTTTCTTTAAAAAAATGCATGAAAAAGGCCTTTTTTGCGCTACAAGTGGTGGTAACGCCTTAAGGACGACCCTAGATGTAACCTTTATGCAAAGATGCTTACATTTAGATAGAGACGATCATGAAGCCACTGGAGCTTACTTATTGTTGTGTATAAGGACAAGAAAATACTGTGAGGACGGTCCCCAACGTCACCTTTGTCACGATGCGTCCAAACACCCCACGTATCCAAATTTATATTTGAGGTTACACATGCGACAACCGAGACCCCCTTGTCGCCCTTGCCATGCCCCCTCTCTTTCCGAGCTGAGCCCCTCTCTGGATTGCGGATGACCGCGACGGATCGCCAGTGAATCGGTTGGTTACATATTTAAAATAAATTGTTCCTGCAGTCCGTGTGTTGCCTTGGAGAAAGGAAATCTATATGTATGTGGGGACATTATCATTGACAAAACTAAAAGTCGTATACACAATGGGTTGATCCATTGTACATTGGCTGAGCGTCGCTTCTCGTGGCCCAAGTTTGTGATCCATATAATTGTGAAATTCGTTCATTGTACTGCCACATAGGGGGCTGGAGACTGTGAGCTCGCTCAATTTTACAGACGTGCTTTCGACTGGGAAGTTGGAGCCACGAAAGACCAGCGACATCCATTTACAATTCGTCTTGTAGCAATATACGTGACACGTTTGTTCTTTGATTAATGGATATATAACGAACGTATCAAGTCCGGGTGGAGAATAAGAAGGCTCGCGTGCATCGTCTTGCGCGCACGCGTACGTGTAACCGCAAACGCATTGCCTTGTATTTACCCTTAATGTAGTCAAAATGTGGTATCTGTATACACCGGTTTTTTTGGCTGCGAATTGAGCTTTAGGGTGAGTATAGGATGCTGAGAGGATATTTACTGTTTTTGGAAATGTTGTGTATCTGTCTGTCCGTTGACGTGAAGTTGGCATGAAAACGGTCGCCGTTTAAGGAGCCAGTCCACTTGGAAGATTTCAAAACATCGAAAGCAAGCAAGACGAAGAAATCGACGATGATGAACAATCAGAAGGGATTTTGTACGGTGCAGGAATTGCCGATTGAGTTTAGGTAAGAGTTTTTCATAGTATAAACTTCAAACGCGTTTTTCTCGAAACAACGTTTTCAAAATCTAGCTCCATTGTATCTCTAAAACTAATAAACCGATTCTCTTGAAATTTGAACCACATATTGTAAACATGATTCGCAACAAGATGACCCTCGATGGTTTTAGAATTTTGATTTTTACTCTTTTTTTGCGAAAAACTGCAAAAAAACGCGTTTTTTTTTAACTTTTTTTTCGTTTTTCATCTGCCATTTTTTTATTTTTTGATAAAATTTTATATCCGAGGGTCATTTTGTAGCTGGTGTCATACTGAATCTAATGGACTTTGATTTTTTTTCTTTCAAACAAGCCGTTGCCGAGTTGTGATGGAGCTACCTAGCCCACCAGTTTTTGAGGCGTTACGTTAAACTATAGTTTTTTTACTTAAAAATCAATAAAAATTAATGGAAATATTGTTTTGATGTATTTCAAGACTTTATTTATCAAACCCAACAACTTTTATATTTATGTCTTTTATAAAATCCTCAAAAAAAAAATCGCGAAAATCGTCTTTTTTCGTGGCTGCAAAGTGGACTGACCCATTAACTCGCCGATCAGATCTCGCCGACCATTACAATCGCCGACCCGCAAAGAGAGAGGACAAACCTAAACAAATCCAAACCCAAACAAACTCAAAATTTTGCGAAAATTGCACAATTTCAGTTTTACAAAAAAATAGTCGGTGAGATCTTTGGTCGGCCAGTGTATTAGTTGGCCAGATCCGGTCGGCCAGATCCTGGTCGGCGAGTTAAATCATTGCGCATGAAAACGGCTGACATGTTTTCTTGTGAACATTTGGGTACGTGAAAATAAACGCACTTGGAATTTCGCCGCGCTTCGTTTCATCTGGATCCGTCGAGTAGAAGCCGCGCGCCAAAGTTGGGTCCCCCATATATTTGCGGGAGCGATGCTCCTCGCACGCGAGACACTCGTAGGTGGCTCGCCACCTAGCGGCGGTCGCGCGAACCCGTCTATGAGGCGCTGCTTGATCCTCCGCGAATGCCATTTCAAAAATTCGATTTGTCGTGATGCATAGTTTTATAACCAAGTGTCTCAACTTCAATTTGCAATGAAAATTTTGTAAAATTTCAAAACATCGATCGAGCTATAACGATTTTTGTAGGGTTTGCCCACCGCGCTACGCCGAACTTTCAACTAAAAATTATTCAAGTTGTTTTCGTTGATCGAAGATCGACCTTTCTTTTCTACAGCTCGCCATTTTTGCAATTTCAAAAATGTCAAAAAAGCATCCGCTCGTACGAAAGTTCCATTATCATGCTGAAACTACATTTTTCAATTTTCCATTCCATACGACCCCCCTAGGTGCCAGAACCATCCGCACCGATTGGCCATTCAGCCACGGAGACTTTAAATTATAACTCCATTGTTTATCAACCTTTTTTCGACAAAAAAATTCTCAAACTTGGCAAGTCTACACACCAATTGCGTGTAAAATCCCGACTTCGTCATCCCAATATTCTCATCAGAAAAAAATACTGAAACCGGCCTGTTTTTTGGACCTAAAGCAGCCCCTCTAAGCACGTTAGAGACGCGCGCTGTGACACATCGCAAATCCGAAATACGTATCCACCTTTCAGCGCCAAAGGAATGCCGAACGACCGAAAAATGCTAAACGTTGGTCGATGTATTCAACGATAGTACACCACGCGACGATTCATTGATGCATTAAAACGAGGAATTCCAAGGCGACGTTGCGGAAGAGCTCAAAGTACAATACACGTGTGATCACGTCTCATCCACTATCGCGGGATACTTATGTTCCTCCGAGTCACTTACGCGATTCGCGTATGCCTGTTAAAGCCACTGCGCGCGGCTACTTTTTTAACGGCTCGAGAGGAAAGCGCGAACGCTGATTGAATATACCGAATGGCCCTCTCCCGGCTCGCGGTACTAGCGAGCGATCACTACAGCGCTGGGCTTCCAAACGGTCGTCTCATCGGGTTGAAACGCTTGGATCCTCGCAGCTCTCATCGTCTACAGCCCTTATGTATCGCCCGTATATGTGTGTAGATACACACACACACACACACACACACAAAACACACACACACACACACACACAACACACACACACACACACATACACACACACACACATATATATATACATGCATAGACGTATACTGTATAGGAGCTTGCAAACCGCGACGGAAAGCAAGCGTACACCGCGTACACAAAGGGCACATTAGCCGAGGCCATAAAAGTAAAATAGCTATTGGCTCCCCTCCTCCTCCTTTCGCTCGTCCTATTCTTCTTCTTTTTCCTCTTCTGCGCGTCGCCGTCGTCCTCCTCCACGGCGTCGTCTCCTCTCCTCTCACGAGACTATAACGAATCCCTCGTGCGAGAATTTCTGCCCGAGCGAACGCTCTTTACTTCCCTCCCCATTTACTGTACATAGAATTTTATATATATATATACATATATACACATACATATCCATATATATATATATATATATATATATATATATATATATATATATATATATATATATATATATATATATATATATATATATATATATATATATATATATATATTAGGGTGGCCCAAATTTGGCTCTATTTTTCTCCTTTTTCTCACCATCCAATTATCTTCTTAAAGGCGGGATATACATTTACAGCGATCAAAAAATCGATTTCTTTTTTTTTCTTCTTTAAACAATGGAACTATATATGTAGAATATTTTCCCAAAGTTGCAAAGCGAAATTCGAAAAACTTCAAACGTTACAGCCGGTCAACGCTGTGCCTCATTGCCCGGATTCGGAGCGGGCGTGAACTTCAAACGCGTTTTTCTCAAAAGTGTATTATCGAAATTAGCGTGCAGAATAACTCAAAAACTATTAAGCCGATTGAGTTGAAACTTGGTAGAAATATTGATAATATTGGTACCTTCTACTTGACGAAAATTGTTTTTGAAAAATAGAAAAAAAAACGACTTTTTTAATCCACATTTCACAGAAATGTTGCGTGAAATGTTGATTTTTTTTGTAAATGCGTGCCATCTTCTCAAATTTGCATTTTTTTTTCATTTTAATTACCGTCACATAGAAACTATACATGTTCCAACTGAAAAAATGTTTGAACTTTTTTGCAAACCAAAGTCTACGGGAAGCTAGACAGCACGCCGATTCGCAACTCCCGCGGCGACCTTGCTGTAACACTCTGCCACAGCTCCGCCATTTTGATGAGGAATTAATTTTGAAAAATTGTTTCGTATACTTAAATATGCTATTGAAGTATACCCAAAGTTTGATAATTGTAGAATAATGATTTCTTAATTTTAAAAATCCCTGAATTTTGCTTATTTTCTTACTGTCTAAATGTATATCACGCCTTAAAGAAAAAAAGTGGTCGCGAAATCTGCGAGTGGCCACAAAATATTTAGAGGTCGCTCAAGCCTTTAGAGGTTCCCACAGCATCTTTTGCAAGGATTAAAAAGTTTTTGACGTTTTCGCACCTCTTGCAACTTTCGAACCCAAAAAAAAAAACGAAAAGCGTCTGCGTTCGAGAGCGCACGATGACCCAACATTTTTCGTCCCACTCGAGGGAGGCACGCGACATGTTTCATTGTTTTACGGGCGGGCGCGGGCGCTCACGCCAGCGAGTCAAAAGGACGCGAGGGGGATGACGAGGGCTGATGGTAAAATAATTCGGTGCGGGGCGCGCATTGCCGCACTTTTAAGAGGATAAGCGTGTCTCGGTCCACGCGCCCGTGGACCCGTGACCCAACCCCCGACACAATTCCACACACACCCACACACACACACCCACACCTACACACACACACACACACACACACACACACACACACACACACACACACACACACACCTACACACACACACCTACACACACACACACACACACACACACACACACACACACACACACACACACACACACACCTACACACACACACCCACACACACACACACACACACACACACACACACACACACACACACACACACACACACACACACACACACACACACACACACACACACACACACACACACACACACACACATGCACGTTAGTCGTTCCACCGGTGGATTTTCTCTCGCAGCATCAGCCAAGCTGGACCGCACTCCCGCGCGCGCTCGGGAGCTCGTTCGCCATCGAGAAAGTGCGGTGTTTGCAGAATTCATTGAATCATTGCCATTCCCGGTGGCACGCGCGAGCTCGCAATCCTGACTCCCCCGTTGGCTCCAACCCCCCTGACCCACCGCTCCCACCAACACTCTCGTTCCTCCGACACCCCCTCAATCTCCATCACCACGGCGGCAATTTTTCAATTGTTATTCGTCCCCCGCAAGAGGAACAAGTGAATAATACAGTATATAACCACGAGCTGTTTTTTTAAGGTTTGCCCCGAGGGGTGAAAATGCGGCGCGCGGGGGTGAATATACGTGTGTGCGTTATATATACATTTTAGAGGTTACTTATATAGCCGAGCTTTCGTATATTTAATATTATATTAAAGAATGTCCTGTGTAAAATGTATGCGTGGATATATATATATATATATATATATATATATATATATATATATATATAAAAGCTCTTCGTCCGATTCACTTTAAATTCGGACATTTTCTTTCGTATGACCCGATGATTTTTCGATATGTTTGATCATTTTTTAATAAAAAAAATGCTTAAAGTATGTTTTTTGTAAAAAATCGAACCTTTTTTTCTACAGCTTACCGTTTTCCGTATTTTTTAGAATTGCAAAAGCGTATCCGGTCATACAGAATTTTATTGTTATACTAAGCGTACATTTTCTTATTTTCCATTTCAGATCACCCTAGTTGCCAGAATCACCTACACCTACTGACCACGTAGCAAAGACGACACTTAGCTTAAATAATAATAACTTCATTGTTTATCAATATTTTCCATTAAAAAAAAACTCAAACTCAGCAAGACTATGTATCAATTGTGTGGAAAAGCCCGACCTCGTCACCCCAATGCTCTCGAGATGAAAAAATATTGAAAATCGTCCGGTCCTCTGGGCCTCAGCCCAGCATGCCACCGTTTCCATATGATGGAGCTTTTTATTATATTAAGGCCTGAATTAGAAGGTCCGAAAAATCCTTTTTTATTGCTTAAACCGATAAATAAACTATCCAAGAATATATTTGCAAAGTTACAGAGGCCAATTGTAAATATTTTTGAAGATACAAGACCAAATGCAAAGAAGCGATTGATATTTGATATTGATAATTCCTTCTATTGAAAACTTTGAAACGCGTTTTCTCCAGTTTTCATTTCCACGCTTTTTCCAAATTGGCGGGCGTGATAGCAAATAAACTAAACGACCTATTGAATCCAACCAAAGTTTATTTTCTTCAGTATGAAAATCTATTCAAAGGGACTGAAAAGAGTCGTTGAAAAAGTATTTTAAAATCATTTTTATAGCACGTTAAAGTGTTTTTTTTTAAACACATTTTTTTCAAACTTGAGAAAAGTTATAATTTCACGATTTTTCAGCTTTTTCTTAATTTACCCAGGATGAAAAAAGATGACAATTGAAAATTGTATTGGTTTATTTGGGTCAATCGAGAATTACGAGCTGCATCTTTCCTGCCGATTGGGGACTGCAGTGGCAAGGTCCACATGGAATAGGCTGATAAATCTGCAGTCATTTATTGTTTCATGTTGAACATTTTTTTTAATACATTTCAAATATGCATGAAAATATATCTCAATGTTTACCGGGCTCACTTGTTTTTTTCCCTCCTAAAAAAAATTCCGGAAAAACGGTTTTTTGGACCTTTATATTGAGGATTCCGCCTTAAGGATTGACAAATTGAATAGTTTATTATCATTATTATATACACACACGTATTTACAAATATACGTGTATATATATATCGGTACTGTGTATATTCCGCTGCCTCAGGAATCATAGATGCGGAAGCTTTTTTTTCTCTTCGTACTACGCGTATCCGCATAAGCGTGAAAGAATATATAAAGTCGTTGAAGTCGCTCAAGCCTACACTCAATATATATATATACATATAAACATACACCTACTGATATACATACGTATTACGAATTACGTAGTATAATTTGTCTCGGTTCAACGACCCGTCCGCGGAAACCGACGATTTTTCATTTCCGTTATTGAAAAACCCATGAAGAAAAAAGAAAAGAAATAAGAAAGACAAAAAGGCTCGAGACACCGGGATGCTCGTACGAGTTGCACTCGTTTCTCAGGGCAAACTGGATATACCTTGTTGCGGGCGGTTGCCTACATTATTTTGCATCCTCCTCATCCTGTGTGTGTTTATATATATATATATATATATATATATATATATATATATATATATATGTATGTATGTATGTATGTACGTATGTATATGTATCGCATGAATGTATACGATAGGGCGGTGCACGATATCATGTTCTCGCGGCATCATCCCCGGAAATCCTTGCTGCCATATATATATATATATATATATCCATGTATATATAGAAGAAGAGGGAGAGAGAAAGACAGATAGAGAGTATGATGACATGTTTATAGTTTATTAATGCTTGTCACGACGCCTTTTATATCATTCTAGTTTTGATTCGCATAACGTCGAGAAAACCTCGTCGCTATTATTATTACTGTTACTCTATTACGATTAATTAGGCTACATAGGCTTCGGGCCCAAGAAACAGGTAGATTTTCAATATTTTTTTCTGGTAAGAGTATTGAGATGACGGGATTTTACACACTATAGATACATAATTCAGTCAAGTTTGAGTTTTTTTTCCAACTGAAAAATATTGATAAACAACGAAGTTATTGTTATTTAAACAGAGTGCCGTCCTTGCTGCATGGCCAATTGGTGTAGGTAGTTCTGGCAACTGTGGTGATCTGAAAGAACAAATAAAACAAGTACTATTCCAAGGTTGCAGAAAAAATCAACTTAAAAAAAATCACTTCAATGATTTGTAGTTATTAAATGGATGAAAATATCAAAAAAATAATACGGTCATACGATAGAAAATGCACCAAACTTTGCTCTGTCCGAATTTGAAATGAAAGTACGCCGTAGGGCAATGCACCATCCGATCCTTCACAAAAATCGTCATAACTAGGTCAACTTTTGGAATGTTTACAGAACTTTCATCGCAAATTGAAATTAAGACCCTAGGCTTGAAAACTCCGCAATAGAAAGATCGTGTTCCTACTTGAAGCTTACGCAGCCCCTTAACGTCGGTGTTACTGTTGTTTAGCTGTTCCAATAGCAGTATTGGAAATTAAAATGATAGAAATCTTTTCGAAAAAATATGATTAATTCGAGAAAAAAAGAAGGGAAAATCGGCCCACGATCAGACTAGTCTTAAAAATCATGGAATGGGTCACTCTATTTTACAAAATTTTTTGAAAAAAATAAAAAATGGCGATCACCTTTTAAAAAAATTGTTTTTGCTGTAGAAGCAAAAAAACGTTCACATTGATAATTAATCATTTTTTTAACGGAAAGATGCTTCCAAATGAAAAATAATTATATTGCGACATTTGTCGATATCTCAATTAGTTCAGGAGTTATCAGCGTTAAAACGTTTCCAAAACTTCTGAAATCGATATTTTTTGGAAAATTATAACTCCTCAATGAGATGAGATAAAAATCTCAAAATTGGTGTGGATATTCCTTTTATGGGGTACAATTTTACAAAAGAAAGCCAAGAAAACCAAAAATGATCCTAGACACGGGCTAGGTGAACACAGAATCCACTCATATGCACACACACACACACACACACATATGTAAGTGCGTAAATATACGTGTCGTAAAAGAACGATACAAAGTAAGTTCTTGTTTCAATATATAGACGCACACACACACTCGCGCATATAAACAACCCCACAGAAAACAACCCCCATCGCATCGTCTGAAAGTTCGCCGCAGCGCGTTACGAATTCGAAGGTAATATTTCCGTGCCATTAACCCCGAACATGTGTACAGGGGGGCAGTAGATAATCGACTCTTTCACTAACCCCCGAAACTGCCTCGTTCGTGCGGTGCTCTGACTTTCCGCCATTGTCGTCTGTATATATATATAAAACACATACATATAGTATATATTATGGTCTAACTCGGAACCGATTTGAACCGCTGAAAATGGTCCCTTCGCTCGTGAGGGCGAAAAAAAAAGAAAACAGCTCACACCGCGCACAAAGAAATAAATCGGCCCGCGGGAATAGCGAGCACGGCTTTGTGGCTCGTGTCATCGTGATTTCGCGGGACAATATTGCGTCTATACATTTTTCATCGCAGCCGCATCGCACATAGTTGACGGGGCGCGCGCCGTACTACTGCTCGTTTGTGCAAACGTCTTCGGAAAAAGTAACGTAATTTTAGTTCGACTAGACTTTGGGACACTTTTTAGGGATTTGCTGGGATAGGACTTTGGGGCAATTAGAGGAGTATTAACCCGAAGGTATGAACAGTAATGCGGTTATAGCCAAAAATAATTGGGGTTAGCAAAAAAGTGTAGTAAAAGCTTGAAGAAATTACTTATGTGTAGATGTGTGCGTGAGTGGGTGTATTTCGTCCAGAAAGTTGTTGGGTAGTGCCTAGATCCTGCCACATTGGAATCCAAGTGGATTCCGCGCTATCCTTATTGACGTCATTTGAGAATTTTTCATCTGAAATTCTCAACCGGAATTTGTTGGATCTCCCAACAAAAAAAATCCTTTCAAGAGTGCACAAAGTTGTTGAGGAGTCCCAAGATGCACCCACATCTCTATGGGGATTTGTTAGTTGAACTGCACCTAGGCAGTCCTCATTGGGATCCAATTGGATTCGAATCGATTTTTAAGATATACTTTTTGAAGCGATTCATACTTTTCTAAGATAAAATGAATACTTTTCAACGATCCACTCATTTGGTATATCTATATGTTTCGTTTCGAAATTTCAACGTACAGAACGCGATGGTATTCACACTAAAAAAAAAATCATCGAGCCAATATCATTGGTGTTATTGAATGAAATTTCGTTGATTCTATAGTAAAATTGTTGGTGTAAATAATCGGATTTTTTAGTCCAAACAAAACGCTATTAACTTTAATAACATGATAAAATTAAAAGTTTTCTCTCATTCAAAAGATATGTTGTTAGCCGAGAACAATATACTATTGAAACTATCTAAAAAATTATCACGAACAAATTATATAGTTTTCAATGCATTTTCTGCAACGAACAAAAAAAGCGTTTCAATTCATAACATGAATATTGTTGATTCGAGTACACAAGCAGAATTGAATTTCGCTCGATTGATTCAGATAAAATTTCTATTGAGTAAATATGTTATTTTACTGTTTTCACCATATCCGATATTGATTTCCAAGTACATTATTCGTTAAAATATTAATATTTTATTTTGATTGAAAAATATTAAGCAAATGTCGGAATTGGTTAAAATATTATGCGAAAATAAAATTTGTTTCTTGCGCATTTGGTTGAAGAGTTCAACCAAATCATGGCCGAGTGCCACCGAAATTATAGGTGTGAGGAAACCCGTAGTTCTCGGAGTAACCGCTAGAAGCCGCACGCACGCTCATTTCTCATAAGCGTAGCGCGAACCGAAAATCTACTTAAGGAGTTACCCCCACTTGTAGCGCAAAAAAAGGCCTTTTTCATGAATTTTTTTTAAAGAAAACTACAAAACTTTTTTAATCGATCAATATACCATCTTAAAGAACACATCTTGAAGAACTTTCAGTAATTTTTTTATTGAAAAATATTACATTATTTAGTGGCAAATGGCCGTCAATGAAATAATGTTTTTATATACACGGTTTGCGGTGACCAACATAGCGGCGAAGTGGATCATCTGAAAAAAAAATGCGGATGGATTTAGTCAAATATAAGTATAAACTAGTCTTTAATCGAAGGATTTCAAAAAATATTCATTTTTCACAAAATGGCGGACAGTCAAAGTTAATGGTTCGATTTTAACGAAAAAAAAATCAAACGATTAAAGACTACATTTTTATGTATTAAATAAGCCTGCAAAATTTCAAGAAGATCGGTTCATTAGTGTTCGAGTAATCTTGGTCACCGACTTCAGAAATGCCATTTTGAGAAAAACGCGTTTAAAGTTTCAATTTCAGTTTACACGAAGAAAGTATTTTTTTTTTGTAAACTTACATAGAGCCATCTATTCCGGGCCCATACAGAAGTATGGGCCCGGATATTTATACTTCAAAAAAATGCAATAAAAAAAATCGATTTTTTCAAAATCGCAAGTGGGGGCAACCCCTTAAACGCCGGAGAAACTCTAAAGAGTATCGCTTCTTGGCCTGTGGCTAAGATCAAAGTGTAGTATCTGTTCTTATCAGTTGAACATCTGATATTCTCTCCATGGATATTCCATTGGATACCTGATATTCTCTCCGCTATTATCGTGGATGATCATTCTAATGCTCACTTTTTATTTAAGGTTTAAAACAAATTGAAAAACTTTCGTCCCATGGCATATTCGTTACGATGCAGTAAAGAAATAATTAATTCTATTGATTATATTTTTGTACGAAATGAAAAATGCTGTAGCAACCACTTAATTATTTAATCCATACATCTACGGATAGTATATAGAATGATTTCAATAGAATATAATTTTATTTGAAGAATAATGTAGATATTCAGAGAACCGAAGAGCTTTTTCAAATAAAATAATATGTTATTTAAATCAATCACATTTTCCAATATTTTATAGTATTGCAACAATCTCATATATCGGTGGCACTCCGCAGCAGCACATTTATTTGGATCAGCCAATCTATTTTTTTTATTCAATTGGTTTTTTTTCATAGTGCATCAAGAATCGCATTGGATTCTGTTCGATGATGTGGGAATTTAGGATTCCTTTAGGATTCGAATTGGATTCGTGCACAGGATTCCGACGGGGAATCCCGATTAGAATCCAATGTACGAGAGTTGGGTTTTAGTATACGGATCCAATGCGATGATCCATTGGATCCCTATCTAGAAGCAGGGACAAGTATGGTAATTCAGTTGGATCCCTTCGACAATTTCCGCGCGGAATGTATAAGGGCTGATCCTGGCCGACCATCAGCATCAACGCCAGATAGGAATATCCATGATCACAAAGCCACGCTGTGCATCTGATGGAATATAAAGGGGGTACAGCTTCATGAGCTCTTCAGAGCCAAGAAAATGATCACTGTCGAACGTCACCAACAGCGGGCCGAGTGCTTGACCGACAATTGAAAAAAGATCATCAATACCATCGAATCGCCGAAAGGTGATTCCGCCGCACGACAAAGCTCGGCCCCACGTTGCATCGGAGTTGAAAAGACCACCTAGTCCAGTTCCATCAGTGGAACTGGACTAGGAGGTTTTCCCCCACCCAGCGTAGTATCCGGACCTTGCCTCAAGTGATTGTCACTTGTTCCGGTCGACGCAGCACGCCTTAAAAAATGGACACTTCCGTAATTACAAGCAAGTCCAAAAAAGAGTAGATGAACGCACAGCGTCAAAAGGCAGAGCATTCTTTCGACGTGGGATTCAGCTTTTGCCACAAAGGCGATAGAAAGTAGCAACATCCGAGGAAAAATACTTCCATGCATGTCATCCAACAAGTTTTTACTAAATAAGTGCTTGAAACGACAAAGACAGCAGCTTCCAATGCAACCACCAAATATTTATACATATTAGGTTAATGCAAGTATATTTGTGTAATGGTCATTTCAAAGTCAACTATTCATTTTTAATAAATTTAATGATCCTCTTCAAAACAGCTAAATATACTGATACCGAACATGACATAGATATAACGGATTAAGAATGTATTTTCCCCATATATATATACATGTATGCACATAAATATATATTTTCAGTATTACTTGGGCCCTTTGGCGCGATGCTGGCCCAGAGTGATTTATAGAGACCGCCTTTGTGCTATACCCTCTCTTTCTCTCTCTCTCTCTCTCTCTCTCTCTCTCTCTCTCTCTCTCTCTCTCTCTCTTTATCGCCCTCTGGTTGCTGCGAATGCCTTGGTGTCTTGTCTTGGCCTGGCCGTGACCACATTCTCTCTTCTGGTCCGCCTCGAAACGAGGGAGGTTGAGAAAGCGCGGAAGATGAAGATGAGGAGGAATAAGAGAATGCCGAGGAATACGAGGCAGGGGGAGGATATAAGGCGAGGAGAATACAAGAGCGGACATGAGAGCGTGAGATGTAGATGAAGAGAGAGAGAGAGAGAGAGAGAGAGAGAGAGAGAGAGAGAGAGAGAGAGAGAGAGAGAGAGAGAGAGAGAGAGAGAGAAAGAGAGAGAGAGAGACGATGGTCGATGCGAGGGCGGCGGAAGGTTGCAAGGGAAAAGAGGAAGACAGAGGGAAGAAGATGAGACGGCGCGGCGTGTCTCGCAGAACGGAGCAGACATCGCGGCACAGAGGAAGGCGATTTTACCTTCCAGACAGCGTGGCTCTGCGTTGCCACAGGTGCGTGCCTTATTCTACCGCCATATTCCTTTTTCTCATCCTTCGTCGTTGCTTGGGCTCTCCCCGTATATACGTCCCTCTCTCTCGCGACGCCCTAAAACCCATTAGCCCCTCGCTTCCCCACCTCCTGGACACCAAACCGCTCCGCGCATACGCGCTCTTCACCCTTAGTGCCCTCCCGCGTTCTGCCCTTTTACCACCTTTCCCGCGAATTCTCGCTGCACTGTGCAGTAGGAGAAAAGTATACCATGGGTAAAATTCTGCGATTGGGGATGTCTAACCGAATCATGGTAGCAGTGGTTTTCGCGAATAGTGCCTCATTCCTGTTTCTAGACGTGGGTTCAATTTTGGAAGAAGTGCACGATATCTTTGGTTGTTGTTTCCCCAGTATTCGTGCAGAAATTGTTGTGGGGATCCAATTTGAGCCCGAAACTTGTTCCCACTTCCTGATAGGGATCCAATGGCTCATCACATCGGATCCCTGTACTGAAACGTCACGCTCGTACGTTGGATTCTCATGGGGATTCTCTGCCTGAATTCAAGGTACGAATCCAATTTGAATCCTAAATGACTTGAATAGCAATTTGAATTCAATTCTTTTAAGATCCAAATTGGAAGGATTTAAATCCAATTTGAATCCTAAAGGATTTGAATCCAATTTGAATCCGGAAGGATTCGGATCCTATTTTAATCCTAAAGGATTTGAATCCATTTTGAATCGTAAGGATTTGAATCTAATTTGAGTCCTAAAGACTTTGAATCCAATTTTGAAGTACGTTGGATTCTCATGAGGATTCTCTGCCTGAATTCAATATACGAATCCAATTTGAATCCTAAAGGACTTGAATAGCAATTTGAATCGTAATGGATTTGAATTCTAACGGATTTGAATCCAATTTCAATCCGAATTGGATTCAAATCCTTTAAGATTCAAATTGGAAGGATTTGAATCCCAAAGGATTTGAATCCAATTTGAATCCTGAAGGATTCGGATCCAATTTTAATTCTAAAGGATTTGAATCCATTTTGAATCGTAAGGATTTGAATCTAAATTCGATCCTAAAGGATTTAAATCTAATTTGAGCCCTAAAGAATTTGAATCCAATTTGAATCCTAAAATTCAAATCCTACATTATCGAACAGAATCCGATACGATTCTTGATGGATCCAATCGCATTCTGTACGTTGAATTTTATAAACAATTTATCTATATAGATATACAAAATGAGTGGACCTTGAAGAAGTATAAATCTCGCCTTAAAAAGGATAAATCGCTTTAAAAAATAAACCCCAACAAATTGATTCGAATCACATAACTGATTATCCACAGTAATTGTCCTTTGTTATGGATTTTACTGCACTTTGACATAATATCACCTTACGCGTACACACTCACAAAGAGTGCGGTTTATGTTTCAACACACCGAGATTTTTCCCGTCATTTTTCATATATTTTCGAGTCGCACGTGGCGAACGGCGTTCATCGTGCAACAGTGCAGAATCCAATTGGATCCCAACAGAGACTCCCTATGTGCGGCGTCCCTACCAAATCCCTATAGAGATGTGGGTGCATTTTAGGAGTCCCCAACAAATGTGTGCACGGAATCGCGGAAGGATATTTTTTGGGAGTTCGAACAAATTGCGGTTGAGAATTTTTTAAAAATTCTCAAATCACGTAAATCGGGAAATACCGCGGGATCCACTTAGATTCCAATGAGGATTCCTAGGTGCGACGTCTCCATCGAATCCCTATAGGGATGTGGTAAGATTTGGGGTCTCCCCAATAAATTTCTGCACACGTACCGTGGGTACACTAAGTGCATAGCACTTTGCTCACCTCTTCGTATCGACGCTTTACAGTAAAAGATTGGTTGATTAGGTTTGGAAGAACTTAACAATTTCTTTGGCTCTTGTTTCCTCAGTTATCTTTTGTGTACACTGCCATCTTGATCTATCACTCTCTATCTCACTCTCTCACACACACATTCTCTGTATCTTTCCCTCTCTGTCTCTCTTCCTCTCTTCCCCCTCTCTCTCTCTCTTTCCATCTCTCTGCATATGCATATACGGAGCAATATTGAATTCAACCGTAGCCGCGGCACAATGAAGCTAGCACAGGTGCACAACACTTTACTCAGCTCTTATTTCCAAACAATTTTGGTTTAACGCGTATTGACGCCGTACGCCAAAGTTGTTTGCTTGGGTCAACAAAATTGTTTTTTGAATACGTTTATCATGGCTTACGTGTACTTTGAGGCAATTACAAAACAACTCAGAAATGCATTTAGAAAATTGTCAAGTCCTGTAATGTTGAAGTACAAATTATATTGTCACCCAACAGAATGCCTCAAACAAATAATATTGAAAAGCCCTAAATCGTAGAAACGGAATAACAATAATTTGCTGTCAAAATAATTATCAGAATAAATAAAAATGCAAATGAAATGGAGTGATATAAAATTGACAAAAATTGAAATAAAAAAGCAGAGAATGACAATACAACAGCATAATGATAACGCGTGACAAGAATGACAAATAGCAGATGACAACGATAGTAATAGTTTGCGCCGCTGTCGAATTCCTCGAAAACTTGTAACAAATCTTGTTCTATCTGAATAAAAGCAAAAAGACTTCGAGAACAGCCCCTAAACGTATATATATATTCTGAAAAGAAAACATTCTGGACCGAATTTTGCGCCGTCACAGAGCTGCAGCCAACTTTTCAATTAGGATAAGAAAATGCACAGCACTTCTGCAAGTTATTTGCGTCTAGGAACAGAAACAGAGTCGGATTAAGGTAGTACCTCCACAGAAGAGTTGAATTAAGAAATGGTTGAAATTTGACATATATGTTATTCAATACATTATCCAAACATCTGTGCAATTTGAATAAGTTTGACCACCCCAAACCTGAGATATTTACACTTAAAGTTGGCTTGGTTTACACGCAACAAATGCATTATGATTGGCAAACAGAGCATCATTAATTTTACCGTCAAAACTAAAATTAAGAAATTGATAAAAAACGAGGATAAGCTAGAGTAAGATATCACGAATAATGTGAAAAAAAATGAGAATGATTCACCATCTAGTTTCCAAGATATAACCATGAAAAGCCCTCACAATTTTGGTGCAAAGCCTGGCAAAGCCTGGAAAAAAACAATTGGGGCAAAGCTTGGACAGTCCCGGCAAAAAGTTTACTGGCAATGGTAGATCAAAAACACAATATAAAATATATTTTACGGCAATAAATGATATCCATCGTATTATCTGCTAGTACCGAGTCAACATTGCGTAGTTTTTAATTTTATTTATTACTAATTAAACTAATTATCAATCTTTTGAACATGAACATGGTATGTAAACTTTTGGTTGAGATTTTCGCAGAGGAACTACCTTAACTGCGAGCTTAAGTGACGTCGAGAGCGGCAGGCCGGAAGCAAGTGAAGCGGGAGGAGGCGAGAGATTTTTCACTTCGCCCCCTCTCGCAACCCCTGGATCAAGCGTTAGGTCCAGTATTGTGTATATATAAAGTTGAAACGAGAAGAGCTCATAAAGCCCCTCTCTCTCTCTCTCTCTCTCTCTCTCTCTCTCTCTCCCTCTCCCCTCCCTCTCTCCATCGCTTTCTGTCTTCGCATTCTCATATACGCAAAAGATACACACACACACACATAGACATGCATACAGGCACAACAAAAGCAACGTTAAACCATTTCGTCTGTAGCTAATTTCTTCTTTTTTTCTGGCTTCGTTTCGCCGCTGCATCTCGCGGCAAGGAATTCCATCCATCAGCTAGGGCCGTGTGCCGGCCCTATATGTTTCGTATGGGAAAAGGATATTTTCAAACCATTGCATCTGGATAATGTTGACTATTAGTGCATCTAGCAGTTCGTTACGAGCGATTCGTTGATCTTTAAAAAAGGTCCTTGAAATGATGGCCTTACATACGCGAAAAATTTCAAAATTTTTCATTTTTTATTTATTTTTGATTCCATTAGCCTGAACGGTTAGGAATATTTTAAGCTTTACAGAATTGAAAAATAAGGTAAGGAAACTTAACCCTCATCAGATAAGGGTGTTTTCGACCGCCGTTAAGGATAATGGTGAGTCACTCGTGCTTTCCGATAATTTTGCAATACTTAAAGTGCTGCAAAAAATCTGGAAAAATTCATGGACCTTGTTGAGACCCTTTACTCGATAATTATAATTTATCCGACCAGAAAAAATTAATTTTTAATAACAATTTCATGCAAAATCCGGAGGCATGCAAGCATTTTTCAGGGTATTGTTCAAGTCACGAGCGACCCACCTTTATCCGATGAGGGTTAAATAAGGTAAGATTGCTTTTATAATAGATAGCGCGCGGCGCACCCGACCGCCAACTTCAAAGCCGTTTTTCCACGATTCACTTTTTCGAACCTTGTGAAAGTTCCAACTCTTGAACGAACGTTCAGATCGCTTTGAATTTTTTACAACATATTCTTCGTATCATCACCTATCGTGTGAACCACAGAAACAAAAATTTCAATGACACAAAAAAAAAGCAATAAAATACCGACAGAAAATTGAGTAAAAAAATGTTAAGTTTCGAATTTTGATTATAATAATTTTTTTAAATAATATTGTTGGTTCACACTATAGATACATTCATTATGCAATTATAAATATGTTCATTTTTTTCAGACACCCACATCGATGCCGAAAACTTTCACCATAAACGCGCGCGCAAAAAAAAATACATTGCTTTATTATGTTATATCTCCGCCGTTTGTTAATATTTCTGATTTTTTTTACATATACTTAACCATGTGCAAAAATGATCTGTAAAAAAATGTCAATATATGCGTCACTTTTTTTTAACCGCGTCTAGAAAAGTACCTTCGAAAATCGGCGAAATCGCGTATATACGGCCTTAATGTAAATAATATTACGTATACCTAAAGATGATTTTGAAGACATTGGATTTTGGGGACCGTTCACTACTTTGAAAATGGTTCGCGAAGTTATAAGTGTCTTCGCAATCACCTTTGCCATGTGTGTGGGTGTGTGTATGCATAAAAGCGTACATTTAGGTTCAAGTACCAACACCTGGGAAAGGAAGAATGATTAAGGGGTCTGCATTGGTTTGACATTTTGAGAATGACATTTTTTTTATTTTTTAGTTTTATAGCCTGGAACCTTAACTTTAATTTAGGATAAGGATTTTGTGAAGATTTCAGAAATTGACCTAGTGCGGACGATTTTTGTGAAGCGTCATATCGCCAACTGCCCTACGGCAACAAAAATACGAGAGCACCACTGACCCAGACAAGGACGTAGCGACATGTGCACTCCGCTCGCACACGCATCAACCCCGAATTTTCGAATCGTTTTTGTGCCGCTATTTTCAAAGATACGGGGTTGGACGTCAGATAACTTTATACGAATTTTATTACTCCAAACAACTTTTGTTTAAAACCTTTTTTGATCGGGCTATTAATTCTCTAGATACGGCGATTTTTAAGTTTTCAACCCCTATTTCTTAGGGTTGGGGCGAGTTGAGGGGCAACATTTTATTGGGCTTACTTTCTGTATGCAACCATTTACCTTCAGTAAAAAAGTCATATCCTACGCTAAAAAGTGCTGGGTTTTCGTCTCCTTTACTGGACTACAGAGGGGAGTTGGCCGCAAGGCAACGCGTTCACCAGGCTTTCCAAGACGAGTCGGCAAGGTATGAAAGAGGGAGAGCAGAGTTGCCTCTCTTTCTCTCTCTTTCTCTCTCTCTCCTTTAGAAGACTCAGGTGTTGATGACCAGACAGTGAGCGTAGTCTCTCGTGGAGCATCAGCCAGCCCCTTCCTCCCCCTCCCTCTTTTCCTCTCCCTGGCTCTCATCTTTGGTCCATTCTCGGCGCGGGATACCTTTTATGTTTTTTCGTCTCTTTCTCCCGCAGCGTCTTCGAGAGCTTCCTCGCGCATCGCGTATCTTTTACACTCTGCTGTACCTACCATACCAGTTAGCACACACGCTTGCCAGGAGTCTCCGTATAGAGCAGAAGACCCTTGTATATATAGGTATATTTATATAGATAGGT
>OX101787.1:20618170-20648170 GCA_944452715.1 Ophion slaviceki
GTACACTCAGAAAAAAGATTTATTATGTTTTAATAAATTGGCACATTAGAACATAATTTCTTAGAAATTAATAAATGATTACTCATATGGAGACAGTTTTTATGTGATTGTAACTACAGAATTTATTCGGCGTCACTGAATATGTTTTCTTACGTGCCGATTTTTCACATCAATTAAAAGCCATATTTAAATTAGAAAATTTGAATAAATATTTCCTCAAATCAAATAAATACTAATTTCCAATCACGAAAACCTCTTATTTCGCGACTATGATACTAATGCGCGCATGCGCACTTTGCCCTTCAACGCGACGGGCCCGACAGCAGGCCACTCGTCAGATGTAGCTCACGCATACGCTTGCCATGTAGCTTCTTCCTATGCCAATGCTTTTGGCACAAGTGTCAGTGGTGCGTTTCGGAAGTGAGAAACTCGAAAGTGAGGAATGATTTGAGTGTAAGTAAGAATATAAAGGGAGAAAAAAACGATCAAGTGAAAAAATAATGACGGACGAAATGACACAATTCCTCGAAGAAAACCAGCGGGGGATTATGAAGAAACCTATTAGATGTTAAGAAAAACTCTATTTGTCGGATATAAAAGACCTATTTCTTCTAATTTATATATCCTATTAGATGTTAAGAAAAATTCTTAGTAAATCTTAAACATAAAGTTAAATAAAAAATGTTCTTAGCTGTTAATACAATCGTAGTAGGCCGACATACGAATAAGAAAACTTATTGGCCAGGAGACAAAATTCTTTGTCCTTAATAAATATTTTTTCTGAGTGTATGCATTTGTATGAGGAAACTGTCATTTCACTCGACTGGACTGCTCCAACGTCTTTAAGGCGGAGCCTGAATCAGAAGGTCCAAAAAAAGCGTTTTTTCGGGAAGCTTTTTAGGAGGGAAAAAGACAAGTAGCCCAGTAAACATTGAGGTATCTCTTCATGTATATTTGAAATGTATGGAAAAAAAGTTCGACATGAAACAATAAATGACTGCAGATTTATCAGCCTATTCCATGTGCGTCTTGCCACTGCAGTTCCCAATCGGCGGGAAAGATGCAGGTCGTAATTTTTTACTGAAACAAAAAACACCAATAACATTTTCAATTGTCATATATTTGTCTTCTGGGTGAATTAAGGAAAAGCTGAAAAATCGTGAAATTATAACTTTCCTCAGGCTTGAAAAAAAATGTGTCAAAAAAAAACACTTAAACGTGCTATAAAAATGATTTTAAAAGATTTTTTCAACGACTTTTTTAATTCGCTTAGAAGAGATTTTCATACCGAAGAAAATAAACTTTGGTTTGATTTAACAGGTCGTTTAGTTTTTTTGCTATCACGCCCGCCAATTTGGAAAAATCGTGAAAATGAAAACTGGAGAAAACGCGCTTCAAAGTTTTCAATAGGAGGAAATATCAATATCAAATGTCAATCGCTTCTCCGCTTTTGGCCTTGTATTCTCGAAAATATTTACAATTGGCCCCTGTAATTTTGTAAATATGTTCTTGGATAGTTTCTCTATCGCAAAATACTAACTAGTGTGTGCGAATACGCGAAGGCCTTTAGAGCGCTTAAAAGGGAGATGGAAAAAGAAAACCAAGCGTGGAGGGAAAGGAAGCTGAAAGAGGACGGAAACCATGGAATGGGATATATAGCAATGTAATATATGCGAGATTACAAGAAAGATAAAAGAGATAAGTATTAGAATTAAGGATGGACATGTAAAAAGTGGTAACGCTATATGATGGAATAAATAATAATAATAATAATAATAATAATAATAGTTTATCTATCGATTTTTTGGACCACATAATTAAGGCGTTACCCCCACTTGTAGCGCAAAAAAGGCCTTTTTCATGAATTTTTTTAAAGAAAACTACAAAACTTTTTTATTCGATCAATATACCATCTTAAAGAACACATCTTGAAGAACGTTCAGTAATTTTTTTATTGAAAAATATTACATTGTTTAGTGGCAAATGGCCGTCAATGAAATAATGTTTTTATATACACGGTTTGCGGTGACCAACATTGCGGCGAAGTGGATCATCTGAAAAAAAAAATGCGGATGGATTTAGTCAAATATAAGTATAAACTAGTCTTTAATCGAAGGATTTTAAAAAATATTCATTTTTCACAAAATGGCGGACAGTCAAAGTTAATGGTTCGATTTTAACGAAAAAAAACGGCCGTTTTTTGGCTATAAAACGGCCATTTTTTTCGAAAAAAAATCGAACGATTAAACACTAGATTTTTATGTATTAAATAAGCCTGCAAAATTTCAAGAAGATCGGTTCATTAGTGTTCGAGTAATCTTGGTCCCCGACTTCAGAAATGCCATTTTGAGAAAAACGCGTTTAAAGTTTCAATTTCAGTTTACACGAACCCATGTAGGTTTCGCCAATCGAACCGTAACGGCCAATACTTGGGCCAATGTTGGCGGGGCGATGATCGATTACCCAATTGTACGCCAATGCTCGGCTGAGTATTGACTAGCCAACATTGGTTTGCCGATACGAGGCCAATGTTCGGCCAAATATAGACTCGCTAATCATTGGCTTGTCGATACGAGGCCGATGTTTGGCGAAGTATAGACTCGCCAATCATTGGTTTGCCGATACGCGGCCAATGTTCGGCCAAACATGGACTCGCTAATCATTGGCTTGTCGATACGAGGCCGGTGTTTGGCGAAGTATAGACTGGCCAATCATTGGTTTGCCAATACGAGGCCAATGTTCGGCCAAGTATAGACTCGTTGATTATTGGTTTATCGATATGAGGCCGATGTTTGTCGAAGTATAGACTCGCCAATCATAGGTTTGGGGATACGAGGCCAATGTTCAGCCAAATATAGGCTCTCTAATCATTGGCTTATCGATACGAGGTCGATGTTTGGCGAAGTACAGACTCGCAAATCATGTTTTTCCCGATACGAGTCTAATGTTCGGCAAAATATAGACTCGCTAATGATTGGCTTGTCGATACGAGGCCGATGTATGGTGAAGTATAGACTCGCCAACGTTGATTCGCCGATACAAGGCCAATGTTCAGCCGAGTAACGTATGATCGAACCGCAATTCGTACATTGACGATTCATTGTTTCGCGTTGAAGTCATTGAGAGACGAGATAAATAGTTTTCACGAGTTCATTGGACATTACTCTTAACAAATATACTACCAAATCAAAGCACTCATTGTTGGCCGATTCTCGAACGAGCTCATACGCGATTCTCTGCCGATTTTTAGGAACCATCCTACACTGACAGAAAAATTCTATAAAAATTAACTAACCGCGTTTATTTACTTATTTTTTATTTGAATTAACTAGATTTCGTGAAATCAAATTTTTCCTATTGCATTCAATTATTGGAATTATTCATTTTAAATATATTTATTTATTGAAATTAAACTTGAACTGATAAACTAATGGTCCGTCTTTATTGCACCACACATATTAAAGGGTTGTGGGGGTGGAGAGGGTGGAGAGAGAGGAATTATATATGTATATATATATATAGGTTATGTTTAAAAATTCTATAACATGTCATTCGATAAAACTCTAATTATCACAATGATATTAACTATTTGATATAGTTTGTGTGATAAAAATAATGTTGAGAATCCATTTGGTGTCTCATGCCATAACTGCGATTCAGATGTTACAAGTACTCGGTAGCATAGGGGCAGCATGCTTAGCTATGAGTAGGTAGGTTCAAGGTTCGAGTCCCATATAGGTGAAATATTTTCTTCGAACTAATCGTTTCGAAAGACGAGGTAATGACGAATTACAATACAAAAATAATTAATTTTTTTTGTCAATGCAGGACCAATTTTGTTGATCTATATCGGGTCACAATTATCCGCCAAGATTCGGTCGATAATCGGGCCAAGCTCGAGTGCCAATGATGGCAATCTTAGCGGGGACTTATTGTTGGCCGATTCTCGAATGAACTCCTACGCGATGCTCGGCCGATTCTCATAAGCCATTCTAGGGCCAATATTGATTGCGAATATCGGGCCGCTCTTATCATCCGAGGCTCGGTCGATGATCGGGCCAAGCTCGAGTGCCAATGTTGGCAAGCTCGGCGTCGAGCATCGGCCAATCGTTGGCCACTACCGATCACCCTACATGGGTAAGAAAATATTTTTTTTTGTAAACTTACATAGAGTCATCTATTCCGGGCCCATACAGAAGTATGGGCCCGGATACTTATACTTCGAAAAAATGCAATAAAAAAAAATCGATTTTTTCAAAATCGCAAGTGGGGGTAACCCCTTAAGGCTTCTTCTAAATAAAAATCCTGCAACTGAGTATAAACGTGTGATAATAATTTTTCTAATTACAATTGTGCCAAATTGAATATGGTTAATGAAACCGAATTGGTCAATTTTTTTAAACATTTACAAAGTTGAGCGCCCCAAGCTTTTATCGATAGTCACACATAGGTGACTTGGTAAAAAAAAAATTATTTTCTACTTTTTAGTGCATCAAATAAAAGTTGTTTAAAAAGAAAGACCAAGCTCTCTCCCTCCCCCTCGCTCTTCCCCAGTCCAGATACCCCGTCAACCTTTTTTCTTGCTTTCAACGTACGTCCGGAATTTTGTTGGGCGCGCGGGTCATTCGAATTCGGCCCTTTTCGGTGAAATATCATAGCGATTGCGCATGTATAATTTTGCATAGAGCGTAGTGGACGAGCGTGTTTCACCTGATCTTAAGGGGCATTGAAAGCGCGAACTCCCGCGTATATAGTTGAACGTGTGTCTGACACAAAACCGGAGAGGCGACTAGGTTGGCGGCATCGCGAGGAGTGGCGGGAAGGGGGAGGGAGGACATACGTTAGGATGATGTATGTTCGAGCCTAATGACGCCCGGGTGGGCGTCACCGGCCGGCTTCTATGTATGTACGTACGTGCATATCCCTTTCCATCACCCCCCCCCCCCCTTGTCTGTATGTGTCTGTAATTTGCTTCATCCCATATTGTTATTATCATCGATCGTTGTTAACAGGATTATAGTCGTGTGCGTGCGTAATCTCTGTGCGTGCAAGAGAGAGAGAGAGAGAGAAGGACGTCGATAGTCGGTGCAACACCGATTCTCATTGACAATAACTAATCGTTTCGAATATCCTCTCTTAGTCGGTCGCAGGTGAGCAATAAACAAGTGACTGCGACAAACGAATGGATGCGATTAACGCGTAACAATAAACACGAAAAAAAACAAGGATTTCGTTTCAGTCGAGATAGTGTTGAAGTTTGCATCGTTGGAATACAACGAAATTTGTAGTTTTGTTTTTTTTTCTTCATACCTTTAGTTTTTTCATCATCCAAAGTCTCATCTTGCAAATTTGTGCTACAAATGCCTGATGACGATCCTAAAGTACGGTTGGGTGATTTTTGTGGTTGAAAATTGCCAAAAAAGTTTGCGTTTTTAAACTTTCGTTGGGTTCCATCGATGCGAACTTCAATGTCATCAGTCGCGATGACAATGACCGTTGACATCGATGGTCTCGAAGTTCGATGACGTTGAAGTTTGCATCGTTGGAACGCAACGAAAATAATTTTTTTCCAATTGCCAATTTTTTTGTCTGGCAAATTAAAGCTACCGTGAACTTTTCTATGATTCTCATTAGAGACCGACAACCTAAATCTGTCAAAAGTGATTTTGTGTAACAATGAAAATGGAGAAAAACGAAAGTGAAAAAAAATTTTCTTTGCATTCCAACGGTGCGAACATTTGTAACAATTAAAGAGAATTAATTTTCGTCTCATTCCAACGATGCAATGGTATTGAAGTGTGCATCGTTGGAGTGCAACGAAAATATATTTACTCCGTACTCCCAATTTCTTTTTGGCAATTTAGGCTGTATGAGTCACTGAAACATTTTTGAGAATCTTTATTCGACATTTGTAAGCAATAGCTGCAAAAAAATGATTTAGATAATAATAAAAATAACGGAATGAAAAAATCAAGAATTTTCGTTGCATCCAACGATGCAAATTTCAACACAAAAGAGATAATTTTCCGATAAATGAGTAAATATTCGAATTTTCGAATAATCTCTGTTAAGGGGATACCCCCACTTGCGATTTTGAAAAAAATCGATTTTTTTTATTGCATTTTTTTGAAGTGCAATTTGAAGTGCAGTTTTTTTTTGATGCCCGGAATAGATGACTCTATGTAAGTTTACAAAAAAAAATATTTTCTTCGTGTAAACTGAAATTGAAACTTTAAACGCGTTTTTCTCAAAATGGCATTCCTGAAGTCGGTGACCAAGATTACTCGAACACTAATGAACCGATCTTCTTGAAATTTTGCAGGCTTATTTAGTACATAAAAATGTAGTCTTTAATCGTTCGATTTTTTTTTCGAAAAAAATGGCCGTTTTATAGCCAAAAAACGGCGGTTTTTTTTCGTTAAAATCGAACCATTAACTTTGACTGTCCGCCATTTTGTGAAAAATGAATATTTTTAAAAATCCTTCGATTAAAGACTAGTTTATACTTATATTTGACTAAATCCATCCGCATTTTTTTTTTCAGATGATCCACTTCGCCGCAATGTTGGTCACCGCAAACCGTGTATATAAAAACATTATTTCATTGACGGCCATTTGCCACTAAACAATGTAATATTTTTCAATAAAAAAATTACTGAAAGTTCTTCAAGATGTGTTCTTTAAGATGGTATATTGATCGATTAAAAAAGTTATGTAGTTTTCTTTAAAAAAATTCATGAAAAAGCCCTTTTTTTGCGCTGCAAGTGGGGGTAACGCCTTAAAATCTAAAGTTGAGATCCCAAGCTATAGAACTCTGTAATGCAAAAAATCTTATTTCCGAAATCTCAATCTCGTGCAGACCCTTTAGGAAAAAAGGACTTTTCATCATATTTCAACGATGCGAGCGGCGTTTGTATATCCCTTTTCTCCCTTGATTCCCTTCGCCTCTCTCGTGGAACACGAATTTGGATCTCTCGGCTACGGTTTTCCCTCCGGGCGAGACTTCCGTAACCGGAAACCGCTCATCTCTCTCGCTCTTACGAACCTCTCGGATTCTCTCCAGAGGTTCGTAAGGCGCCCACACACACACACAGACCCACATGTATATAGGCGGAAAAGGCTCTCGAGAGTTTTTGGAAAAATGAGAATGCGAGGAGCCGCGTTTATATGGTAGCGAGGAAAAATTTTTACGAAGCCTCGAGAATCGATTTACTTCCTAGAGTAGAAAAACGGCGGCGGCCGGGGACCGAGGAAAGGGGGCTGGGCCAAAGGGCCATATGGCGCGTCTCGTACGGCCCCGAAAACATTCTTCGACTCGGCTTCGGGTACCCCAAGATCTCATGTCAGTCCAAGGCAAGAAGAATTGTCCGTTTCCAATCGTCTCGTTGTTCGGTTGTATTATTGAAAATAGGAAGAAAAAAATAATGTCTCGACGAATGTCTCGGCCGTGGATCAACTGCAACCAAAGTTTTGGTTGGTGCAAAAAAAAAGTCCAGCTCTTTTAACGCAACGATCATAGTAATGATAAGTATTATTATTATCGTAGTCACGAAATAATGAACATGATCGTAAAGCGATGACGATGATGATGATGCTAATAATAATGATAATTGGCGCGATAATGAGAGTAATGAAAGAAACAACGATAATGGGAGAAACGACGATAATGAGAATACACTGGAGGAAAAAAATATCGTTATTTGCATACATTTACGATATTGATTGCATCGTTGGAACGCAACGGAAGTTTTATAGGCCGAATTCTTTTTTTTAAATTTGGGCTATAACCTCGAAACATCACTCAAACGTTTTTCTGGATGCTTATCAGAATTCTACGGCCTAAATTTGTAGGACAAGGTTTTCGATTATGAAGAAAATTAATGAATAACAATTGAGAAAAAATGTTCGTTGCGTTCAAACGATGCAAACTTCAACGTCGTTTAAATTTCACTGTCGTACGGATCCGGATTAGAATTTTTCGTTGCGAAAAAACGTAACAGGCCGAAAGGTCGTTTTTTTTCGATTTTTTTTTATCTACTAGATTATTTATTCGGGATTTGGAAAAAAGGTATTTTATCAAGCATACATTGAACTTATATCGTGTAATTTTTTATTAAAAAGAATAAAAAATTAACAACATTAGTGAGGCATAATAAAATTTTTTTATTTTCTCTTTTTCATTGTTCTCTTTTCTCAATTTCTCTTTTTCATTGTTAACCAAAGCCATAATTTTCGAATTTCATTGTAGATTGTTAAAAAGAATGCTAGAAATTGTTTACGCGATTTTCGCAGCTCAAAATCTGGCAAAGGAATTTGGAAAGTTAAAAAAAAATTTCGTTGCATTCCAACGAAGCAAACTTCGTCATATAATAGATTATTTGGATAAAAAATATGGTTCAACGGCCGGATCGATAACTTGACAATGGTTGGTCTGAAAAACAAAAATAAAAATGTTTTATAATCTCTATCAATGTAGTTCTCGTTGTACGTCGCGGTAAGCCGTTTTGAAAAAACATCCCTAACTGGCGGGTAAAAATGCAATTTTGGCAAAATGTTTACTTATATTCGGGGCCTAAAAAAAAACTAGATTAAATAAGTAAAAATCGCACAACAATTGCTACTGCGATTACGGAAATTTGTTTTTTTTTTAATGAAAGTTTTACTATACGTTCGTCGTTGCGCTTTCTGCTGTTACTAAATCGTCTGCAACTTGTCAAATTTCAAAATTTGAACTTGAATTTTTTTCACATATTCTTGAATATGTATACTTTAAGGGGTCTCACTTTAAACGCTGAAAAAGGCTATTTTAATGACTTTTAAAAAATACGTTTATATTATAGATATTGATATAAAAGTTGTTACACTTAATAAATACACTTTCGAAATACATTTTTAAAAATTTTCATGCATTGATGTAACCAAAACAAACTTTAAGCGCGTTTTTCTCGAAACAACGTTTCTCGACGACTTGTTAAAATCTTCGAAACTACTGAACCGATTCTTATGAAATTTAAACCAGATATTCTTTACAACTGTAGCCATAGCGCATATAAAGGATTTAAAAATTTTTGATATTTACTATTTTTTTCTGCCAAAAACGGTGAAAAAACACGTTTTTTTGCCTTTTTCGAAAAATGACCGCCATTTTGTTATTATTGCATATATCAAAAATCTTATGATATGCGCTCTAGTCATTAACATACTGAATCTAAAATCGTTTGATTTTTGTGTTTCGGATGATCCATCTCCGAGATTTCATCAACAGCGCAGACCTACAATTTTTTTAGGACATTTTTTTAACTACCATTTTCGTCTATAAATAGTGACGATTAAGTAAAACATTTTTTAATGTATTTCGAAAGTGCATTTATTACGTGTAACAATTTTTACATCGAAATCTATAGTATAAACCTATCCAAAAAATTCGTGAAAATAGCCTTTTTTAAGCGTCTCAAGTGAGAAGACTCCTTAAGGCGTTACCCCCACTTGTAGCGCAAAAAAGGCCTTTTTCATGAATTTTTTTAAAGAAAACTACAAACCTTTTTTAATCGATCAATATACCATCTTAAAGAACACATCTTGAAGAACTTTCAGTAATTTTTTTATTGAAAAATATTACATTGTTTAGTGGCAAATGGCCGTCAATGAAATAATGTTTTTATATACACGGTTTGCGGTGACCGACATTGCGGCGAAGTGGATCATCTGAAAAAAAAATGCGGATGGAATTAGTCAAATATAAGTATAAACTAGTCTTTAATCGAAGGATTTTAAAAAATATTCATTTTTCACAAAATGGCGGACAGTCAAAGTTAATGGTTCGATTTTAACGAAAAAAAAACGGCCGTTTTTTGGCTATAAAACGGCAATTTTTTTTTCGAAAAAAAAAATCTAACGATTAAAGACTACATTTTTATGTATTAAATAAGCCTGCAAAATTTAAAGAAGATCGGTTCATTAGTGTTCGAGTAATCTTGGTCACCGACTTCAGAAATGCCATTTTGAGAAAAACGCGTTTAAAGTTTCAATTTCAGTTTACACGAAGAAAATATTTTTTTTTGTAAACTTACATAGAGTCATCTATTCCGGGCCCACACAGAAGTATGGGCCCGGATACTTATACTTCAAAAAAATGCAATAAAAAAAATCGATTTTTTAAAAATCGCAAGTGGGGGTAACCCCTTAAGAGACTGTGCAAAAAATCAATTTTTTCACCCGCCTCAATGATAACAATAATTGAAGCAACAAATGACGATAAGGTAAACAAAGTAAACGTTTTGCTTCCTCGTCCAGAAGACGAAAAAAAACAAACAAAACATCGTCCAGCAGACGAAAAATATTGTCAACTATTTAAAAGTATATTAAAAGTTACATTTGTGAGTGTCTGTAAAAAAAAAATTATCCCCGGTGTATTCTCGTTTTCGTCGTTTCCTCCGCTTATCGGCATTATTCCTCTTATTATTGTTATCGTTGTCATTATTATTGTGATGATTATTATTTTGACAAGAATACTCGAGAGTCCATTGAGCGGCGTTACAGCATATTATCTTTCGCACGTGTGCTCGCGAGCATGTAGGTATCCGACGAGCGTTTTATCGCGTGATGATCGGCGAGCGTGATCGATCTCGGTCTCGCAAGCGCGGGTATACAGGCTCTCGTGTATTATCGCGGCTTGTGCTCTTGAGATTAGTCGTTGCACGTTTAATTCAGCCGAGATACCGCGTTTGTGTACGGGGACTCGGCTGGAAATCATTTCGAGAAATGTTTGAAGGTGAGAAATTTCGGATGGGCAAGTTTGGGAAAAAAATAACGTTTGACGCGTGTTTTTTTTTTCGTTGGAGGATAAAAAATGCGTATACATAAGGATACGTGAGAATGCAATTTCGAGATGAATCAATGATTGCTATATAATTTAGTTCGCTCTGATCAATTTCCTAACAGGTTTTTAATTTTTATCATGGGAAAATTTGATTCACCGGTCTGCCTTGGCCCCAAAAGCAGGCCGATTTTGAATATTTTTTTCTGGCGAGAGTATTGTGATGAGGAGGTCGGAATTTGGCACACAATTAATACGTGGTGTTGCCGAGTATGAGTCTTTTTTTTATTGACAAACATTCATAAACAATTGAGTTATCATTGTTTAAGAAAAGTGCTGCCGTTGCTGTATGGCCAATCGATGGAGGTGCTTCTGACAACGAGGGTGATCTGAAATAAAAAATGAAAAATGTACTCTAGAAGGAAACAAGTCTTGAAGTATCCCCCTCCGATTTCGATAACATTTTCCACGTTTGTAGAATGGGTAAAAATAGTCGACACGTATTTTTTTTAATTTCTAGGGATCCTCATTTTTACGAGGTGATACGCACCCTTGAAGATGGGGGTGTTTTTCGTTTTTCGACGGTAACTCAAAAACGGAACGGGATACGAAGAAATTTTCAAATTGAAATAAGGTTTCATTTTTCGAGTACTATACACTAGAAATGGGAACGGTGCAGATAACAAAAAAAATCATACTGTTTATTGCAAAAATGAGAGACGGCAAAACGATTCCTCGTTTGTATAATGATAAAACTTTCGGATGAACGGATACGTTTTTATTTTAAAAAATTACGAAAAATGCCAGCTCTAGAAGAAAAAAATACGATTTTTGTCGAGTAGAATAACTTGAATCATTTGCTAATAAAAAATAGATAAACACGACGAAAAATTATCCGATCGTACGATAAAAAATGTAAGCGCAGCGGGGCGGTTCGCCGCAGCGCAGTAGACGATCCTACCCTTCACGAAAATCGTCAAAACTGGGTCAATGTTTTGAATTTTTACCAAATATATTTTGCAAATTGACTTAAGACCCTCGGCTACTGAACTGCGCAATCAATAAATCGTATCTTTGAAATTTCAAGCTTATCTAAACTCCTTCATTTTATTATGAAATTCTATTACATTTTATCAGCATCACTGACGGTGATGATTATCTCCGTGATTATTTTAATTTTTATTCACACCGCTTTCAGATTGTCTTCACTACAAACAGGCCGCATCATAACGCAACGGCATGACTAATGCTCATATATTTTTCTTGCGTTTCTCACGACACAATAAATTTGCAATCAATCAATCTCTCATTACAAAGTATTATTTTGCATATTATTCCTGTCTTATTATTTCTTTTACATTTACGTTTATTCTTTTTTGTATTCTTTTAACGCGATTTATTTATTTTGTGTTGTTTTGTACGCAACTTCCCTATCGCGTTTTATTTGTATTGTGATTTATCTTACTCTGATGTTCCTTCGCGTATTCTCTCTCGAATGTACATCCATCTTCTTCTTACGCTCTTGGTCCATTTGGTCATGCACACACACACACACGCACGCGCACACACACACACACACATGTATATATTGTGCAAAAAAACATTGGAAAATGATTAAAATAAAGAAATAAGAGAAATTTAAAAGAATTTTTGTTGTACTATATAAAATTCAATGAAATTTAACAACATTAAATAAAATATGAGGATTTAATATTTAAAATATAGTACAACAATTTAATATATATATTTAGTACAATTTAGTAATATATATATATATATATATATATATATATATATATATATATATATATATATATATAGGGTGTCCCTCTTATCTCTGCCAAATATTTGGTAGTGATCCGAGATATTTAGATTTGTATCATCGACCTTGAAGGACCTTGAACGACTTTGACCCCTTAATGTTTTTTATGCGGCTTGAGGTGGTCCACAAGATGGTTGAAAAAAAAATGTACCATTCCATTTACAAAAGTGGAGGTGACCTTCACTGTGCGTCAGTGCCTCCACCGAAATAAAAAAAAAAATTGGTCGCATTTGATGGGCCCCTTCGCATCGTACAACTTTTGTCTGGAACATTTTTTTGTGACGTCAATAATTACCGAGTTATTTTGGGTGGCAGAGATAAGAGGGACACCCTGTATATATACATATACTATGAAAGGGTTGCAGGGTCTGTTATCAAATAACCCAGTGATGCATCATGGAAAAGTGAACGTTTTTTCGAGATATTATTTTTATAATTTTTTTAAATTGAATGGTAGGCAACTTTTTAAATTCATTAAATAAACAACTGTTATATGGAATTAAACTTTTTTATCATTTGCAGTTTGAGGACACAGTAACAAAAAATTATAAAGAACAAAATAAGAATAATTATTAGACCTGCAGAGTTTTGAACCCCTGATCAAAAAAATGTTTGCAGATTACTCTTTCTTCATTGTTGATAATTCTTTGTCACCGTATTCTCAAACTACAAACAATATAAAAGTTTGATCCGATACAACAGTTTGAAAAATAATAATTCTCAAAGTTCTTTCTTTATTTCAATTACTTTCCAATCTTTTTTCGCATGTTGACGTGTTAGGTCTCCACTGAGGATACTAAAAAACATTTGAGTCATTTTTTGCAGTCTGAAAGCGCCAGAAAAGAATTGATTGCATTCCAACGAACCGAAACTCAAAATAACACACACACATACTCACAAACATACAGGGTGTCCCAGAACTGAATGTGTTCCCTGAAATGGGGGGTTGAGGGTGAAATTCCGAGTCGATTGATATAAGCATGTGTGGGTCTCAGATCAATCCCGAAATTATTATTAATTTTTAAAGGTGGGCGTACCTGATTGGCCCGCCTTTAAAAATTAATAATAATTCAGGGGTTGATCTGAGACCCACACATGCTTATATCAATCGACTCGGAATTTCACCCCCAACCCCCCATTTCAGGGAACACATTCACTTCTGGGACACCCTGTATATGTGTGTGTGCGTGCGTGTATATATATATATATATATATATATATATATATATATATATGTATATATATAATTAGTTTCGACGATCTACTCGTAGATCTCGTAGCTCAGATCGTGCCCTTCCGTGCCAACCCCGAGATCATAGATTTCTCCTGATGGCCCGGCCGCGCAGGCCTCCCGCTGTTAGTCCCTCGCGAGGCCCTTTCACGCCCGTTCCGGCAATCGTCCGAGTCGAGGAATTTCAGCCGTTGAGTCTTGTTCGACCAGAAACCAGAAGAATAAGAAAAAAACGGCAGCGAAAGAATAAGTTGAAAGGAGGAAAAAAAAACGAGAACCGAGAGGAAAGGAAGAAACGAAATCGGAGCTTCCGGTTGAAACAAAAAGAATATAACGAGAGCTCGGGGGGGGGGGGGGGTGCTTATTCTCCGTTGTGTGTTCGAAGGGAGATGAAACGATAATAACGCGCTCACGTTTTGGCGGGCGGTTTATGCGCTGCGAGCACGAGAACCTCGACGAGGCGAAGAGCCTCGCGAGGGTGGGAAGGGCGGGGATTCTAGTGCGAATTTATTGACTTTTACTATAAATACACCAACCCAAGCGCGGCCAAGGGAGGGGGGGTGCTTCGTTTCGTGACTCTCTCGCCTCCGTACTCTCCAGTTTCTTTCCCTCCGTTATGTACTTTACTGCCTTAAACGTATACAGAAACGCGGCCTACTCGGTGTTTGTTACACCCACACATAATACAAACACGTGTACGAGGTCCCCGTACCGCGAAGCAACAAATTCACTCGCCGTCTTCTTTTTCTTCCTTTTTCGGGCGTTTCTTCTTCTCTCGTCTCTCGTACGTGCTCGAAGGCTTTTTTATTCGTCGTACGTCGAATTTTTCGAAATATTTCAATGTATATATAAAAAAAAATTGAAAAAAAAAAACGAGAGAAAAGTTACAAGCATTCATTAGGAATAACGAGCCGATAATACCTCTTCGCCCGATTTGCCCTCTCTTTGCACAGGTGTTTTTTTCTTTCTTCGTCGTTGATACACTCTTGCGCTCTCGCTCGCTTTTTCTCCGGCTCTCTTTCTCACTCCTCTCGGTATGTCCCTCTCATTATAAATATTGAGAAAAAAAGAAAATGGCGATCGAACGACGAGGCGGCGCGTCTCACCACGATGAATATACACACGTTACGCTTCGCGCGATTGTTTTCCGGGTCAAAATATTCCGTTTTCGTTAATTCTCCGCAGATCGGCGGTGCTCTCGTTTTTTTTTCTTTTCCCTCGAACGCTCACTGTTTTCGTCGCAACGAGGATATTTTCTCGCCGACGGAATTTCTCGGTTAGCAGGAGAAAAAGTAACAAATATATTCGCCTGAGGGGATTTGTGCTTGTTGACGCTTTTTCTTTATTTCCGTGTGATGATTTTTATCGGTGGATTAATTTTTTTTAATTTTGTGTTATTTTATTTTTTAACGTTTTTTTAAATGATTTTTTTTGCAATTTTTGAGACACTTTGCGCGGGGCTATGACAGTGGGGTAGGGTCGATTTGATGCGATGCTTTCGAGGCGATAAAAGGGAGGAGATTCGAGAGGGGGCGGATTTGGGAGATGACAGTGAAGTTTGCATCGTTGGATCGCAATGAAAATGAATATTTCTGCATTTCTTTGATTTATTTTGGCACGTTTAGCCGATTAAATTTTTGGAAGATAACTTATGTAGCCATCTACTATGTGAATCTACGAAATCTTATATGATAATACAAATAAGGAAATTAAAATGTAGGAATGTGAAATGTGACGAGGAAAATCGGGAAGCAAGTTAGACAAGTGTGGTTGGAGGTTATATTCGTTCGTGAAACAGTCGATGATGGAAAATGGATGTTTATCGGTGATGTTGAAGTTTGCATCGTTTTAATGCAACGAAAGTTAATTTCTCTTCCAAGCTCTCATTTTTTTCGACGATTTAGGGTTGCTCTGAACAGTTTTTCTTATTTTCACAAGAGAATTACGATCTTAGACTATAACAAAAAAAATGATAGATTGTAATGAAAATAAAGAGATAATGAAAGTTTTTTAAAACTTTGCTTGCACTCCAACGATGCAATCTTTAATGCCAAGTTTATTGATGACTGGTTCTGATGCAGTCTACCTATAGAGCATGCTTCGTTTATTGTTCACGAATTTATGTTTACTTTGTATAACTATTCCAAATGGAAACACTTCTCGTGTATGTAAAATTAGAAACTCAACGTGTCAAATTTGGCTGCAACATTTGTTTCTCACGCAATATGATATTGCATTCGCACCCTTCATTGATATTCAAACGCAAACGCAAAATCCAAGATTTTTTTTGGCTATTGTGAGATGCCTATCAGCACTAAGATAAACCATTGCTAACAATGAATTAACGCAAAGTAAACCTTTGTAAACATTTAGAAAAAAAATCCTCTTGCCTATCGCAAACTTTATATATTCAGTATTGAACCATCAAGGGTTGATGAAAGATTACGAATCTTGGCTGGTGCATGAAGAGCATTGCTGCCAACCTCAAGGTCCGCGAAGTTGCCGTATTTCGGCAACACTGAACATTAATTAATCGTAATAATAAATCATCTCGTGACATAAATATAAATAGGCATAAATACACATGACTAAAAATTTCATTCTGCTTTGTGTAAAACATTCGCTGACGCAGTTTTTTCATAATAATCGCCGATAACGTTATACTTGTTCAAGTTGGTAGTAACACGAAAGTTTTTCTTATCCACGTAATAAACATATGAAAATGCATAATGTTGCCCTTTAATTATATATTTCATGAAAAATTAGCATCGACAGAATAAATCTATACCTCGTATGCATTTTTTAAGGTTCGTTGAGAACAAAAACCATAATTCGTCATTTCACTGAACTGGACCGGTCCAACCTCTTTAAGGTCGGAGCCTGCAATAGAAGGTCCAAAAAAAAAGCGTTTTTTCGGAAATTTTTTTGGAAGGGAAAAAACAAGTGAGCCCAGCAAACATTGGGGTATCTTTTCATGTATATTTGAAATGTATTTAAAAAATTCAACATGAAACAATAAATGGTTGTAGATTTATCAGCCTATTCCTTGAGCGTCTTGCCACATAATTCTCGTAATTCTCGTAATTGCCTTGTAATTCTTGACTGAAACAAAAAAACCAATAAAAATTCCAATTGTCACATACTTTTCTTCTGTGTGAATTAAGAAAGAGCTGAAAAAGTCGTGAAATTATAACTTTTCTCAGGTTTGAAAAAAAATATGTTAAAAAAAAACACTTTAACGTGCTATAAAAATGATTTAAAAATACTTTTTCAACGACTTTTTTAATTCACTTAGACGAGATTTTCATACTGAAGAAAATAAACTTTGGTTTCATTCAATAGGTCGTTTAGTTTTTTTGCTATCACGCCCGCCAATTTGGAAAAATCGTGAAAATGAAAACTGGAGAAAACGCGCATCAACGTTTTCAATAGAAGGAAATATGAATATCGAATTTCCGTCGCTTCTCTGCTTTTAGCCTTGTATCGTCGAAAGTATTTACAATTGCCCTCTGTAACTTCGTAAATATATTCTTGGATACACTGAGAAAAAGAAATCGTTGAATGTGCAAAATGCATTTTGTTATTTCGAAATTTTGTTGTTTCAACAGTTGCTCAGACATGCTAAACAAGCTACAGTTCACATCACTAAAACTATCAGTTAGATTAACAAAACGTTTGTTATGCCAATCAAAAATCAAGTTGAACTTATTTAAGGCGTTACCCTCACTTGTAGCGCAAAAAAGGCCTTTTTCATGAATTTTTTAAAAGAAAACTACAAAACTTTTTTAATCGATCAATATACCATCTCAAAGAACACATCTTGAAGAACTTTCAGTAATTTTTTTATTGAAAAATATTACATTGTTTAGTGGCAAATGGCCGTCGATGAAATAATGTTTTTATATACACGGTTTGCGGTGACCAACATTGCGGCGAAGTGGATCATCTGAAAAAAAATGCGGATGGATTTCGTCAAATATAAGTATAAACTAGTCTTTAATCGAAGGATTTAAAAAAATATTCATTTTTCACAAAATGGCGGACAGTCAAAGTTAATGGTTCGATTTTAACGAAAAAAACGGCCATTTTTTTTTTTCGAAAAAAAAAATCGAACGATTAAAGACTACATTATTATGTATTAAATAAGCCTGCAAAATTTCAAGAAGATCGGTTCATTAGTGTTCGAGTAATCTTGGTCACCGACTTCAGAAATGCCATTTTGAAAAAAACGCGTTTAAAGTTTCAATTACAGTTTACACGAAGAAAATATTTTTTTTTGTAAACTTACATAGAGTCACCTATTCCGGGCATAAAAAAAACTGCACTTCAAATTGCACTTCAAAAAAATGCAATAAAAAAAAAATCAATTTTTTCAAAATCGCAAGTGGGGGTAACCCCTTAAAGATACATTTTGTTAAACCAACTGAATGTTGGTTGGATGAACGAATTTTTTTTTCAGTGTAGTTTATCGATTTAAGCAATAAAAAAAATGATTTCTCGGACCTTCTAATTCAGGCTGCGGCCTTAAACATTTGTTTCCCACGCAATTTTCTACAAAACATTAGCATTCTCCATTCATTCTCTAAATATTTATAGTCCATGCAAATTTCTACAAAAAAAGAAATCATTAGCACGCCTCTATTCATTGTTTACAAAATTGATATTAAAAATTCGAGGAACGCTGCGTGTGCGAAGAGGAACGATATCTATTGGACGTTAGGATACACGGCTAGGATTGTACACGATTTACATCGGGCTTTACTGCGCCCATTGTGAGAGTGTTGCACGCATAGACCGTGTATATATATATATATATATATATATATACACACGGACACGAAGTGAGAACGATCGTGTCGAGCCAGCCTGCTAAATACGTACCTGTTGGCATTAAGGCCCTTAGTTTTTACTGCGTACCGGTTGGTGCACCAGTGTTCTCGCACCAGCATTCCAATGAGTGCCAAAATTGTCATTGTTCTCGGATTACCAGTCTCCGTTTATTGCCACTCTCCGCACGAGTTGCCAATGCGATTTGACAGCTCGTCCCTTATTTTACCTGTCCTATGGGCCGATGGGCGGCAATAAAAGACGCGGCTAGCTGCAAAAGAGGTTGTACCAGCCAGTGGAGGCATCGCACAAGCTTGCGACTCACCAACGACGGCCTCAGCTCCGATTTTTGTCGTACTTGACCTCTCGCGATCAACGGTTGAAACTCTACCGATTTATGACGCTCGGAAGTTTGCCCGTTGATTGCCTTCGGAATAACGAAAAGAAAGGAAATATCTGCATAGCCACGTTTCGAGCCTTTGCACATTAACATGTGTGTCGAACCACTCCAAGCCAATTTCAAATTGCCCAAAATCGGGTGGGGAGAAAAATGTCGAACGATCGATATGCCGATGGGCCAAAATGTTGAATTCGAAAATGACGAATGTTCGAATATAGATAGATCAATCTTACTAGAGCCTGTGAAGTCGAAAATAACAATTACGAATATGAACATCTCGGAAGTTGATATATAGCGAAAAACAAAAATCAGATTTAATAAAATATCGAAAAACATAAAATCGATGGGCCTGTATGCATAACACCAAATAATTCGAGACGACAATTCTTTGAATTAAAAAAATGGCGATGGTTCACAATGCAGAAAATCATTAAAGCGAACGGCCAAAAAGTCGAGTGGTTGAAATCGCGGAGGGTCAAAATGTAGAACGGCCCGAATGGCGAATCGAGCAATACGTCACTTGCGCCTCAGAGTGAAGCTGCGAGATGGCGCTGGCGGTCTGTAGGCTAAAATATCGTAAGACAGTCATCCCACGTGACGGGCCCCACCACGTTCGCCATTTTGGCCGTTCGACCTTTCGGCGTTCTATATTTCGGGCCATCGACATTTTGCGTTTCGATATATTGCTTTTCGCCATAGACGGTATTACGCATATTAGGCACTCGCTATTTTCTGTTTCGGAGATATGGGTGTTCTACATTTTTCGATTCTGTATTTTTATGTTCCGAATTTCAGAAAATCTGAATATTCGTTTTCGAATAAATTACCTTTTCAATAAATAATCGTTCGATTTATAGTCATTCGATTTTTTTATCAGTCGAAAGATAAAATTTCGAATGATTTAACCTTCGTTATTTTTAGAGTTCATAATTCTGTCGTTTCGAAATGTTTGTCGTTCTATATTTGGTCATTCGACATTTTTACCCCCACCCCCAAAATCGAAGGTCTCCAAAAGTACCTGTCTCGCCGAAGGGCAGCGGCGGATGTTCATTTATAAAAAAATGACAGCTCGTTTCGCACGAAATCGTTCGAACTGTACGACAATCACGATTCTGCGATGTTGAAGTTTGCATCGTTGGAACGCAAAGACTTTTTTGCGTTTTTCATTTCTTTATTTTTATCATTGTCCAAAGCCTTTTTCGAATTAAGGCGGAAGCCTAAATTAGAAGGTCGAAAAAAGCGTTTTTTCGGGAATTTTTTTAGAAGGAAAAAGAAACAAGTGGGCCCCGTAAACATTGAGGTATTTTTATATGCATATATGAAATGTATAAAAAAAAATGTTTCAACATGAAACAATAAATGACTGCAGATTTATCAGCCTATTCCATGTGCGTCTTGCCACTGCAGTCCCCAATCGGCGGCAAAGATGCACCTCGTAATTCTTGACTGAGCCAAATAAACCAATAAAATTTTCAATTGTCATATATTTTTCTTCTGGATGAATTAAGAAAAAGCTGAAAAAATGGTGAAATTATAACTTTTCTCAGGTTTGAAAAAAAATGTGTTAAAAAAAACACTTTAACGTGATACAAAAATTATTTAAAAAGACTTTTTCAACGACTTTTTTAATTCACTTCGAAGAAATGTTCATACTGAAGAAAACAAACTTTGGTTTGATTCAATAGGTGGATTTTCAATATTTTTTTCTGATGAGAGTATTCGGATGACGAGGAAGAGATTGTATCGACAATTAAGGGGTTAGCCTACTGTGGTGACCCGAAAATCAAGGTTATTCAAAAAAAAAAAAAAATTGAAGGAATAAGACGATTGAAAAATCGATCGGACATCTATTTGTATGTACATTAACAAAGTTGAGTACCAAATTCTATTTTTAAATAATAATTGAAAAAAGTTATAAACGGTGTACATAATTTCGGCCATCCGGTTGATCCGAAACGAAAAAAACCACGTTTTTCTTAAACTAGATAATATCAGCTAAGACTTGACGAGCTTTTTTTGTTGCCGTGTCTCAATTATCAACAAACAAACAAAAAATTGATTTTTTTTTTCAGAAAAACGATTTTATCGTTGATAAATACTGAAAAGAATGTTAAGAAGAAAAACGTCGGTCACGACTAAACTACTTCTACGTTGAATAAGTGTACCAAATTTCGAGTCACTCCGTTCATGAGATGTCGAGAAATCGTGTACACCGTTATGAAAAACACAGTTTCGAGAAAAACGCGATTAAAGTTCAACCAGCAGTTCTTACGTTGCAATCATAAGTTTACCTTCAATCTGTGATTCCTGCACCGTATGTTGGAGTGTCGTCACTTCAACAGTAACCTAACCCCTCAATACAGTCTCATCAAGTCCAAGTTTCTTTTCCCATTGAAAAACATTGACAAACAATGAATTTGTTATTATTCAAACAAAGTGCCGTCGATGATCTGAGATGAAAAATAAAAAGACCGTACGTTCAGCATAATAATGCACCATCCGCGCGACTATGTCCGAAATATTGAAAATCGTGAAATTGGCAATCTACGAAGTTCGATTTTCGACTAAAAATACGGTTCCCCGTGCGTAGACTTTCAACACCGTCGTATCGCGCCCAAGGCCCCCAAACAACCTCCTCCAATCGAGTAACTTCACGGATCACGAATTCGAACGCTCGTCCAATCCTCGTATTTTCCTCGTCAAAGCGTGCGAAGCAACGCGCGTCCGCCTCGTCACTGCGAGTATAAAAATGTCTTCTCTTAACTATACCGTTTGCGGCCGTTAATCCGCGTTTGCCTGATTATTTAGGTGTTCCGTTTCTTCTATTTTCTTCTTCCGGATCCATACGTCCGATTCCGCGAGCTCTCGTTCATATTCGTGTAATTTCTCTTCTCGGTATGAGAGATCGTAAAACTTGTCACTCGGACGGTGCTGCCGCTGCTAGTGTTGATTGTGCGGACTGGCCGTGGTGTCTTCCGGGCTAGAAGTTTTGCGGCTGGATCTCTACGTCCGTGTATACTTTTGTCTCGTCTTCTTTGGCTCTCTCGGCCGGTCGATACTCGAGCGTATACACACCATCCATAAGAATGAAACCGGGTATGGGGATATCCATATAGGTGTGGAGAGAGAGAGAAGGCCTCTTCACGGCTGTATATATATATATATATATATATATATATATATATATATATATATATATATATACATATATATATATATATATATACATATATATATATATATATATATATATATATATATATATATATATATATATATATATATATATATATATATATATATATATATATATATATATATTAATACGTTGCGTCGGTGGGCCTGTGTGAGTGCACGAAGCGGCGAGGCGATGCGTCGGTGAGCAGCCGAGCAGCTGTCCGCCAGGTGCGTGGCCGAACGGCCAATCGGCTCACTCCAGAGAGAGAGAGAGAGAGAGAGAGAGAGAGAGAGAGAGAGAGAGAGAGAGAGAGAGAGAGAGAGAGAGAACCCCGAGAGAGGGCCCCCAGGGTGCTCAACCTTTGGTCAGGCCCATCGGACCCATACATAACCAAACGACCCTCTCTCTCGCGCGCGCTCTCTGTCTCTCGGTCCCTCACACTAGGCACTTTACCTGCGAGACTTATTTCAAGGGATAGTACCTGTCGTGAGAACCCTACCGGGGGAGAGCTTAGTAACGAGCTTTCTCGCAACGAAAATACATTTTTCCAACCCCACCTCGCCCTCTTTGCGCCGCCGTTTCTCACCGGGGATGCACATGTCCTTAAGGTGAGCCAAAAAGCCCACTTGTTGAAAGTTCTAATTAAATGCTGGCTACCTAGCATTTTTTTTCGAATTTTTCGGTTCCTCGTTTGACCGATCCTTGAAATTAAACCTCTCAATATTGCGTTTTTAACATGTTTTTCAAATTTTCAACTTACGGTGCCTTTTTTTGCACCGTAGTTGGCCTTTTTTTTAACGATATCAACGTTTGTTATTTACGCAAATTATACGTATACAGAGGAATTGAAAAGAAATAATTACCAAGGTGCTTTTGAAAGGGTGAAAAAAAAAGTTGAGGGCTTGCACCGAGTTGCAATTTTTGAAAAAATCAATTTTTTGTTTTCGACGGATTCTCGTCATATGATTGAAAAATATTCTCTGAAAATTCGAAGTCGATACGTTCTAATTGAGGGAGTTGTGGACGTTTATAGATAGGCTTCGCGAAACTGTGAAATTGCAACGCGTTTTTTTCAAAATGACGTTTTCAACATTGGTGACCACGATATCTCAAAAATCATTGCACCGATATAGGTAAAATCTTGCAAGCTTCTGTTACATATCAAAAAACAGTGTTTGAACGAACAATTTTTTCGATGCATAGTTTTTTTTTATCAATGTAAACAGAGCTTTTTTTCACCAACAATCGATATTTACATTTTGGACTTGGGCTATTTCTTCAAAAATCAATATTTTATTGAATCCTTCGTCCAAGCACTAGACAATTTCACGCAAAAATAAAATGCCTTTGATTCGTTTGTTCGGGATAATTTGTTTCCGAGCAGCAGTGGTCACCGCGAAGGGCGTTTTTTCAAACAGCGGTTTCCACAAACCACTGCATCTACCATATTTATAAATATTGTTCAATACAAAAATTGTAAATGATTCTTAAAACCATACTCTTAAGTGTAGAAGAAAAGTTGAAAACATACATACGTTTGCCCAGAAAAAAAGTCACGGAAATTCCTCTTTTGTCCGGCCACGAGCTAGGTGTAACCCGTTGATAGTTGATATTAAAATTTATGATAGGGTGTTGAGTACATATTACGACACTATTATATCGAAGGATATATTCGTATTATATTACTGTAATATTAATGCATCCTTATTTATTCATAACATATCCCCATATATTAATTGAATATTACTATGATATTAATAGACCCTTTAAGATAGTATTCAGTATATTTGTAATGGATACTAAACATATATTTATTATGAATAATATTAGTAAATATTGGCAAAATAAACATTTTTCCACACAATTTCGTGCGTAAGACTACCGTTCAGCGATGAGTGTAGGCATCTTCCTATGTTAAAAAGTGTTTTTTTTTCCCCTAAATTTTATAGATCGGAACGCGTGTGGAAATTTGAGTTGGGAAAAAGTACTGCCCCTGATCTGTATTCCCGAGATAATATCAGGCTCCGGTCGGTTCGTCCACCCTGGAATAGGTTCGCAATGTAACGGGTCTAAGGCTAGGTCCCGATCCGCCGTTCCCTTTCTGGGGAACTGATCAGGAACGGGCCGGACAATAAGCGGTAAATGATCAGGAAAGTTGTAGGGAATAGATCGGAAAATAACCAGGATCAAACGAGGAAATTAAAAATGACGTTTCAGCGTTTTTGGAATCCTTGAGGAGGTAAAATCGGGAGTGTATTCAATTTAGTATTTCGACAACATATTGTTTGTTGGTTATCTACTTGCTAAGGTAGTATATGAGTGTACACATACGCTTGCTCGCATTTCCTGATTGGCAAAGAGACAGAAAAACATGCACAGATCACTATCCGAGCGAAAAAGGCCTAGAGTGCAAAGGGTTATTTCACAAGTATCGCAAAATCATAAGCGTCAGTGCACGCTGTGAGCATAGCACTTCTGTACGTGGTACAACTCACAGGACGAACTTTTATCCTCGTACGATGGTACCTTGCCTACGCGAAGCGCTCCGCTTGTAGCCACCTGGCGGATTGTTGGCGAAATACATTCAGGTAATGTCTTCCCGGCCAGAACATTGATATTTCTCATCGTGACGACAAGACGTTCAAAAACCACGAATGACCTGCTCTACTTTTTTGCCTCGTAAAATAATTTGGCTATTCTTTATGCTCAAATCATTAGTTATCGTAATCCCGGTATTTATGATAAGCATTGTTATCCTCGTCGATTATCATTGATGAAATGAATGCTTTTAATGATGAATAGAATTACAACCGATGTATCAGTTTCATCCCAATCAATTATAAATATCTTTGATGAGGTGAAAAGCAAAGTAGCTTTTCTTCAGTTCTTAAAGACAGGCTCCACTTTTCAGAAAATGACAATGTTCTGACCGGGTAGACATTACGTGAAGATGTACTTACTCGCAATGTATATCCCGGCCAGAAGATTGTACATTCCAAACATAGAGGGTAAGCCGTAAAAAAACGATCTTGCGATCTTCCCGATTTGTTCCATGGGAGGGCCCGGTCAGGTAAATCAGACAAGGCAAGTCTGGTCAGGGCCGGACACGAAGTAGGAAATGCCCGGTCACATTTCTGCACGGGGTATAGACGATCGATTTAAGGGGCTATACCAGTGTGAACGCTGAAAATTTGGGTGATTTTCGGGAATTTTTTTGGAAGAAAAGTACTCAATTAAATGTTTCGGAAAATTGAGAATATATTTTTGGCTATATTTGACCTATATTACATAATTTTTTCATAGAAAAATATTGAGATCCAAGCGACTTATGCGCTGCCTTCGGAGGCGCAAAAAAAAAGTCCCTCCACTGCTGACACGATTCCGGCCGATTGAGTAGCTGAAACCGAAAAAGGAAAATACGTCGTTAAACTGGAAGGTATTTCCTGTACAATGACGTAGGATTTTCGAAAAATATCAAAATCTAACAAAATAGCGTCGTTATGAAAAAAGTCGGTTTTCCTGCCTATAAAATGGTCGTTTTTTTTCAATGTCAATTCGTCAATTTTCGTTCAATCAAAAATATCGTAGGTCATTGTAGAGTAAATATATTCAAGAGCACTCAGTTTAAATTTCAAGTCAATCGGATAATTGCTTCCTTGAGTTACAATGTCAGCAAATTTGAAAAATCTCATTTCGCGAAAAACGCGTTTAAAAAGTTAACGGCGTCCTCTAGTTTCTCGGCCGTTTTTTTACGGCTGTTTCAATAATTTTTTACGGGCAAAGCATCGAAATAATCAATCTCATTGTTTTTGCATAATCTTTATTAACATTTAAATAAGCTTTACAAATTGTTTGAAGTCAAAATATATAATAGAATAAAAGTTATAGTGGCCGACAGGAAGACATCAAGTAAAAGAGGTGCTTGACGGTGACCAAGATTGCGGCTGTTCTGCTTATCTGAAATAAAAAAACCAAACGGCATTTTAATCTTCATATTTAAGACTAGCGATTGAACTAGAGTGAATTCTAAATTACAAAAATTGACTTTTTTATACACTTGAAAATTACATTCTATTTTTTACTCATTTTTTCTTAAGTTTTTCGCTCGTACAAAAAAAACTATCGAAGCAATCATGATAATCCTAGTTCAATCGCTGGCTTATAACATATTAAAGATGCTGTATAAATTTGAACAAGATCGGTGCAGTAGTTTCTGAAATATCGTGGTCACCGTTTCGAAAAATGGTGTTTCGAGAAAAACGCGTTTGAAAGTTCGCGCATGTGATTTATACTTGTGAACCACTTCGAATATCGAAAAATCCTTTGGCACACATTTTCTACACATGTTGTAGATGTGAGTTTATGAAAAAATAAAAAATCGATTTTTTCGACCCGAGAAACTAGAGGAACGCCTTAACTATCAATTTTTGCAAGATAATATGATATTGATATAAATGATACAAATGACAATGATATTCTTGAAAGTATAAACTGTCAAAAAAGGCAACAAAAAAATGGATTTTTTTAAAGTGCCACACTGGTATAGTCCCTTAAAATTCGGAGCGTGCGTTCAGTATATGACAAAGAATTTACTGTATAAATTTTAATCAAACGGTAACCTTTCGTCATTTGTCCCGTGACTCCTCAACATTCAAAACGCTCGAGCCCAATAAATTAAAAAAAAAAAAAAAAAAAAAAAACAAATAGGACGAAGCACCAAATTTGCCAAACGCACGTGGGCCCGAATGCCAGTTGGGTATTAATCGAAAGTGACTATACGCGAGGCTCGGCAACGACGATGCAACGAAACAATGAATCACGGCGAAAATGGACAGGAATAATCGTATGTATGGCTGGTCGCGCGGACGAAAATTTCGCAGTGCGGACTGCACACTCGCGAAGGATTGTTTTGCGTTTCTGGAGACGCGGCGCGGTGGTTGAAAATTTACCGTTCAGTCGCGATAACCGTTTAGGGTAAACGTCGGCTCCTTTGTCACACCCACGCATTCCTCCCGGACTTGGTTGGTACTGTGAGACAGTCCTCCTGGCACGAGGATAGATCGCGACGCCGCTTTTGCCGTTCGCTCTCTCCCAAGTTCCTCGCGCCGTTGTCTCGTTCCAAAGAGCCGCTTTAGTCGTTGCTGCTGCTGCTGCTGCACGTGCGCCTACCGCAATTTTTAACAATTAATGCGCGCTGTCACACGGGAGAGACACTATACTCCGTGAACCAGGAAGTTGCACGCGCTTTTCTCCGCGCATCGGCAAAACTACCCCTGTTGTTCGCTTTCTCAATGACCGTCGAGACAATGATCGGGCGAGATTAAAGAGCTGAGAATTGTTGCTAAAACAATGCTCGGTCCAGTACTTTGATACACTGATGATCTGAGAATCATCTGTCCAATGAAAATCAATAGGATTCGTTTGTTGCTTTTTTTTTTTAATTTGAGTAGGGTATTTTACTCCATGTAAGAAAAATATTAAGAATGTATAAATAAAGTAGTTTTCGCAATAAACAATCGAATAATGTTGATTTTAATTTATAAAAACACAAAATCAATTTTATAATTCATTTTTAAAACAATACATTTTCTATCTGCTCAACGAACATGCGAAACGGTAGCCGCCACAATGGATTCCGACGTGACGTCATTGACATAGTAAACAAAGAAAGCGATAGACGTATTACTCGCTAACCTGTGAAAGAAAGCGTCAACAACTATATATTCTCGTTTGTCATAGTTAATTGCAAATTTTCAAATAGTTATCTGTACTTCAAAAAAGAACAAATGAGTTTGTTTTTCGGACTATGACTTTGGATTTCTTCTCGCAAGTTTTAACCACCCAGGTAGGAATTGGCGATGAAAAAAGGGCTCGCCAAGCTCTGAAACAAGGCTCACATTTTTTAATTCAGGCTGAGCACCAGCCTGATTTCAGGCCTGGCTGAACCTCTGAATGATAACGCGGTTTCAGGCTCTTGCACACAGGCTTGACCAAAGGCTGGTAGAAAAGTCTATACTAAGCCTGAAACGACGAAACAACAAGCCTCAAAACGAGCCTTAATGAAGCCTTCACGAGCATTTATGACCAGGCTTTTCCCAAACTCTTCCCGAGGCTATATGAGGCCTGTTTTTAGTTTTCTATATTCTACATTGGGGTAAATTTAATAAATTTGTAAAGAATTCTTTTGATTTATTATATATATTTATTATTTGTTATATTATTTGTTACAAAATATATATAAAAAATATTTTAAAAAACAATACGTTATTTTATTGCGTACTTTTATTTTCGTATATACTTTTTTGTGTACCTCATAAATATCGATAAGAGCATATGTTTAAATGTTCTGAGCTGCCTCCTTCGCTTTCGTTTTTCGTGCCTTCGCACCCGAAAAATTTATTGCTACATTTTTTTTTCATAAAAGTACAGAAAAAATATTATTTTAAACTTATTTTATTTTATCACAACCTGAAACAAGCCTGCATCCAGCCTTGATTTTTCAGCCTCAAAATTCACCGGCTGAATAAAGCTTGAAATAACCCTGAGTTTAGGCTAAGCAGCCAGTCTTGGTTCCAGGCTGCTCCAAACGGTGCAATGAAACCTGGGCCAGGTCTGTCTCACTCAGGCTCGGTGAAACAAGGCTCGCACAAGCTTGTTTCCATCGTCAGCCTTTTAATTTCCTACCTGGGCAAGTCTTCCTCATATTTATATCAATTGGCATTTTAATTCACAACTTTCCCGGTGTTTTTACACTAGTATTCTTACATTTAGGAACAACACATCAATTATAGGGATTGTAACTCACTTTTAACCAAAAAAAATAACGTATTCACGATTGGCGCAGCGTCGATGTTTACTATGCAAGTGACGTCACGAACCGAAGCAGCATGGCGGTTAGCGTTTTCTCGTGGAAATTTGAATTGTGGAATTTTAATGCATTTTTATGACACTTATCGATTTCATAAAATAGAAATAAAAATTCTAGAAGTTTATTGCCACCAAAGGATCACATTGAGACACCTCTGAAAAGGGTGTAATACCCTATTAAAGAGTTTCGGGACAATTGACGAAATACTACCATTTGATTTGAATTTACACAATAAATTCTTTGTCATTTGCTGAATGTACCCTCCAAATTTTGACACGATCGTCTGCACCGTTTCTATAAAATGTATAATTGAAAAAACACTTTCCAACATAGAGAGATGTCTACGCGTATCGCTGAATGGCAGTTTTACGCACGAAAAAGTGTGAACAAATGTTTAAAATGTTATACAAGACCGTCAAATCACTCAGTACATTATGACAATTTTGTCGTCAGTGTCATAATGCACTCCTTATGTTGTCTGACCATAGGCATCGCCCTATGTTAAAAAGTGTTTTTCAATTGTAAATTTTGGAGAAACGGTGTAGACGATAGATTTAAAATTTGGAGAGTGCATTCAGCATATGACAAAGAATTTACTGTATAAATTTGAAGCAAATGGTAACGTTTAGTCATTTGTCCCGAAACTCCTTAATTAACATTTTCGTAAAAATTAACTCTCTTTTAAATTCGTCTATCGCAGTTAATTTACTTCAAATATGTTTATTTAAATAAAAATCTATCTAACATAATTAATAAGAAAAACAATTATCCGCTCCTAATAATTCTGGTATTTAGTATTATTTAGCAATCGGATTAATTTGTTTGATGCTTTTTTAAATTTGAATTGATTTCAAATTT